>OY978461.1:23348060-23948060 GCA_963854805.1 Plagodis dolabraria
TCTCGATACACTTAGTAAGACAGTGTGTGTCCGTGTGGAGCTGGGCTAGAATGTCACCTCCCCCTTACTACCTGTGGGTGACGTAAGAGGCGACTAAAAGTAAAATATCGGAATGTGGGCAGCAGCGTCTTCTGAGGAACTGATATCTTAAACTGCGATCCCAAAGATGACTGCTAAGCGTGGGGATAACGGCAAACTTTTGAAGCGCTCGTAGCCAAGTTTGCTTAGCCTTTCTGAAACGATCAGCAAAGTTAAGCAACGTCCGCCGCGGTCATGACTTGGATGGGTGACCGCTGGTGACATTACTACTGAGCGCTTCTATGCTTCGGAGGGCACGTTAAGCCGTCGGTCCCGGTTGTTGTCTTAGGATAGCAGTCGTTACAGCATGGTGGTTACAGCATCCAGGAGGGCACTTTGCAAATGCCCGCCTGGATAGCCACCCTCTAGTTGAAAATCTGTCAAGCACCTAACGATGTGTTCCGGCAGCTGTCCTTGAGAACCAGTATCTCTAGGTTAGTCTGAACAACATCCTCGACCACATCATGACTTACCATCAGGTGAGATAGTGGTCAAAGGCTAACCTATCAGGCATAAAAAAAAACTCCCCCTTAAGGGGAAGTCTGTGTTCAGCTGATACAGTATACTGGAGTAGTGATTTCACGACAAGCGCGATATATCCAATTGATACTTGAGGGTAGAATTCAAAAATAAAATAGATACGAAAGTTCGTGGGCTTGTTCGTTGCGTCTCATCTCTGCAACGTGCACGACAGCGCTAAACAATATTGAAAAATCAATAACAATTTTGGAAGCTATGATGGCCGAGCGGTAATAGCTATGGACTGCCGTGCCGCAGGTGCCGGCTTGAGCTTCACCGCATGGTGGGAAGGCATTTTGAGAATGCTCACCTGGCTAGCTACTTAGTAGAAAATCTGTCGCCAAGTACATGATGAAACTTCACAACTTTATGTCTCAGTGGGAAGTAAAAAATCGTTTGGACGAAATGCATTATGTTATGGGCAGACGTTAGTCAGCTTAACAGCAGGTGGGCCAGGTGACAGTTACGTCACGATAAAAAAAAACTTAAGGGGTACATTAAAGACTATGAAGAGAAGGGTATATAGATATTAAAAACAATAATTATACATGAACATGAGACAATTAAACAAAATCATAAACAAAGCAAAGCCACAACTTAAACAAGTCTCGGTGGCGTGACATCGTACATGCTGGAAATAAAATACGTGCAACCAGTAAACCTATTCGCAGCGCTCTATTGTTATCCACACTTTTGAAAAAGGGCATGATGTTTTCTGGCACATTTCCATGCGTAGTTATTTTTATTTACTCGTATATACACAAAAAAATATTTACAAAATGACAGTATGGTCTGAAAATAATATGTAAAATACCGGAAGGTGGGTAACAGCGCCTTTTGAGGAACTGATACTTTAACTGCGATCCTCAAAACTCCTGCCAAGCGTGAAGATTATAGCAAATCCCCCCTGAGACAGAGACAGAATATTAAGGTTTTTAAGCAGCGATGTATTAGAACGATGCAAAGGAAATTAAATTAATTTGGATTTATTTATATTACGTTTAGATTATTTGTTTCATCTTAATGTATCCATCACGTGTGAGAAGGCATTTAGTACAATAAATAATATAGCATCGTACTGAAATACAAAAAAGTTTGATGACGGAATTGATTGAATCTCTAAACAAGTTATTTACCTATCAAATACTATGTCAGTTAACATGACAGTTAATTGATTCCTAAAAGGTAGTATGATCACCTAAAATTAGCGAATGGCACAATCAAGATCTTTTGACTTAATACAGATTACCCTCTTTCCACCTGATTTTGTTTGTTCTGCTTGAAACATTTTGTGAACCGGAAGCGCAGGTGAGAAGCGGCGCTAATTGTCTAGCTATTTTTTGCGAGAATTAAGCGGACGGGTGGAGTTGGAATGGCAGGGATTTGATGCCAATCGCGTCCAAAAAGCCGACGCTGTGTTTTTTTTATAATTTGTATTACTTATAGGCTAGTTGACCACTATCTCACCTGATGGTAAGTGACGACGCTGTTGAAAATGTTCAGGTTAAGAAGAACTAAAAGACAGCTACTGGATCACAGCATTACATACTTGACGACATGATTTCTACTTGAGGGTTTTGCGTTCAAATAATAACGAAAGCAACGTACACGTCTTTGGCAATATTCTGGAATAAATATCACGTATAGTGACTATTTCATTACTAACGACAACAGGAAGTATATTAAAATCAATATAATGAAACAAAAACTGACTTTACATTGCGTTAAATCGTGTATGTGTAGATATATAATTTGAATATATTATACTCATAAACTTAACTCGCGTGGTTTTTCCTCATGTATTCAAAATATTTTGGGGTGCTTTTTTCTCTAAAAAACTGTCATTTTTGTATGACATGATCAGAATTCCAAATAAATAAACAAATATGTTTTAAATGGCAAGTATCAAAACATTTTTTAAACAATTACGGTAACGTTCTGGGAGCAAATTCTATGATTATAAACGCCACTCTTATTATATAGTTACTGACAAACATTTAAATTATGTAGGATTCATTTTTATTTACCCTAATAGGTACTTGCATAATGCCACCTGGGAAGAACTGAGTAAGACGTGCCGTCATCTCCGCTAAACGAAGTACCGGAGCAGCCGGGGAAGATGAAACACTTTTTCCTATCTACTATTTCATTCCGCCCACCCAGGCGGCCAGAAATACCAGGCCAGATGGGACCATGAATTATTGAGTGACAACATTTTGTTTTCCCTATTTTTATCACAGCATCACTTCACTGAAATGTATTCTACGAAATCTAACTTGATTGTTCTCTATACATGACAGTAAAAAAAGACACATTTTACGATTGTGTATCCCAGAAAACGGAGCTAACTCTAACAATATTAATTACATTCTATAATGCAGCATGCGAATGTGTACACTAAATAATTAATATTTCGAAATATATATACATAGACTAACGACCCGCCTTAGCTTCGCACGGGTGCGATGTGATACTGAATATACTACAGAATGTGTTTATATACAACGTTCACAGCTTTTTGTCATTGGACAATACAAACGTGTTTTCTTTAGAGGTTACTCTACATCACATTAGAGACCTCTAAAATTATCAGTGTTTCGACTATATTATGCATGTGTTATACATATGAACATCCTCTTGAATCATTCTATCAATAAAAAATCACATCAAAATTTGTTGCGGAAGTTTTAAAGATCTAAGCATACATAGGTATGGATAGCGGGAAGCAACATTGTTTTATGCGATGTAGTAAATTAATACTTATTAAAAAAAAAATGTAATTGACCTTCATAAGGGCGTCGTAGACGCCTAAATTGAATAAATTATTTTGAATTTGAATTTACCTGTCATTATTTAAGCGGTAACAAGCATTTTTTTCGCCGTAATAAGCTCAGATAGAAAAGTATATTTTTATGCTCTTACCCTTGGAGTGTAGGGTTAGAATGTCGCCCCCATTTCTTCCCGTGGATGTAGTAAGAGGCGACTAAGGGAAAATACCAGATCGCAAGCAGCACCTTCTACGGAACTGACAACTTCTACTGCGCTCCCCAAGACGTCTGCCAATCATTTTTTTTTATTCCTCTTTGTTATCTGCAATCGGCTGTCTAGCCATAATCGGATGTGTTCCAGGATTTTGAGGTGTTGGTGTTATTAAATGATCACCGTATATGTAGTTAAAATTAGTTTCTTTGGTCAAGGTCCAGTACATGCCATCTTTTTAGGCGTTTTACATTTTTATGAGTGTTCAATAGCTTCTTTGCCAGTTCATTGGTATGCTTATTGAGTCTTTCTCTATATTTCTTGCTGTGGTAGCTGACTTCCTGCTTTACAGTTGGCATTTCCAGATATTCATGTATCTCTGTGTTTCTTACAAACCAGCGTGCGCTTGAGATAGTTCTAACGGCAATGTTTTGGAATCTCTGGAGAATTTCTATGTTGGAGTTACTCGCAGTGCCCCATAGTTCTATACCGTAAGTCTGTCAATCATGGGGATTATAAGAAACCCCTTCTAATGGGAGAGGCCTTTATTTAAGAGTGTACGTCATGGCTGTAATAGTAATGACGTGTTTTTATATACAATTAAACTTGCCATACAAAGTTATTTTAAATTATTTCACAACTGTACTGCATGGTGTTTTAGACATACTGATTTTAATTTCATTAAAAAAATCAGTAACAACGTAACTATTCAACAGTGAAACCTCACTTTTCACGTGATCAAGTCCAATAGATAAACGATTTAATAAATAAGTTTAAGTCAATTAAAAAAGTAAAACACCCGACTGGAAATTATTTATTTTTGCATAGGAATTACAACTGCAAGTTATTTTAGGAATAGGAATTACCTTTATTTTGATACTCGATATAAGATTTAATAAAATATTTTTTTTTCATCAATATTGTACCAAAAACTCGCCAAATTATTATTGTTATTTTTTTGTGGACCTATTTGTCACTTCCGCTGTCTAGACGAATTCAATGATATATCTCATATTTTAAAATCGGTTAAGCCGTTTATAATTTATGGTGGAATAAAGAAACTCACACACTTATACATACATACATGACCCTGAAAACATAACACTTCTTTTTTTGACAATCGTGTGTAAAATATATTAAATTTTGAATAGAAGAAACCAGCTCCACGATTATGGTATTTAACGCAATGAACGCAGCGTAGGTCACGATTGGGATGAGTAGCAGCTGGCATTACTGCTAAGGGTAGCTGTGCTTTGGAGGGCACGATAAGCCGTCGGTCCAGGTTGTTGTTCTGGGATGGTAGTCGTTCTCACATTGTGGTAGGGGCACCTGGCTAGCTACCTCCCTCAAGTTGAAAAACTGTCGCCAAGCACGTTAAAATGTATTCCGACTACTGTCTCTAACAGTCAGAAATTCTAAGTTAGCCTAATAAACATCTACGACCACATCATCACTTACTATCAGTGGTCAAAGGCTAGCTTATCTTCAAAACAATATGTGACAATTCAATAAAGTTTGATTTTAAAAAGTTACTCGTCAAAAGTGAAGTTTTTGAGGATATCACTATTTATTTATTGATGATTGCTATGAAAACTCTGCCATTGACTTGTTGAATAAGCCAATTCGAACAAGTCTCGATGACAATTGTATGTGACAGGAATATCAAACGAACACAATATTTTTCCACTGAAGCGTTCAATCATTGTTTCACACTCTCTTGACGAGGGGAAAACTATTAAGTGAATTTTATTGATGTTTTATAAGGATTGTATGATAAATACTTAATATTACACAAGCAAACTATTGGCAGGTTTCGTTAAGAAATACCTTGATGGCAATTAAAATCATAAAAAAACGAATCATCTCTTTGTAAGCACCTGTAGGTTGATTTTTTTGCGTAAAGGGTAGCTGTTAAAAAATCTTAAAAGTTACGCTCGTTAATTAGTATACCTCGTTATTATATTGAAGCGCTAGTAGTGAAGTTTGCTTAGCCATTTTGAATCGATCAGCAAAGTTAAGCAACGTCCGCCGCGGTCATTACTTGGATGGGTGACCGCTGGTGACATTACTACTGAGTGCTTCCATGCTTCGGAGGGCACGTTAAGCCGTCGGTCCCGGTTGTTGTCTTAGGATGGCAGTCGTCATAGCATGGTGGTAGGGCATTTGCGAATGCCCGCCTGGCTAGCTACCACCCTCAAGTTGAAAATCTGTCGGTTATCACCTAACGGTGTGTTCCGGCAGCTTTCCTTGAGAGCCAATAATTCTAGGTTAGCCTGTACAACATCTTCGACCACATCATCACTTACCATCACCTGATGGTAAGTGATGATGTGATAGTGGTCAAGGATAACCTATCAAACATAAAAAAAAGAAAAAAAAAGAAAAAATATACATTGATAGCAATTAAAACCAGAGAAACGAAATCATCATTGCTTTTGCACCTGTAGATCGATTTTTATAAGAAAAGGGTAATTGTAAATCTTAAAATTTAAGCTCGTTCATTATTATACCTCAATATAAATAAATGACGATAAAACTAAAGGGACATATTCAGTCAAAGTAAAATATATTTTCATGTTTATTTTTAGAATTATCCATTTAATTTTCATTAAGTCGGGAACACAAGCTATACATTTTTTTCAACACATTACATTATTACTTTTCTTTAATCTCTCGTGAACTAAACTCATATGCCTTAATCGTTACTGGGTCTATTTATGCACGAATTGATATCAAAAAAAAAATTTTTACTAACCTCGACGTTTCGATCAAGTTGCATTGACCATGGTCACGAGTAGTTATTACATTACTATTTCATAGAAGCTATTTATAAATGTAGTCTATGACGTCACGTCCGCTTAGTAGAAACATTACGCGGATTTATCACCAGATACATATATAAATATCAGAGATTGTGTAGGTTTCTTCTCATCATCATCAGGTTTAATGGCAGAGCTCTCATAACGAGGGCGTACACGTGGGTATCGTGTAAATGAGAACAAATTTCGTTTATTATTAATGCACTGTGTATAGGGGGTGACTGCTAAAATGGCCTCCGTCCACTCCCTATAGCCATTCCAGTCCTCGCCTTGCAGTATAATCTCTTCACTATTGATTCCGGATATCTCTGGTAAAGTAACCTCTTCATTACTGGTGTACGTCCACCACCACGATGGCATCTTTAGGTAAACGGCTCCAGAAGCTGTTGTCATTTTGCATTATTATCATCATTGTTGATAACACGCGGCGTGGTGCCACAACCATTGTAGAATCCAAGAAATAAGACCACCTTCCACTCTTATAGACCTGAGTCAATATATTTCAATCATAAAATCACCGTTTCGTTATAGTCTATATCTGTAGACTGATTTGTTCACATTACTCCCTTTCAATGTTGACTGTCATAGGTTTTACTACATACCTAGGTGTTGTTTGTTAGACGGTCCGTAAAGGAGTTTCATTCAAAGAGTTGAAGTAAGTACCACAGACTTAAATGACTATAGACTATCAGCGATTACAGATTAAAATAACATCGATAATTCATAGTATTATCAGTCTCGTAGCAAACTCCCACTTGATGTTTCTGAACGTAAATTACTTGTTGGTTTGATGGATGAACGCTGAGAAAAACCCAATGTGTTACAGTCTGTGCTCATTGTTGTCCTAAAATATTATCTTAATATTCTCTTAAAATATTTTGAATGTATTTAGTTATTATAAAATATTTTTCCGCAAATTAACGCCTGAATCTATTAATTTCAAGTTTGTTAAAAACGAACACTATACATAATGTCTCCTTTCATGGCAACTGATGTGTCGAGCGCAAATCACAAGCATAGCAAAGTGGCAAGTGTCAAATTACCCGAAATACCGCTAATTTTGTAACTAATTCTAGTTTTGCTTTGAACGTCTCTTTTAGTTCACATTATTCTTTTCGTTTAGTTTATTCGATCTGAATAGGCATGCTAGGGTACAAAATGGATTTTATAACATTACCTACCTTACTTTGCCATGTATTGGACGATCTAAAAACATACTGTCTGACATTAAAACAGACAACAGAATTTCATTCACAGAGATCCTTTCTACCCTTTGTGTATAAATGAAATGTTAATACATAAGCCTGTAAGTATTAAAAAATTCAGTTTCATCAAAAAAATGCAAATGTCTTATAAAATTTCAAAACCACTAATAAACTTAGCTCATTTAAGAAATTGTGAAATGTATCTGATCTTTTTTTTACCCAATTTCATAAACTAACTGTGATTTCTTCTCAGGTCCTCGAATTCCCACAAAAACTGTATTTGCTCGGTCAAATAATATTTTCCGTCAGATAATATCGGTTATCAAAACCATTTACCTCTTTGTGTGCAGTTGGATAAAAACTATCCTAATTCCTTTCCTGGACCTCAAACTATTTCCTTACCAAATTTCATCCAAATCGGTCAGTAGTTTTTAAGTGTATTCGTTGCATACAAAAATACAAATATCCTCTCTATAATCTCTTCACCCACACACATACACATCTTTCTCACCCTTTATCATGTCAGTCTGTATTATGATATAATGCTTCGCTATACATGAAATACAGTGTCGAAAAGAAGTATTCAATAATTTATGGGAAGGAATTGTAACCCTGTAGGCCTGTAACACAGTTAATACTAGTACAGGGTACAGGGATGTATATTCTTACATATATTATACTATTATTTATTAAATTCGTTCAGAAATAAGAACTAGTTGTCAAAATTAACAAAAATTAAAAGGAGGTCAATTTTATCTCAGATGTTTAGTAGGTTGTTTAAAAAAAAATTGTCCATTTAAGGGTTTATAAGAAGTTTATAAGAAACGTCATTGTAATTTAGTTGAGGAATAAATTTATCATTATTTATTACAAATACAAATACAAATACAAATCATTTATTGATGACACCAATGTCATAAGTCAAACAATATAGACAAAATATGCAATATACATACGCTCATAATTATGTCCAGTTTTATATTCATTAAGTGAAAGAGAACCCTCTTTAACTTAAAATTAAATAAAAATAACATAAAATATTAAACAAAAAATAAATTAGAATAATAATTTATAAATTGAAATAATTAATACCTGATAAATTGGTCATTAAATAAAAACAAAAAACATTACTTTAAAATCATACAATTAAAATTCAGGTAATTTCAAGTAATCATTAATATTATATAATAAATTATTCAATAGCCAGGACTTCAACTTATTTTTAAAGGCCGCGACGGAAGCTGCATCTCTCACGCTAAGAGGCACTCTATTATAAATGGCGGGCCCTCCGACGTAGACTGACCTCTCGGACCTATTATTATAACATTAGTATAGACTACGCTACAGTCTTACATTAGGTTGATATATAAATACAGACAAAGTTATAGTTACTGCGCAAGTTACAACGATGTGACATTGTACGTGCCCGGAAACTCAAATGGTTACAATTTGTTCACCTTGATAGATATTATTTTACTTACACTACGAGGACATTTTGGGAAAATATTAATATAACGATATAGTGACACATTTTTGACTTAAATGCTATTAAAAAATAGAAATAGAATAGAAATAGTTTATTACCAAAAATAATGAAGCGCTCGTTGCGAAGTTTACTTAGCCATTCTGAACCGATCAGCAAAGTTAAGCAACGTCCGCCTCGGTCATGAGTTGGATGGGTGACCGCTGGTGACATTACTACTGAGCGCTTCCGTGCTTCGGAGGGCACGTTAAGTCGTCTTTCCCGGTTGTTGCTTAGGATGGCAATCGTTATAGCATGGTGGTAGGGCATTTTACGAATGCCCGCCTGGCTAGCTACCACCCTTAAGTAGAAAAATCTGTCGCCAAGCACCTAATGGTGTGTTCCGGCAGCTGTCTTTGAGAGCTAGTAATTCTAGGTTAGCCTGAACAACATCTTCGACCACATCATCACTTACCATCAGGTGAGATAGTGGTAAAAGGCTGACCTTCAGATATAAGAAAAATACCAATTTAGTAAGGTAAACAGAGTGCTCGAGAGTCCTGCACTAGGCGAACCTGTATCGCAGGACCCGCGGTGGTTGCGTTTAAATAGTGTTAAAACATTTATGGTGCGGTTAAAACATTGAGCGTGATTGGTTATGAGAAAAATAATATTGTGGTGCTGCTTTAGAAAATCTACATTTTTACCTAGTAAAATTCGCATGTTATTTTATGAGTAGCTGACAGCCTATAACCACTACTCTTATCTGATGATACGTGATATGGCCAAGATCAGACTACCCAAGAATAAGTGGCTCTCAAGGACAGCTGCTGTAGTTACAAACCGTTAGGTACTTGGTGACATATTTTGTTTTGAGGGTGTAAGGTAGCCAGGCAGATATTCGCAATGTGTCCTAACACCATGCTGTAACGACTGTCATCCTAAGAGACCAACGGCTTAACGTGCCCTTCGAAGCATGGACGCTCTCAGTAGTAATGCCACTGGCGGTCACCCATCCCAGTCAAGATTCCCGAGTCCCGCATTGGACCGCGTCGCTTAACTCAGTAAGCTAGGCTTAGAGCTTCAAAAGAAATAAGATACATTGTCATGTTTATATTCTACAATCGTATATAGAATTATAGGCGAGATGATACTATATATATTATTATGTATATATTTTTTATTTACATCTGATAAGTTAGTCTTTGACACACTATTTCCCTTCTTGGTATATTGTACACATATACAAATACAATTTTGATATTAAGTTGTCTGTCTACATGGCACTTTAATCCCCACACTAGGATACCCTGTATTGTGGGTGAACTAGTTTTTTTTTTTATTGCTGATAGATAAACCTTTGATCCCAATCTCACGTGATGGTAAGCGATGATGTGCTCCAAGGTGTTAACAGGCTTAACCTACAATTACTGGCTCGCAAGGACAGCTGCCGGAACACACCGTTAGGTGCTTGACGACAGATTTTGCAACTTGAGGGTGGTCGCTAGCCAGGCGGGCATTCGCGAAAATGCCCTTCCACCCATCGAGATATACGTTACACTAGAGAAGACATTTGAAACAAAAGTCTTTGCCATTTTTGCTAATTTTAAACTTAAATGCGCTTCAGCGCTTTACGAGATCTGACTGCAGTCCGGAACGAATTATATCGTCTAACTAAATATCCAAACACGCAGCGCCACAACGCTTGTAGGTTAATGTTTCCTACAAAAGTTCGCTTACAGCGCTTAAGGACAAGACCGTAGTCAAAATAATTTCTAATTCGGGCGGGGCTAAAAGAAATGGGCGTCAACTTTTAACTCATAAAAATATTCAGTCGCACGGCGGCACTAGTCGCCGTACCACGGATAGCGTCGCTAAAATTGTAGAGTTTCGTGCGCTATTAGAAGCGGCAGAACAGAAGTGTAGATAACAACATTTTTATCTGCAGATACTGAGAACCTCTAAGGTAAAAAAAAAAATATCACTTGTAGGTAATGATATTTTTTTAATAGACTAAGCGAAGCGAGGTCTCTGTGGAGGTCTGAGCAGTGTATATTTCCCCGTCAATAAATCTCGATTGCCTGAATCGATCTTCTTGAAATTTGGTAGAAAGGTGCCCATCTTGCATATCAACAGAATTTGCAAGTAGGAAGAGCCAGTAGGAGCTTAATTGGTTTGTGGTTTGCTGAGATTATAGGGTTCATAAAACGAGGTTATAATTTAAAATTCAAAAGTATTATCTCAATATTTTGCTCAAAAAAGTATTTTGACTTCATGAAGCGGTACGAAACCACGGTAATATTATCTATACAGTATTTTAACTCGGCCCTGTCCTTGAAAAAACTACCTACAGCCGCGCGGTACGTAAACATGCGATACGGCTGCCCGCATCCAGCATTTTAATTGCATTTGCCTACTTTGTGTTTCCATATTGTTTTGTGATTGTAAATATACTTTTTTATATAAGCAAACTACTGATTCACCCCGGCTTCACGCGGTTATTTAACAAAAAAATCTTAACTTATAAATTAAACATATAAAAAAGCAGTTATTGTGACATAACTGTAATAGTTAGACTTATAGTATTGCGGACTTTTTATAGATGTCTTCTATAAAATTGTAGTATATCACTTGGCTCTATTTTCAATAATTTCCGCAGCGTATGCGATATACCTAACGATTTTTTTTGGTATTTTTTTCGCACTTTATGTTACGTTATCGAAGTTTACATACGACCTAACTTTTTTGAAAATCTTCTATAGCCTATGTTCGTCAGGGATAATGTTGGATTCTCATGGTGAAAGAATTTTTCAAATCGGTCCATTAGTTTCAGAGCCTATCCAATGCAAACAAACAAAAGCACAATCAAATCTTTCCTCTTTATTACCTATATTAGTTTAGATAAAATACTTTGTAAATTGAATAGGAAGTGTGTACAAATGCGTGTTGTTTTAGATTGGTAGTAAAAAATATTTACACCTCGACTGAAACGTACGAAATGCTTTATTATTGAATTTTAAAGTATAAAGCTTAATCAAAAATTGTTTTGGCAAACATGGACAAGGTGGAGAACAGGGAATATCTGTTACTTGGTTATAGATACCTTCAGCTATTTTACAATTAATATATTTGGTTTGGACGAATTCATGCAACCAAAAACAGCACAATATATCCTACTCGTCATATATGTACTTGAACTTATAGGACGTTATCCGCACCAACCACTGGGTTGGTGCGGATAACGTCCTGGAGCATATTTGTGCCCTGCATACAATGTAAGTACACATGTTTTTTGTTGTTCTTATTTATAGTTCTATGTGTACATTATGCATTCCTTACTGCAACAACATGTGAAACGTTTTTTGAAATTAAATTATTATTATTATGTGTGATAACGCTTATGTAGAAAAAGTGAAAAAAGCCGAAAGAAAAATGGTGAGAATATGTATTTAATTTTAAAATGAACCTTGTTTAAAAAAAACTGTCAAACAATTTGTGTTTGGGCTTACTGTCATATACCTACCATTTACCAACTCTAAAACAGAAACTTGCAATTTAACTCTTGACCATATTTCTATATATCTATAGGTAAATAAACACTATGCATAGGTATAATTTCAGTTATAGAAAGTCAGTTTGCAATTTTAGAGTGTATTTATGAGATAACACGCAAATAATAATATAATAAAAGTTCAAAATTTTAATAGAAGTATAATCCCAATGCAATGCTCAATACAAAAGATAACTGTAATGAAACCGCCATATAAGATTCACACTACCGCTTCTTAAAGTGGTACAGGCAGAATCGTACCAAGTTTCTGAGTCACATTGGTTAAAGAACCCCACTCGTAGGTGCTTCGGTTATCGCGGCCATTCATCATGGAGACCATTTGAAGATATGGAAAATATTCCCAAGTCGGACCCCAGCCTTCGGCCTCGCAAGTTACTCACTCGAATCGGACTGCAGCACTTTGTATGGAAGCCATCTTGAATTCTGCTATTTTGGATTTTTTTGCATGTCATTTGACTGCTTTCTCGATTCCCTATGTCATTTGTTCAAAACTCCTTTACTTATCTATAACCATTTACCAGATACGTCATATATCTTCACTTGGCAGGCGTCATTTTTATGAGGCGTAATTTATATTTCCCATTATTATCTTATCACGAAAACCACTTTGTTATTTTCTGTTTAGAATACTTTCTTTCCCCATGACTCCTTCCCATAGAACAATTTAAGTCAATGGTTTCAAAACATCTATGTATGGCGGCCATCTTAAAAAAAATATCTTCGAAAAATAATTTCTAAATTAGAAATAAGGACGCCCAAAACCACCCAGATATTGATTTTCAGACGGATCGGAGCAATTTGAATTTTACCGGCCATCTTGAATATGTCATTTTGGTTTTTGTCAAGTCTCATTCGACTGCTGCCATTAAAAGTTGTACGAAAAGAATTGTACCGGGTCACTTTTCCTAAGGAACCCCACTTATTACAATATATAAAATAAAATTATAATAATAGTACACATTATCACTTTTGCTATGAAAATTGAAACTATCTACAGAAGTAACGGTTCCAAAGTTACGGGTACATGCTTTTAGAGGTAGTACGTAAGAACAGCGGAGTCATACAGATGTAACACACATTTTAATCCGACTAAATACATACTAAGTATCAATGAGATAAAAGAGATATAGGTAAGTTCCCTTTATTTGAATGATTGGATATCTAAATACCTAGAAAGAAGTTGGTCGTCTCGGAAAGTGTGTTAAGGGCTTTGGGAATAAGTTCTCATTTAATTGTACAGTAGCCTAAATATAACAAAATGAAATATTTTACCAAGGGTTAAAAATCTAGATACCTACTAAAATAGGAATTAACAATGCCGTGTCTGAACTTTAATAAACTCGCTCAAAAAAGTTATTATAAAGATTTCATAAATCAATATAAACAAAAGTACTTCCCCAATAAATGTTTAACTTGAGTTTCAATAATTTATGACTTCCAAATTAACGTATGGTAAAAAAATATTGTAATATTTCGTAAAATAAATGCACAAAAATGATGGCGAAACAAACGGCACAGATCCCACGTCCAAACGGCCCGAGCGCTGCGGGCAGACTGATTTTCGTTGCGATTTCTTCTCGCGATCACAGAATTTTGTGCCAAAAATTTATAAAAATGTTTTTAACACAAGTTAGTAAGTAGTTCATTAGAGTATAGTATTAGCTATTTTTTAAAAAAAGAATCATTGCATTTACTTCAACTATGCCTCTTAAATTAATAAAAAACAATCTAAAAAGGGTCGCCGATTACAATTTATTACATATGAACTAATTAGTTTTAATAAAAAGTTATCAACTAATTCACTTAATAAAGAATTAAAGAATATGATATATTTTTTTCGCACAATTTGAACTCATAGTTTCAGTACAAGAAGATTCCAAAAGTGCGCGTTTCACTACGGTCATCCCCTTAAGCTAATTGCATCATATCTAACCAAACTATTCAAACATGCAACGCTAGACTACTTTTGAGGTATGGTTTCTCAATATCAAAGACTATCAGCACACAGAACGGACATGGCTTTTGTACCTACGAAACATTGTGAAGAGTATTTTTTTCTACAGTTTATTATTTACGTACGTAAACAATATGTAATAAATAAATTATATCCAGTTTTAGATAGGTCCGTTTGTATGTTTGCAATACAAATGTAGAAATTAAGTAAACTTGTCATTTATCTGCTACGTGAATGTACCTATATTCTTTAGAGAAATAAAGATCTTAAACCATGAGTATACTTATTAGTTAAAAAATCAGTACTAATATTATAAATGCGAAAGTAACTCTGTCTGTCTGTCTGTCTGTCTGTCTGTCTGTTACGCTTTCACGCCAAAACTACTGGACCGATTTGAATGAAATTTGGTATGGAGATAGTTTGAGACCCGGGAAAAAACATAGGATAGTTTTTATCCGACTGCGCAAAAAGAGGTTAATGTTTTCGCGCGATAATCGACATACGCGCGGGCGGAGCCGCGCCCGGAAAGCTAGTAGTAAAATAAAGTTAAAAAAATCAGTATTACTGAGGGTCACTAACTACGCTATTCAGTTTTCGAAAGTAAAGGTACAATTGGCTTTTAACTAGAAACAAAGTGTTACTAACTTTTTTAATTCTAGATTTTATATGATGATAATATAAAATCTAGACTAAAAAAGTTAACCATATTTTGCATACATACGAGTAAATAATATTAACATATAATACATATTATATTTTTTAATTACGGTTTTTTTATATTTTCAAAGCTATAAATCCGAATTTGGTGTATTTATTTAGTAACTTATTTTAAGAGAATACCAACGAGTAATTGACATAATATAGTTATGAAGGGAATAATAAATATGCTCCTTGGAGTGTTCCAGCCATTTGGGAGTTATGTTGATAAACAGACGTCAAACTTTTTTCATCGTGAGTAAAAAATAGGTAATTTACTCAATGTTGCTAGTTGTCATATCTGTCCACTTAATCTATGAATTTCACTCCGCAGCTCCGTCAACATGGCTGCCTATGCTATGCTGTGTTTCTGCAGTATCTGAGGACGCAGGATGGAATTTTGAATACACAATTTTT
Organism: Plagodis dolabraria; assembly: GCA_963854805.1. Taxonomy (NCBI): domain Eukaryota; kingdom Metazoa; phylum Arthropoda; class Insecta; order Lepidoptera; family Geometridae; genus Plagodis; species Plagodis dolabraria. The sequence goes on from OY978461.1 coordinate 23,363,761, forward strand.
GTTGAAAAGCGCGTGTTATTTCTATGAGTGCCCAGCTGCGTGTGGGTGAATACATGCCGGCTAGCTTGTCCTACTTATTCGACTTTGCTCGTTTGAGATGTCGAGTCCTGTATATAGAGGTCAATGCTTTCACCATGCGGTGAAGACCAAGCCCGCGGCGGGATTCGAACCATGGCCTGCTGCGCGGCAGTCCATAGCCAAAGCCACATCCATCCGACAACCCCATCACACCACCATCTGACAAGTAAGAAGGGTATCTAACTTATATATATAATAACAATATTCACTGATTAGTTTTAACCAAAATAATATCAATTCAATACTAAGAAAAATAGAAAGGCTTCCATAGTAAATATTTTATTATAAAGTGGGTAGTTGGTATGTACCTACATACCAAGTTTTCTGACACAAAATATCCAAATGAGTATATATTTTGCATTATTACGTCAGTAGAGTGTTTGGGCGGGTTCTGGGCCATTGATCTAGGACCATGACGTCATAGCGTTCTCACCACAAACAACGAAGCGTTCTTGTCACATCCGGTGGCTGATAAGTTTCAAAGCTAGCTATTTAAGTTAATTTGTCTATCAATGTTGGATTTAAATGTCAATGTCAGATTTAACTGTCGACGTCATATTTAACTATAAATGTCAGATTGAACTGTCAACGTTAGATTTGCCTGTTAATGTCAGATTTAACCGTCAACGTCTTATTGTACAAACGTTTAAAAACCATCTAAAGAAGAAGAAGAAGAATATTGTGGGATCGTCTGTATCGCGTAACTCAAATTATCTCTCATCATTTATTTACTAACTTAACATTATGGGTACCTGTTACTGTCAACACGTACCGAACATCAATAGTTTGATATCCCTTAGCTACGTATTAATATTGTTTATGTACAGATTTTTCGTACATTATAATTTTTATTTCAAGCATCTGCTGTTTACGATAAGATACAAAATAAAATACTTTCCAAGTTAAAATGAAGGCAGGAACAGAGTAGAAGTGGTTGAAATTTCCAAGCAGTTAGCTTACCTATGATATAACCTGCTCGAAGATAAAATTACCTACTTGAGGCACGTTTAAAAGCCCACAATTTCCGATAAACTACGTTGGTTGTCTTTTTACTTGATTTAAGAACAACCGCTACGATTTAGGAAGACTACATGACTTTTGTCCTTTTTAGCTAATTAGGACTTCTATAAACGAAGTTAGGATTGTTCGGTGTGTGTTTAGGGACTTAGGCCCAAGTCCTAGGTAAATAGTTAATACAGTTAATTGATAGATTGCTTCGTGTAGATTGTAACCTAAGCCGAAACAGAAGATGGAAAGGTCAATTGTCCAAGATGAATATCTTTGAAGAAAGATAGTATATATATATGCAAGGAGAATTTATTATTGATGAGTATATGATATGACCGTTTACTTCATCACACTAATTCTAAAGGATGTGTGATAGGATATGTGCAGTGAGTGTGTGCATTTTTTTGTCACAACTTACTTTGATGGTTGAATGGGTCTTAAGGTTAGTTCTAATAATCTTCCATACCAAAGTAGGCTCATTATATTTAACTGCCAAGTGTTGAAACTTGGTGAAATTTTTCATGCATATCCTTGCGTCCAAGATGTATGCTTCTGATTTGTCACTTTGCCGTAAAACGATGTATTTTCAATATTATTTGATAAAATCTTTTAGGAAAGTCTGAACAATATCTTAGACCTCATCATAACTTACCATCAGGTGAGATAGTGGTCAAAGACAAGCACATCAGCTAAAAAAAAGGAATTTCATAAATAGTAGGCTCAAAAATATACAAGCAAAATTCCAAAGCGTTAGAACACTTTGTTTTTAAAATCTGACAAAACTCCGTTGTTTGGAAAGAGTTACGAAGACTAATTTATAATAATGTTTGTTAGGTTAGGTTAGGTTAGGTTGTCTTTTTACTTGATTTAAGAACAACCGCTACGATTTAGGAAGACTACATGACTTTTGTCCTTTTTAGCTAATTAGGACTTCTATAAACGAAGTTAGGATTGTTCGGTGTGTGTTTAGGGACTTAGGCCCAAGTCCTAGGTAAATAGTTAATACAGTTAATTGATAGATTGCTTCGTGTAGATTGTAACCTAAGCCGAAACAGAAGATGGAAAGGTCAATTGTCCAAGATGAATATCTTTGAAGAAAGATAGTATATATATATGCAAGGAGAATTTATTATTGATGAGTATATGATATGACCGTTTACTTCATCACACTAATTCTAAAGGATGTGTGATAGGATATGTGCAGTGAGTGTGTGCATTTTTTTGTCACAACTTACTTTGATGGTTGAATGGGTCTTAAGGTTAGTTCTAATAATCTTCCATACCAAAGTAGGCTCATTATATTTAACTGCCAAGTGTTGAAACTTGGTGAAATTTTTCATGCATATCCTTGCGTCCAAGATGTATGCTTCTGATTTGTCACTTTGCCGTAAAACGATGTATTTTCAATATTATTTGATAAAATCTTTTAGGAAAGTCTGAACAATATCTTAGACCTCATCATAACTTACCATCAGGTGAGATAGTGGTCAAAGACAAGCACATCAGCTAAAAAAAAGGAATTTCATAAATAGTAGGCTCAAAAATATACAAGCAAAATTCCAAAGCGTTAGAACACTTTGTTTTTAAAATCTGACAAAACTCCGTTGTTTGGAAAGAGTTACGAAGACTAATTTATAATAATGTTTGTTAGGACTAGAGTCAACCCTAAGAGTTTGTTAGCATTTTACCAATAACCCTGTATATGTCTCAAGGTACCTTGTGATTAAGTTCATCTGTAATAGGCAGAGGTTAGTCCACTTAATATCAGTTATATAATTATGCTATTAATTACATTTTTAAAATGAAATCTAGCAATAGTTGCAAATGTGTTCAGTGAAAGATTAAATACTAGATAGATAAATTACTCTTTGTTGTATACGAGCGACCTAACTCAACTCCGCACGGGTGCAATGCATGCGACATCACATTAGAAGCCTCGAAAATTATCTTTGTTTCTCATATTATGCATGTATTATACAAATAAACCTTCCTCTTGAATCACTCCATCTTATTAAAAAACCCGCGTCAAGATCCGTTGCGTAGTTTTAAAGCTCTAAGCATACGTAGAAATATACATACGGAAGCGACTTTGTGTTATACTATGTAGTGATATAGAAAAGCTATTCTAGCTTTTATAGACATCCCAAGATTAGTTTACTCGTATGTACCACTGGGAAGGTTTGCCCGATAATCTTAATTGAAGTAATTGGTCGTACAACTATACTGGTTTCGGCAAGATAATGGGCTCAGTTAATTGAAACTGTAATTAATTACGCCATTAATTGGATTGAAATGTATTATTCCAGATGTAATTGCGTGTGATACGTTCCGACTGAAATGATGTCATGACGTCCTGCTTATGTCCTAATATAATTATGATTATTTGTAGGAGTTCTGACGTGCATATATTATAATTATTGGATGAGGGTAGTCAAGGCTTAGAGGTAATATGAAGGTATATTCTTATAAAATGAATATATTAATACTCTTTTAAAAGCCTTTTGAAATGCAATCCCAAGTGAAGCAAACTTTGGGTTTTAAAATATCAGAAATAAACAAATGTTGGGCATAGTGAAAATATGCGCTTTGTCAGTAAGAAATAAAGGCAGATTTTTTAAACTTTTATCTATATTTTTGGTATGGACGGACAAAATAGTACTAATATAAGAACAAAATAACGTAAACTGTCACAAGATGTTTCTTTTTTATTATTAACCCCCGATTCAAAAAGAGGGATATGGACGGTACCTACTGCAGTCTATTTAGCGATGCTAAATGGACTATTGGTACATCGAAGCGCACCACCATGTCGATGTAGTTTATTGTACTCTTCCTGTCACAAGTTTTGTTGGTTTTGGTTCCGTGGATTTGTCCTGTAGTAAAATTGACATGGTGGGGCGCTTCGATGTACCAATAGTCAATTTGGCATCGCTGAATAGACTGCAGTATCGTCTAAGTTCTGATTGAAACTTGGCATTTTTACAGTCCACAAACGCTAGACATACTGGCCCATTATACTCCTCGGTATTCTGTTTAATCAGGCGGAGGATATTGATTTTGTATATATGCTGTTAAATCTTTTAAAAAACCAGGTTTTTTGGGAAATATGTGTGACTCTGCAGAAGAGCTTATAAGCAATTATTGCCGAGCGGTTTGGCTATGGACTGTGGTCCATGGTTCAATCCCCACTGGCGGCTTGAGCTTCATCGTATCGTGGGAGGGCATTTTGCAAATGCCCGCCTGGCTCGCTAACAGCCTCAAGTAGAAAATCTGTCGCCAAGCACCTAACAGTGTGTTCTGGCAACAGAATTTGACAGCTAATTTACAGGCACCTGAAACTTAACAACTGTATGACTCAGGGTGACCAACGCAGTGCAGTTGGTTTCTTGTGGTGAAATGAATCAGTTACAGAGAGAGGCTGCCATTTAATATCAGGTGGGCCTTGTGCTTGTTCAATAACAAACATGGATCAGGAATAAAGTCTGTATTTTTTTATTAATAAAAAAATAATGCCACTATACCTCTCCACCGCGTTTCTGGCATTTTACCTTGAAGGGTGACGGAACTAAATATATACATAAATTATATTTTTTTTAGTAAAAAATAGAAAATTAAGGTTTTTATATTACAAATTTAGGAATCTGATATTTTGGTTTGTGGTGCACAAACTGTTGTTTTCATTATTTTTCTATTTTCCTTCCAAAGGTATACTGAAAGTGATAGCTTAAGTGATAAGTCCACCTATAAACCTTAGCTTTAATAATTCCTTATGTATGTACTGTAATATTTTAGTTAGGGTGTACACTAAAGAATTTTTGTATTTTATTGTAGTAAACGGTTAGTCAGTTAAAGTGTGGAACGTGATGTTAATTAAATTCTTCTACAAGTAACTAATATCAAACAAAATTTGTTACCAAAGGGAACTATTTACCAATTAGTTAGTTAATTGGATACCTAAAAATGATCCTGAACATGGAAACTTGTTATCTAAAGAGCAAAGGTCAGTATCGCATTGGCGTAGTGCTGGACGCATCTTGCCGGAGTCGGCACATTTATACATATCGGCAATGTTAAATATGTGCTGACTTCAACTATTTGAATTCAAGATGGCATATTATTCTTTACTATAGTCTTTACGTTCTTATTACTGACTTCGAAAAGAGGAGGAAGTTCTCAAATCAACCTAATTTTTTTTTCTTACGCGATTTGTCTGGCAATAAAGATTTGACTTTGATGTTTTGTTTTGGTAGACTATAAACCTACAAATTGGTCCAATTAAGATTTTATGAAAATCGATCGAGTATTTTTTATGTGACAGTAAATTGACTGACGAACCGAATTTCAAAGAAGGTTACAATGAAATTAGTACATGAGTTTATAATCATTGTAAGATATAGGAAGGGTGTCCCCAAAATAAAGGTTACCAATATGTAGTTTGGGGGCCGAAAGTATTTTGAAATTGTAAACTGATTTTATATTATTATTATGAAATAAGTTGTGAAAATTCAATCATGATAATGTGAGATCTGTGTTTTGCAGCACGGTACCGACTTCAATAAGTTATTTCATACTTTTCAGTGTTGGAAGAAATTTTTATTTTTTATTTATTTATTTTACTGTAATAGCCGTCTCGTCCACTGTTGAACACAGCCTAGTATTTGCCATAATCCCCACGCTTGACAGGCGTCTTGGGGATCGCAGTGTAAGTTGGCAGTTCTTTAGAAGGCGCTGCTGCGCACTTTCCAGTATTTTTCCTTAAGTCGCCTCTTACGACACCCATGGGATGATATAGAGAGGTGCAATTCTGACCTGGCACCCCACGGGGCATTTATTTTATCAAGTTGGAAATACCGTCACCAAGTATCTTATTGGGGGTTTCGGGAGCTGTCCTTGACAGCCAGTATTTCTAAGTTAAGCTTATTAACATCTACGACATTTCACATATCATTTCGTCAGGTTCAATTTTAGTCAAACATTCACGTATCAGTAATTAAAAACGTAGGTCTCATGGGTAGTAGAAGGTAACGCAACCATCCTCAATATAGGTAACTTTTTAGCGTACCGTCACAAATTCACAATATGCAGAGTAGAAATATGATGTTGATGAACATCCTCTTTGCTTGTTACTCGCCTTTAGAGATAAAGGCATACATAAACTCCTAAGCCAATTTCGTCGCAAAGAGTTTGTTACTTGAATAACGACATTTTAAACCCGCCTTTACTCGTGATTCTCGTCTGAACACGACACATCGTTGGTTATAATCTTTTAAATCTCACTTACACTGGTAGTAAAAAGTTTATGGGACTCCTTAAATTTGGTGCCGTACAACATTACGCACAGAGTTTAATCTGCCCCCATTTTATAAAAAAAGTGACGTGCAACTGCAGCTTGATAAGGATTTTAAAATTATCGTGATATAATAAGCACGTAGCATTTGGTGTTAAGAGGTCTGCCTACAACAGTAGCAGTTTGTCACAAGTGGCGAACTAAACTGCCCTAAAACTTTCACCATAAGACCGACCTAAAACTATCGACATAAAGTTATTAAGTTTCATGTGCCTTTCACCGGCATCTATACCTTTCGAATTGGAGCACAGTAATGTCAACATTATTCCTGGTAGTAGAAATAGGTAGCAGTACTTTTCCGGACGAACTTGCACAAGGAGAATAGAAAAGAGCAGAAATATTTATTCACCATAACTTTAGATGTTATACAAGGCAAATCATATTACATTATTAAGAACTATAGAAACATTTAAACAACTACTTATTTATAATCCTGCAAGGAATATGCAAGTACATTAACTAATCACATTTAAAGTATCAGTACTAATATTATAAATGCGAAAGTAACTCTGTCTGTTAGTCTGTTACGCTTTCACGCCAAAACTACTGGACCGATTTGAATGAAATTTGGTATGGAAATAGTTTGACACCCGGGAAAAAACAAAGGATAGTTTTTATCCAACTGCGCTAAAAGAGGTTAATGTTTTTGTGCGATAATCGACATACGCGCGGGCGGAGCCGCGCCCGGAAAGCTAGTAATTAATATGTACAAGTATTAAAAAAGAGTGAAGGTGTATATAAGGTCGTATTTATTTCCAATTTTAAGTCACCAATTTAAATATTATTCAAAATCGTCATTATAAAACATGGATTCAGTAAGGCTAAAATCTAAAGAGTTCTACTACTAATAAAATATACGTCTACAAAATGTGGTTCTATTAAAATTTCCTCACAAATAATATCACACATAATAAATACATTTTTAACGCTGATATCCGAAAAGCGGCTAACTCTTACTCAGCAACACTAGTGGTTGGGCGGGTTTTCTCTAGAGACAGGGATCTCTAATCCAATGTGTAAATTGAACCACCTGAACCATGACTCGAGGATTACGGCAATTGCCTGTTCTATTTGTTTGCTAGTTTTGTTTACTCTAAGAAGAAATTGTTAGTAAAAACAGGGAACATCTTAGGTAATTAATCTATAGCAGATTAAATAAATTGTATTACTCAGTAATATAAGTATTTTATCTATATAAATACAATGTTAAAAAAGTGACACAGCATGGTGGAAGGGCATTTTGCGAATACCCGCCTGGCTAGCGTCTACCCTCAAGTAGAAAATCTGTCGCCAAGCACCTAACGGTGTATTTCGGAAGCAGTCCTTGAGAGCCAGTGAAATAACAGGCAAATGAGACTTAACAACTATGTCTGAAGATGACGGGCGCAGTGCAACGGTTTTTGTTAGTAATTAAGTGCATTGACTTTTTAATGTGAACACTGCTCACAATATTCCAATACAGGAGATCTGAGTTCAATACAAGCAATGAAATAGAGAAATGAAAATAGAAAGCATTACACATTGCTTTGCACAATGCACAGTGTGAATGGCTCCGTCCCTCTCAGAACTCAATCTCCCATCGTGCCTCGTACATCCGCTATCTATCGGCAGTATTCGGCAGCCAATTTCCTTCGCTCGTAAAACTCACGCCACTTCCAACGCTTTGCTAAATGTAGCCTCCGTTCTACAGCGCTCTAAAAGGGTAGAGGCGCACAGTATTTCAGCAAGATTTTTTACCTTTTGTGTAATACTTTTTCACTATAACTTTTATAAATTTTGTGGCGAACGTTTACGAGTCGAAACCACTTAAATTAATGTACCTAACAGTGCCGTCCATGCATAATAAACTAACTTGTTACAAAACATTCATTTTTCTTAACTGAAGAAGTTTTTTTGCGTCAAATAAATGGGCTACAACATAATATTTGTTGACATTGTATAGAATATGTAATAAAAGACAGGAATATATGCTGAAATAATATAATAGACAGGTATTACCGTTGATAGATGAACCGTTGCTTTCCATTTTCCCAAGAAGATGTACTCATGTTTCTAAACGTGCAACTTTGATTGTAATGTGCTTAAGTGTTCGTGCACATGCGTAAATGTTAACATATAATTGTGAGTATTTAAAGGGATTTAATCACGATAAAAAACATTATTTACCTCGACGTTTCGACCAAGTTGTGGTCACGAGCGTACTGAGGAGACAGATGTCAACGTCTTGAAGGTTGCATATTTTCTCTTCTACCCGCATTTGATCTAGATATGTTCGTCTCACCATACAACGCTGACAACATCCACTGGTTTTAATGTAAGTAACACGCGATGCATTTATTTAGCTCTCTTACTAGACTAGTAAGTCTTAAATAGTAGTGACGTTTCGTTGAGAGGATTTTCAGGTCGTATTTAAAATAAACATGCACACGTATTACACCTATAGACAGGTAATACGAATTTGAAACACAAAAACTTGTCAACATCGTTGCACGTAGATACAATATAAATATACGATACGAAAACATGAAATTATTACTTAATTACTTCAATAGAGATATTTATGAAAGCTAAATCCAGTGGTCAGGTCCTAACTCCAGAAGATGTTCAACTATTCCAGATTTCGCCACCTGGCGATTATTCTTATTTAATCACAATTATGTCCCGTTAAATACTTTTGCTTGACATCATTTGACTGTGACTATGTTTACTAAACAATACAAGTCTAATAACAAAAAACTAGTTTATTTATTTCTACAGAGAGATAGATCTAGCAATGATACAGATTTAAGTATAGTATGTAAGTAAACAAAAGCACATTATTTTCTTAATTAACTAAGCAGGGCTGCGTGAGCTGGGACGGCATGGTCGCTGCACCGGACAGGATATTAGCGTCTACGCTGAGAAAATTCCACGTTTCAAGAGAACCGTTTTTACTCGATTTAATCGCTCTGTCAGTAGCACTCGATTATTATTCTCTCCAGGAACGAGTAACGAACGATCGGAATAACTTAAATATTGGCTCGGATCAACTCGGATGTTGAAATCATTACAGCGGGGATTTGTCGGGGATTTGCTATCGGTGTTAGTCTGAAGCGGTCACGGGTTGCCTCTTTAATGGGGCAGTAATATATTTTTTATTCTTTGTTCAAAAAAGGAGTGGAAACGTCTCACTGATTATTACTTTCTCATTAGGGTGAAATGAATGGTTATGCCTTGGAGAAGAATTTGGATATATTTGATACTTAAATTTGAACCTCGATTCAACACGAATAATCATGTTTATGATTCATTAAACTAAATATCTTATTTTAAGTATTTTAGAGTAGAAATGTATTTATTTTTTAGTTATATTACAATTGATACTTATATGTAATGTCGCAAAAAATGGTTTATGGTTCGAAGCTAGATAAGTAATAATAATAGTTACTAATAACAAATACTTTTAAAAGTATCCTAAAAAACATTAAATAATATTTAAATAAAACACTTAAAAAAGCATAAAATTATATATCTAGTGACAATTCCGCCTAATTTTCCTGTTATCTACGTGACGTCATAAACATCACGCAGCCTAACCGGAAGAATACCCGACTAGTTTCGCTTCTAAACGAAGCATCTTCAGGAGGTCTTGACTTACCGAGCGCACGATCGAGACTCGATCGTGAAAAAAAAAAATTAGGCGGAATTGTCACTAGATATATAATTTTATGCTTTTTTAAGTGTTTTATTTAAATATTATTTAATGTTTTTTAGGATACTTTTAAAAGTATTTGTTATTATTAAATATGGATTTCCGCAAAGTAACGCCTGAATCTATTCATTAATAATAGTTACCGTTGAAATTTTATCTCCCGCGTATAGTCCCAAGAGGTTTAAGATTTAAACTCAACAACATACTTAAGCTTAACAAAATGGTTATAGGTCAAATGCATTCTCGTCCGGCTGTTTTGAAGATACGCGCCGACCAACAAACATGTCTTTGCTAGTCCGTGCGTGTTGCTAGTTAAGACCTTAAAAAAGATACGATAGCTTCGTCCAAAATGGTGTGTTTGATTTTTGTCGCTGACATAAGAAATGTATTGGAGCGTTCTGGTAACGGTTCAGATTGATTCAATAGCTTATTTTAAACCTGCTCCAAGTAAAGTAACATTTTACTACTGATAAATTGGAGTAAGCTCAACAGTTTCACAAAAACAGAAGCTTTCTATTTTAAATTAATTTCAGTGAATTTATACTTTGAGGTAAGAAATTAATAACTTCACTGAGAGTTACCGGAAACACGGATACTGAAAATTAAACAAATGAATACGAAAATAAATTTAGACAAGCCTATAAAAACGCTTGGATCCACACATGCCTTCAAGGCGTTCATAATCGTAAAATAAACTTTGAAAATAAATCCAAACTTTACGAATGAAAGTTCTACGGAAGCCCCCCGGCCATTTTGCGTGATGTTGGAGCAAACATGTTGATGTTATGATATATGCTCAGCCTAAAATAATTTGCTGACATCTACCATACAACATTCGTTTTGCTTTTATGTAATACTTTAAACTAGATTCTGCTCAAGGATTTGCTCGTATGGGATTTGGCTACAATCGATTGAAAATGTTAATTAGGTGAATCTTTTTCTATGGACCCATATAAACTAAAAAGCTTTTATGTGTGTAGTATATTTTGTGAATGGGTCCGAGTATTTTTCCCGTTATTTCACATTGGCTCTATAACCATTTATTTTCTGAACATATAAGTATAATCATAAACGTAGACCCTTTCAATGTTAAGTTGTAATTGACCTTCATAAGAACGTCGTACCTAGAATAATAAATAATTAGGCTTTTACTTGACTCAGATGTATCCTTAACCCATAGAACGAATAATTATGTATGTATAATTCGTTCTATGGGTTATATAACATTTTATGCGTGGGTATGTACGAGAGTGTTGGGTTTGTGAGTGATAATGGTTTTAAGTGAACTGATAATAGTTATTTGTTATACAAGAGTGCAAAGTTGCTTTTTAACCGCGTGTTCAATTTTGATGACCGAGCAAGCGAAGGATCCTAAAATTGAATCACGAGCGCAGCGAGTGATTCAAAATTAGAATCCTGAGCGTTAGCGAGGGAATCAAAAGAGCACGAGGTGAAAAATCTTTGCACTCGAGTGCAACACGTAACTTTTCATTCCACCTCAGCGAGGAAATGCCGCGTAAAGAACCGCGTACAAAGCAAATTGAAAAAAGAACACCAAGAAGGTTCCGAGTCTGAGTTTTAAACAAATTAAAAAAAAGTTGTATGATATATTCGGCACCATAGAGGTAGCAGTAAATAGGTTTAATGTTTTTTTTAATTCACAAACTTAGTGCACACGATGTTCTAAATTCAATTTACTTTATCCTCTAGAGGATAAAAACGGCTTTTCCACTCAGATATTGAAGATTAAAAATACTCTTTCCGAGATGGTGGGGTGTGAAAATATATTTTGGTAGTAGTACTAAGAAATTATTTATTGTTGGAAAGAGATAACTTTCAGTGAGATTTGAACCCGGAAACTCCAGAATACTGACCTAGTGCATTTCCAATTATGCTTGGGAACCGGATGCTTGAATGATTTCTTTATATCCGTTTGAATGCACGTCTTCTTGATTTTGGCGACATCTAGTATCACAGCAAAATACTATTTACATAGGCTGGTAGGTTTTATAAAGATGAACACTTAACACCAAATCCAGGAAGCCATTTTTTAATAATAATAATATATTTTTATTCAGACAACTAGATCCAATTTTGTTAGTAGGTTAGTACTTTATTACCAAGTGACTTTTTAATTTAACTTTTTTTTACTGATAGGTTAGACTTTGACCACTATCTCACCTGATGGTAAGTGATGATGTGGTCGAATATATTGTTCAGGCAAATCTAGAATTACTGGCTCTCAAGGACAGCTGTCGGAACACACCGTTGGGTGCTTGGCAACAGATTTTCTACTTGAGGGTGGTAGCTAGCCAGGCGGGCATTCTCATTCTTTACCACCATGCTATAATGACTGCCATCTTAAGACAACAACGGGGACGGACGGCTTAACGTGCCCTCAGCACGGAAGCGCTCAGTAGTAATGTCACCAGCGGTCACCCATCCAACTCCTGACCGAGGCGGACGTTGCTTAACTTTGCTGATCGTTTCATAATGGCTAAGCAAACTTTGCTACGAGCGCTTCAGAGGAAATATATTAACTTTTATTTTTTAACTATTATTCTTTTAAAGAGCATTGACGCATGCTTAGCTAAAACAGATATTGTTTAACTTCCAGCGGGACTTGAACCTGCAATCATGATACCGTCCTGGTGCATTTCCAATAATCACGCTATGTAAGCGGATACTACACTATCGATTTTTTCCATCAGTTTGAACCACGTTTTCTTCACATTGGCCACACACCACCAGGACGGTATTTTAAGGTTACAGCTTCAAGTTTTGCTAGAAGTCCTATAAATTCTATATTTTCTCTTGAAAATAAAACTTGATTCCTGCTGCCTCATTGGTAGTAATTAGTGACTCATATTGTAACCATAAAAACTGAGTCTATTCTAGGATCAATATACAGACAGATAATTGGTCATTCCGACACATAAATTTTGAGTGGCTGTCTGGAGTTTTAAACTATGCTCGGTAGATGTCAATAGTCTCACCTTCGATAACATGTGATCATAGAAAACATTTTACTATACTTCGGTGTATTAGACACTTCTGTCCATGTACATACGCTTGCAGGAATATGCGGACCTGATGATGTTTTTTAGGGTTCGTGGCTTAGGCCCACAGTGGTCGACGCCCCTGTGGTCGAAGCCCACGATCAATTTAATTTAAATTAAAGCAACTTTTATTCAAATGTACTGACAGGCATAAAAATGTTATATAAAACTATTAACTATATACCTAACTAAAGTAGATTTATGCAATTTATTATATCATAATGATACTTATAAAGTACATATGTTTTAATTTGAAAGTATCTTTAAAAAAAATAAAAGTCTTAGTTATTTCTCATTATTTATATATGTCAAATACAAATTTGTAAAAAAATAGTATTCTCAATCACTGTTTTGTTCACCTGTATTGTTCTATATCAAGAGAATTATTTTACATGTGTAGTAACAATTAAAAATAATCAACTTTAAAAACTAATATATAAAATGTATATTATGGAACACATCTATTACCTTTACTAAAATTAACAAGCAAAATCATCTCTATTTAGTAATAAATAATAAAATGTTACTTTCTGGTCGAATTTCTACAAAACAACAGGATTTGTTGTAAAACATGACCATACCATTTTTTTTTTCGTATTGTTCAGTGAACTTGGCAATCATATTTTCATTCTTCCTTGTGGTGTTCTTTCGGCCCAGTTATTATACGTGTTGATTAAAGACGGAAGATAAGATTTCACATGGTAATTTATTATTTAGTAACAAAATTTACCAACGTTTTCGAAATGAAAACTAATAATTATATTAATCGAAAAGTTTTGATTATGTATTCTTATTTTTGTATATTTGTTTTAATGGGTGAACTCAAAAGATTTTTTTTACCGATAGAAAGCTACATTATTAGCAAATAAGTGCCTACTAACTTAAACACGGGAAACTAAAAGTTTTTTTTTAATTTTTCCCTTTTAATAACTGCGTCACGTATGCATGGTAATTTGGTAAAGAAAGACTTTTGTCGTTTACTGTACTTAGTGAAAATAGCACAAAAAAATATACGAAATTTATTACAATCGGGGGCGTTAGCCACAGGTGCGTCGACCACTGTGGCCCTAAGCCACGAACCCGTTTTTTATACATAATATATACTAGGTACCTAATATTAAGTTCGTAATATTAGGTATTACTTAATATTCGTTATTATATTGTATTACTAGAACACAATATTACAACCGCATCAGATTCCGATTCAGATCATTTATTGCTTCCATAAATAGTACATACAAGTTGTTACAATAGATAAGAGTACAGTCATATTATGGACCCCGTCGGGGTCGTATCCCCGTCGGGCACTGCAACATAGAAGAGAGGAGGACGTTATATTTATATTGAATTTGAATTTATATAATGTATATGTCTAAGATTTTTTTACCTGTAGATGTGTTGTATTGCCTCCATATTTACTAGACGAATTCAGGGTAATCACCTGAGTCACTACCAGTCTTGCACTTCCAAGCGTCCGGTGAATACATCGCCGCTAATCGTGTTTTTTAGGAATAATCTGTGGACAGTATACCTTTCTTGTGTCTTTAGACTCTGCACCAATTATACAGGCACTGTGAGAGATAAGAAAACTGTTTCATTTCACGCGTAATTATTGCTTTTATTGATGAAATAGAAAATGTCGTCATTTTGTTTTATCTTAGGAACTAATCTCAATGAAATGGATGAGCGAGATATGTGTATCGTTTGGTGTGAGAGAGTGAAAGATATCGCAGCATAATGGTGATCGGAACGTCTCGTGGCGGTTCGGTCGTAACACGAATTGCTTATTTATCTCTTTCTAACAACAGATATGACGCATAATATTTGAACGTCTTTTCCTTGTCATTACAAACTGCATATACATGTGCGTAGGTATGTATATAAGTAAATTCTAGTAAGCTTTTAGAGCAGTGGTGTTCGGATATAACTAATCTATATATTTCAAATCACTGGTATATGTATAATAAATGTCAAAGGTAAGTAGATCTAGTTAGTATTTAATCATTTTTCATTTAAGAAGTCATCAATTGTGTAATATGCTTTTTTAATGAGAAGCTGTTTAATGTTTTTTATGAAAACCTTGTCATTTTCTTCACGCAGAAGGTCTCTTGGTAACTTGTTATATATGTTTACTGACAGGGGTAATGTGCTAGACGAGTGCATTTTTAGTCGCGTCACAGGTAACAATAACCGGTTTGCATGACCAAGTGTAGTTTGTATTTAAATCTTGACGTTTTTTATAAAAATAAGGATAATTACGTACGAATTTGCATATTTCAATATACTTGCACTAATGTGTATATACTTGCCTGGGTTAGGAAGGATCAAAAGTGGTCAAGGTTAGGAAAGTAATATATTTCCTACGAGTTTGAATGCTTTTATTTAAGTATGCTGGGCACAGTATGTAGTAGTTTGTTAATAGACGTATATATATATGCTTAAATATATAATATGTTATACCTACTATGCAAAAAAATATATTTTAAATTAACATTGGAACTTGAGAAATTATAAAATCAAACCACATTGTGAAATTTACCTTTAGATAATTTCTGTTTTAAGCATTTCAGCACATCAAGCGTTAAAAATGTATCAGACTCAAATATTTATAGACCAATTTTAAACCACATCCACTTTTCTGCAAGCAATTTTCGTCGGTTTTATATTGGTTTTGCATATCATTTATTCCTTCGTATTTATGAATAGAAACTTATAAATCTAAATATTGGAAAACTGGGTCCTAGGGTATGTATTTCCTTGTTTGTACACTTCAATTGAAAAATTAAGATTTACCTATTTCCATTAGAAATCGATAAAATTAAATAATGTATGTAAAAAATTGGGAACTTAAGTACTTAGATAACAGAGACGAATTATTTAGCATTCCATGGATTCATTAATTTATCGTGTGAGTGCCGAGTCCATAGCGATCCAGAGGAAGATACTAGAGGGGCCTGGGACTAGCAACCCAGGCAGTAGAGTTAAGGGCCCCTTTATGATGTCATCAATGCTCGAGCCTCCTCCCCTACCTTACCAAATTTGGTAATCTTAAATGATCCTACTAATGCCGCCTCAGAAACACGTTCTAGGAGGTTACGGTTGCTTTTGGCAGGCCAAGGTCTTTAAGTAGGTTATATTGGGATTTCGCTGGTATATCCCTTGCTGCAACTTCTACAGCATAAAAAAACCACATTACCGTTTTTAGTATTATTATTAGTTATAAGTCCGAAAAATTCGTTGTATGAACTCCGAAAAGAAATATCTAAATATTAATGAATTTTGGTTAATTGAGTCACGTGATTAAAATTATAATTGAATCAATTTTATTTATAAAATAGACAGTCTGAAGACCACATTCTTTGTTGCTTATATGTTCAGTACATAAGATTAAAAACATATCCGTCTACTTAACTGTCGGTCATCCTGTGACAGACAGACGGACCTTTGAGCTTATATTGGTACAGGTTGAAGACTGTCTCTAAATGTACCTGACATATTATTTGAAAGTAGGTGAATTTGAAGTTAAGCAACATAAATAAACGTTGGTTTTGAAATTATCTTCATTTCATTCAAACTTAAATTACTTATAATCTTACGATTTGGTAAAATAAGGTTTTCAGTTGTTTCTTGGTTAAAACTAATTATATAACCAAATCCCACACAATCTAACTAACAGGAAAAAGCTGGTTAAAATGTTCCTTTTTCAATGGGTATGATAAGATAAAAAAATCTAAAAAATGTATTAATTAAAATTTATCAGTCTTGTTATCAAATAAAAATGGGCAGTAGAACGCGGCAAAAATAATCCAAACAATGTTCTTAAATAATGAAAAATCTCTTTTGGAATTTCTAAAGAATTTGTTTATTGAGAAAACAGCGCTCTAATTAGCCGCTAATCAATCTGTTCCCTCCCCCTGCCCTCTTTTCTTCTTCTATTACACGAGAGTGATGAGTGAGGCTATTCACGGCGATCTGATAAAGACAATTAGTTACCTTTTACAAGTCTACTTGTTCGCGGCTGTGGCTCACAAGAGTCCATTAATTATACGATTCCAAAAGAAGCGGTCATCCCTTGCGTTAGGCCTTTAGCACACTAACACTTTATACTATATTACCTGTAACATTTCGGTAGTTGAGTAAAACAAATATAGTGTGCCTTCTTTGTATAGCAATACCCATTTCCTGTCAACTTAAGTTGTTTATGGTGCTCATTTGGCGCCT
The DNA here is from genome assembly GCA_963854805.1 of Plagodis dolabraria. Lineage (NCBI taxonomy): Eukaryota > Metazoa > Arthropoda > Insecta > Lepidoptera > Geometridae > Plagodis > Plagodis dolabraria. The sequence continues at coordinate 23,381,165 of OY978461.1, forward strand.
TATTTCTCTAAGTCGTACTTTGACGGTCGATAGTCTGAAAATGGAGCTTACTGTGCATTCTCTTTTGCCCATCATTGTAAAAAAACGAATTTTGACGTTAGTCACTTAACTGGAAATGGGTTATATATTAGTGTTACCCCCTTCGAAGATAGCGGACAGGTTTATGTTACGATACGTAAAATCTTATCTATATTTGCATGAGATACGCATATTATGCACGATATATTAAACTGATTCGCAGTTTTTCGATAACAGGGCGTGTGCATGCATCGAATAAAATGTGTCATGATCCATTTTTTAACTAATCAGCGTATTTATATTTTTAAAGTAACACTGACCCCCGGGTACTCGTCCTTTCTTTAGTGTGCTGAAGTCTTTAAGCCACAGATTGAGTTACAGTTACTTCAGTAATGGATGGACGGAATGATGACGTCATTATTCAGAAAGATGATTTATTTTCACATCGATGGATTAATGAAGCGGAAATCGTGATATTTTAAAATAAACGAGACACGAATTCTGGAGGGAAATGGGAACGCTTTCCGACGGTTGAAGCGTTGTGTAGTTTATGAAGGCTTAATTGAAGTTCATATACTTTTGAGAATTTATTGCATTGTGACATGAACACTTTAAAATGATGCTTAATTTAACTCGACGTATTTCTGTTTAATGTTCTCTTTGATGTTTAATTGACATAATAATGCACAATTTTCTGAAATGTGTTTTACATAAAGAATAAAATACAAAATTATAAATTTACGAAAGGAAAAATTTCAGTCATGTGCGGGATTCGAACCCGCGTCCATCCACTCCTTTAACCAGGGTTTTCCCTAATCCAATTGAGCTAACATGACATAGAGTCCATAACTAAATTTTTTCCTATCGTTATTTTTAACCATCGTATTGGGGTGGAGCGACATCTATAGTTCAACTTCCGTTGTACTACAAACAAGACTAATTTAGCAATTAGTTTTAAACTTGTTTATGATGACGCAACCCTATAATATTAATATTTTTAATATTATTTATATCCATCCCAATACGATGGTTAAAAAACGTTAGAAAAAAATTGAGTTATGACTCATTGGTCTTGTTAGCTCATTTTAAGAGTCTCTCGAGTTTCGAATTAACGAGTCGACTGTACTACTACACAAATGCAACTATAATCAACCAAACAGCAACCTCTCTCGTTGGAAGCAGGTATAAGGAAACCAAATACTACAGCCGGCAATACTTCATACCATTAATTAGGCAGCGTCACTAGTATACCTACTACAGCATGTTGACTTTTTTACGCTGTCACTTTTTATCATTTTACTGTCAAAGGTTACGCCACAAGCATGATACCCACTCTGCTTTTTTTTTTATATTATTGTGACAGAACAAGCTCGAGACCCACCTGATGTTAAGCGGCTACCTCTGCCTATAACAGATGCATTTCGTCACAAGTGACGAATTGTACTGCGCCCGTCACCTTGAGACATAGTTGACAAGTCTCATGTGCCTGTAATTTCACTGGCTCTTAAGGACTGCTGCCGGAACACACCGTTAGGTGCTTGGCGACAGATTTTCAACTTCAGGGTGGTCGCTGGCCAGGCGGGCATTCGCAAAATGCCCGTCCACCATGCGTTGAAGCTCAAGACCGCGGCGGGATTCGAACCATGGACCTGCTGCACGGCAGTCCATAGCCAATGCCACTGAGCCATCACTGCTTCAACATCTATTATAGCTATATAGCCTATAACAGATACATTTCGTCACAGTGCACAGAGCCCATTTGCCTTGAGACATAATGTTGTTAAGTCTCATGTGCCCGTATTGTCAGCGACATCCATGCCCTTGCAACCGGAGCACAAATAAAACAAAAATAAAATAATTGATGAACCAATAAAAAAAATAAAAAATAAAAAAATATGAATACTTAGCGGTTAATATCGGTATAGTGGTAACACTTCCCCGGACGAATTTATTCGCAACGGGTATACCCTACGAATACCCCGGCTAAAGGGGGGGTTCAAATCCCGCATATGACTTAAATTCTTCCTCTCGTAAATTTGTAATGTAATCCGCAGAGCATGCGTTAATACAAACATAAAAATATTTAAAAAAAAAAAAAATTAGTAACAAAATAGATTTATTTCATAAAGGTATATATAGATTCTCACAATCAGTACTGTCAGTACTCAGTACTAATATTATAAATGCGAAAGTAACTCTGTCTGTCTGTCTGTCTGTTACGCTTTCACGCCAAAACTACTGGACTGATTTGATTGAAATTTGGTATGGAGATAGTTTGAGACCCGGGAAAAAACATAGGATAGTTTTTATCCAACTGCGCAAAAAGAGGTTAATGTTTTCGCGCGATAACCGACATACGCGCAGGCGGAGCCGCGCCTGGAAAGCTAGTATTAAATAGATGTACACTATTGAAATGTTAAATTAGAATCATCAAACGCTACCTTATTAAAAAAAATTACTTATGTAGTGATAGTTTTACCTAATAGTGATTTACAGTGTTTATTAGCCATTGAGCGTCATACCTATATTTGTTTTAGGAATTATAAGGAAATACTATGTTTTAAGAATATTCATATTGTTAAAAGTATTTTTAATGACTTTGCCTAGTCAGTCAGGTGCACCCTACCACAAACGAGTGGTTCTTCTCGCAGAGGCCCTATAAAGTTTATGTGCTGAACGTGGCAGTATAATGAAGAAATAAACGCGTGAGAATCAATTTTCGCGTATACTTCTATAATATAGTATCTCCATTTCAATTGTGCAATGATTGACATTTGATTTTAATTGAAATAAGTTTGCATTAAAGGTTTCCAAAATAGATTCAGTTCGCAGTGAGGTATCGTACATATTCCGATTTTCAAAAAACGACCCCGTAAAACGAAACTTTCGGTCATAGCAATCTGTTTTAACGGTTGTTTGTTGTTTGATATCCATCACGCGTGAAGTATGCCAGATAAATTAAACTCGCTGAAACAGGTCCAACTTCGAGTGAAATGGAATGTAAACTCATGGTTTCACTTCCAGAGATACATGAGTATGAGTCAAGCGAAATGTAGAAATTTGTTATTTTTAAAACGAATCCATCCTTTTTTGACCGACTTAAAAAATAGGAGGAGGTACTCAATACGACGGTATTTTTTTGTTTGATACCTCAGAACTTTTGACTGTTCACCAAATTTTTTTTACCTATTCAAAAACAACACTTATATATTAATTAACTTATATATAAATAACTTGTTGAAGGTCGGTACTTTTGAACTATCATGGTAACGACTTCAACAAGTCATTTCACACTTTTGAGGTTTGAAGTCGGTTCCATTTTAAGATTTTTTTTTTTTCATTTGTTTGTATAATTTCTATTCTTGACAGTATCCTGTATGAATAGTTATTCCCATACCTTCTTTGGGTTTAGAAAATATTAACTAATATTAAAATGGGGAGCAACGTCTCCTAGAGGCTTAACCAAATCCAGTACGATACCACCGATTTGCCAGAAACTTAGCTGCTGCGTACTGCGTTCAGATTGGATGGACCAATGTCCATGCGTTCAGGTTGGATGGACAACGATGTTCATATGAAGAAGCAAAGTATATACCGGGAAAACATGACCACAGAATATATGTCTCGAAAGGACGAGTGCAGTGCATCATTGTAATACTATAACTATTATAAACAGGTTTGATGTTTACTATCAAGCAGACAAAATGGAAATCTCGTTGGTTTAAATTAAATATAAATGTCAATATTTTTAAAGCCATAATCCTCAAAATGCTTTCCAAGCGTTGGGTTTTGCCTCGTAGTCCTATATGTGGTGACGAATATTCAGGTATATACATTTCGAAGCGCTCGTAGCGAAGTTTGCTTAGCCATTCTGAACCGATCAGCAAAGCTAAGCAAAGTCCGCCGATGTCATGACTTGGATGGGTGACCGCTGCGCTGGTGACATTACTACTGAGCGATTCCGTGCTTCGGAGGATACGTTAAGCCGTCGGTCCCGGTTGTTGTCTTAGGATGGCAGTCGTTATAGCATGGTGGTAGGGCATTTTGCGAATGCCCGCCTGGCTAGCTACCACCTTCAAGTCGAAAATCTGTCGCCAAGCACCTAACGGTGTGTTCCGGCAGCTATTCTTGAGAGACAGTAATTCTAGGTTAGCCTGAACAACATCTTCGACCACATCATCACTTACCATCAGGTGAGATAGTGGTCAAAGGCTAACTTATTAAGCATAAAAAGAAAAAGACAATTCTGAAAAGGTTTCTTTAATAATAACGCTAATATTTGTACATATATTTAGCCGGGTAGATCATCAGTACTAATATTATAAATGCGAAAGTAACTCTGTCTGTCTGTCTGTACGCCAAAACTACTGGACCGATTTGAATGAAATTTGGTATGGAAATAGTTTGAGACCCGGGAAAAAACATGGGATAGTTTTTATCCAACTGCGCAAAAAAAGAGGTTAATGTTTTTGCGCGATATCCGACAAGCGCGCGGGCGGAGCCGCGCCCGGAAAGCTAGTTTAAAATAAAACTCTGGCAATATGCACTTAGCTCGCTACGAGTATCAGTATCAGTACTCAGTACTAATATTATAAATGCGAAAGTAACTCTGTCTGTCTGTCTGTCTGTCTGTCTGTCTGTCTGTCTGTCTGTCTGTTACGCTTTCACGCCAAAACTACTGGACCGACTTGAATGAAATTTGGTATGGAGATAGTTTGAGACCCGGGAAAAAACATAGGATAGTTTTTATCCGACTGCGCAAAAAGAGGTTAATGTTTTCGCGCGATAACCGACATACGCGCGGGCGGAGCCGCGCCCGGAAAGCTAGTATTCCATATACCAATTCGTCTGCGCTGTATGAGAGATTAGTGTAGGCTGCTATGTTCCCACAGAGATAACAAGCTCTGTATCTTTTCATTTCTGTGTAACAAGAGTTCTCAAATATAAAAAAGTTCGATAAGAACAATTAATGGGCTGAAAAAGCGTAGCCCCGCAAGGGGGCACTTTAAGAAAGACAAAATTATGACAGTTGTTTCTCTTTATATTTATTTATAAGAAATACATTAGGATAGGAATATTCCAGAAAAGCAGTATAAAATTTTTCCTTACTCTTAGTGAAGTTATAAGACTGGTCTGATGGTAAGGGTCACGCCTGTCCATTGCAGTTGAAGTGTCACCATCTTTGTTGTGCTTGACACTGTGCTCAATGCACCAAAGCGAAAGTTCTTAGTTTACTCAGTAATGATTTCACTTGCTGTAGTGACCTTCTTGCCTCTACATAGATCCTTGCACACTACTGCTTCGATGCTGGATATCTGACACTGCAATGACACCAAGACACTCATATGAAATCAAATCAATAATTTATTTGTAAGAATAAAGTAAAAAATTATTACAATGACAAGATTTTACAATTTGTCAAGTAGGTACAGCATTCAGCCTGCAAGTAGACGTGCAAATATTAAAATTTATTTCTGAAGTTATCTATAATTTAAATATTCCTTAATACTATAAAAACATTTGGTTAAGAGCCAATTACATTATTGTTTTTTAAAACTATTTCCTTCGCACATTTTGATTGTATTTGGTAATTTATTATAAATTGACATAAACATATTGTTTTTTTTTTTTATATAAATTTCTCTGTGGCACGGAGGTTTACTAACCGCAGTAATAAATGTTCATACTTCATCTTTTTTGTCTAATAATGACGTCACTACGTTTAGTAAAGAAACTGCTGAAAACACCGACCTAACTATGTATTATTCAGACATGATTGTTTACTAATCTGAGTAACAAATTTATTTGAAAAATGAAACCAAAATTGTTTCGTTCTGTGCGGGCTCAAAGGAGGTTCCTTCCGTGGACGCTCAGATTGTGGAATGAGCTCCCCGCTGTGGTTTTCCTGATGGAGTACAGTATGGGGTTCTTCAAAAACGGTGTGAAGAGATTTCTTCAGGGTCATCAACGCGCGAGTGACACCCCTGGCGTTGCAAGCGTCCAAAGGCTACAGTAACTGCTTACCAACAGGCGGGCCGTACGCTTATTTGCCACCTTAGTGGTATTAAAAAAAATACGAAACCCTTTCGTAGCAAATAAAGAGGTATGACAAATAACATACCTTTAATATAATACAATTTTAATACGAGTTGGATTAGCTTTCACAGATAATAGGAGTACTTTATGTACCTGTCGGTATGTTTGATAGATGAGGGCATATAGAATACATTGAGATCGAAAAGAAAGCATGAATATTCGAAATGTTTTCTCATCGATGTCTTAGTAAACAAGATTGCCCTAGAAACAATAGAACAGCCAAAGTTCAATTACCGATATCTAAATGGCATCTCGTTTACAAATAACTCTTGAAAACGATGCGATTTCATGACATTAATAGAGACCGCACATGACTATAATTTTTCCAATCGTAAATTAGTATTTTTGTTATAGTAATAAAGATAATTAATTTTGAGGGTGAGTGAGTCATAGTCTCAAAAGTCTAAATAAACTTTCTGATTTCCAGAAAATTAACGGTTTTGATATCAATGAAAGCATTCCCGAGAAATGCAGATAGGCAGCTGGTTATAAAATGTACGCCAACACTTTTTTTATGCAAATATGTGTTTTATTAATGCATTGTTAGCAAATTTAATATATGCAGTTGTAAGTTGTGAGATCAGTTATAATATAGCGAATCTAATTTTGAAGCGCTCGTAGCGAAGTTTGCTTAGCCATTCTGAATCGATCAGCTAAGTTAAGTAACGTCCGCCGCAGTTAGGAGTTGGATGGGTGACCGCTAGTGACATTACTACTGACCGCTTCCGTACTTCGGAGGGCACGTTAAGCCGTCGGTCCCGGTTGTTGTCTTACGATGACAGTCGTTACAGGTGGTGGGCATTTTGCGAATGCCCGCCTGGTTAGCTACCACCCTCAAGTAGAAATTCTGTCGCCAAGCACCTAACGGTGTGTTCCGGCAGCTGTATTTGAGAGCCAGTAATTCTAGGTTAGCCTGAACAACATCTTCAACCACATCATCACTTACGATCAGGTGAGATAGTGGTCAAAGGCTAGACGATCAGCTATAAAAAAAAATGGGATAAGATAAGGTAGATGACGATTAGTGGTCTACATTACAAACAATAATCTTGAACGTTATAGATATTTGTAAAGTTATCTCTTAGTACTTAATAAATAAAGAGACAGACTGCTGATGTACCATGCGTTGTGTCGTAAATACTGGACGCATCCTCCTATCCAGGTAATCTAGTTAAGTCTACCTTTACAATTAGTATGCCAAAATATAAACACGAACATCTTACCTTTGAAACCACGCACTCTGAAGCCTCCAGGTATAACAATTATACCTGCCGTGTTTATAGTGTATGAAAATACAGGATGAACAAGACATAGGAACTAAAAGTGCAGTGCTGTGAAATCGAAACTAGCAAAGTTACACTGCAACTGTAAATAGACAGATGGCATATACCATCAGAAAAAACTAAATCAATACTAATATTATAAATGCGAAAGTAAATCTGTCTGTCTGTCTCGCTTTCACGCCAAAACTACTGGACCGATTTCGATTGAATTTGGTATGAATTTGAGACCCGGGAAGGACATAGGATACTTTTTATCTAACTGCGCAAAAAGCGGTTAATATTTTTGCGCGATATCCGACAAACGCGTGGGCGGAGCCGCGGCCGTAAAGCTAGTATAACATACATAGGAGTCTTAAGCGAACATGTTTTATCCTAATATACAATGGATGACTAATATTGTAAAAAACTACTTTTGTGTTAAGGCCGCCTACCTGACGGATGTAAATCCTTTTCAAAAATACTTTCTTGGTAGGCAGTATTACTGTACATCTGTGCAGCAACACCCGAAAGACTTGGATTAGTATTGACATGCAGCTTATTTAGCACATCGTATCTAGTAATAACCTTATCGAGTAAGACCTCCAACAAGATTACAATATTATGTCCTTATATTCCTAAGCTACAAACTGTATATAGGTATCCTTAAAATCTTCCAACTTGAAGATTACGCACATTTATTGCTAACACTCTAAATTTTGAATATGAAGAGAGTGTTAGTAACTTTTGAAGACATTCGACCTCTCGTCAAGGATGTTTTGAGTAAAAGGGACACCAGAAGAGATAACAACAGAAAGGGACCAAATGTTTCCAAACAGGGCGATAAGAGCAGAGTGGTCGAATGTTTGTCAACTCAACCACAAGGGTGAAGAGGAATGGGGAGGAAATGCGTGCATCTGAGACCTCAAAGTTTTCAATTAAGGCCTTAAGAAGATTGAGAAGGAAACAATTAAGATTGTCGCGCATGGAATTTCTTGAGTTAAAATTACGTGAATTTACGGCGTTTGCAATTTTGCCGAGGAAATGATGTTGGCGAAATCGCGAGTTACTTGTTTATGTTAGACGCAATTGCTTTTAAACTTGGTGTGTTTGGATAAAAGATCAGCGATTTGTTTTACACTTGATGCTCATTAACCGTAGAGTTTTCGGCTAAGAATCGGGACAGTTTCATATCATTTAATTTGGATTTGTAAAAGATAAAATAAAGTATTTTGCAATAAAGAAGGGTCAATGTTGTTGACAGTCACTGTTAGCAATGTTGTTTTGGTGGCATCTGTCAAATATTGTTAAATTGTCAAGTTTATTATTTTGTCACGGTTGCCAAATCATCATGGCTAGAGAGATAAATAGTAGGACGTTCAAATGATAAAATTTATTATCAAATTGCTAGTGCACTTATTTTGATAGTTGGATGCGCGGTTGGCGGCCTTCTACAATAGACTTTCAAAGTCAACTCATCAACATTTTGCTGGCTGTTTTCGAAACAGCCAGATCAGAAAATAATAAGCCTTCAGCGTACGTTGAAAGAAATCAAAGCTGTCGAAAACATTGCTGCTGTCCTAGTAAAAGTGCTCAAAGAACCTGACACAGTCAATTTCTCGCCTTTCACAAGAACACTGTATTTCACAGACTACAACTTGACGAATTTTCATTAAGACTTAGGCATACGAAAAAATCAAACTGACCTAGGAGCTCAGAACTACTGATCATATAGACAACGCCATTTATTCGCTGACTGGGCTTTGGGGCGTTTGAAAGGGTACCCCAATTTTGGGTGATAAATCATTATAAGCGACGAGTTGCGGATTTGTATGAATGGCTAAGTTAACAATATCAGTGCTAGGGTTCATCCTGGCGTCTGCTGCTTAGAACTTTTTCTTGACATCAATATTTTCAAGGGTAAAATGTCTGCATTCATCTGTTTGATCTTTATCTTGTATTGTTGTGTGATGGCATAAATAAATAAATCTTATTTATTTCTTTCGGTTCTCTGGTTGTGGTTACTATGAAGGTGAATTCTTCTCAGAGTAATCAATGTTTGCAATAAGAAAAGAGATATACCATGAAGGACATTTTGACAACAAATCGTGCTGAAGGTTTTTCATAGCTGCTTGATTTATAGGTAAAAATATTTAATATGCATGTTTTCAATTTCTTTTTTGGATCTCCACTGTACTTACTGTATTAGCCGGATTGTCCACTGAACACAGCCTCCCCCATTAAGGATAAGTTTGCCATAATCCCCACGGTTGGCTGGCGTCTTGGGGATAGCAGTTAAGGATATCAGTTTCTCAGAAGGCGCTGCTCCCCACTTACCAGTATTTTGCCTTACCTTTAGTCGCTTCTTTTGACATCCACAAGTAATAATTAAGTTTATTTAATTCATCTTTAGTTTCATTTTCCGTACAAGCTCCTCATTCATTTGCACCGCCCCTTCACAAGCAAAATTGCCGAATGTGGGACAACGCCAACCCGCGATCGCTTAAATTTAGTTGGATCCATGCAGCTGAGTCATTGAAAAATTTGACCTCTCGGATCCGTGCCACCTTGCGAAGCCATGATGGACAATTGGACGACGTCAAAACATGGTCGTCTCAAAAAAAAAAACTCACATACAGCTTATTTTATTCGATTTCAACATCGACCCACCGTTATTTAGCGAACTACTGACAATTTTGAATATCCAAATAAGCAACATTTCAATTACCGAAATATTCGTTACATATTGATTGTGGCAGCAATCACATATAGTTTAGATTAAAACAACATTGTCACAATTGTCATATTTGACGCGTTAAACTCATCAAACATTTCACGCAAAGTTCAATATTTTTATAGTGGTTGTGTATCAACGGCTTTAATGCTACGACAAATGTTTTTCGGATTGAGTAGTGGTCAGTTAAATGTTATCAAAATTATGTAAACTATCCAATTAAATAATGTTAAAGAATGTACATACATCTTAAAAAGACAACAACCAGGACCGACGGCTTAAGGCGATTAGAGTCGCCAATGGCCTTGAGCATCTGGGCCTAATCGAGCTTACTTTACTCGCGCATCGCCGCATACGTTCCGCGCTCGCTGCACAAATATAACGGTCAAAGAATATGCAGATGCGCGATGCGCTCCGGTAACATGGCACTTTATATGCCTACCGCATTATTCTAGTGAGTATCCACAGTTGCAACTGCGACTGAGATCAGTATGAAAATTTATAGTGTACCTACCTAGGTTGTTCTGGACGTCTTTATTCCTTTTATTTATTTTTCAATGTCATGTGCCGAGTGAAGAAAGTTACTCAGATTTGGCTGAAAATCGATATCTAGGTTGTGCTGAGGGTCATTATTCCGAATATGTAATTATTTTTCAAATTTCATCTGCCAAGTGAAGAAAAATGATACGATTTGGCTGAAAATTGATATCTAGGTTGTTGTAGATGTTATTATTCCAAGTTACGAATTTGTTTTAGGTTGACGTCTGCCAAGTGAAAAGTTTACTTCGATTTGGCTGAAAATCGATATCTAGGTTGTTCTCAGTTCGCACACAAACACTTTAAAAACCTGCTGATTTTAGTAATATGCTACATAAACGAGTTTTCCAATTAAAATTGCCTGTTATTCGTACAACTAATGCCTATATTATATAATAAGATTTAGCCCTTTTATTGAAAAATATTTATATAATCAAGTCCTGAATCAGTGCGATATAAAACATAGTTCAGTGTTTGAAGCCAAAAGCAACATTGTTAATTGGTTGTTCACGTTTAACTATGATGAGACTGAAAAAGTTTTATCGATTACTTCCTAAATTTATTTAATTGATAATTTTAAGAATTAACCTTTTAATACAATGTTATGTATTCATAATTTATATATTAATAATATACGTATTTATTTATGATTTCTATATAATGATCATATTAACATACATTTTACATACATCCAGTTTATATATATAAATGTCACAGGGTGCGACTGGGGGCGGGCTTTTTTGTAAGTTGTTGTTCTATTGACATTTAATATCTTTTAATTCATGTTAATTGACATTACGGAAAAAATAATTAAAAAAAATTATACATATATAGTAGAAAATATATTTAATATTTTCACTTTAAAAAAATCGCTTTAGATATAGTAATATACATAAAGCATCACACATACAAACACGTATGTAACACAAATTTAGTAAAATATAAATACCACCTGTGTGGATAATTTATAAAAAAAGTGTATGAAACTGATGTTATTTTATGGATAATTTGTAAGTTAAATTTATGTTTTTAACTATTTTGCGTGAAAAATTGTACTGAAGTCAACTGTGCACTAACCCTATTACTGTACAGCTCAAGCAGCAATACAAAATTTGGAAAAAGTGTTATTGGCTTCAAAAAAGGTTTTTTTTATTATTTTACTGTTTATATTACTATTATTATTATTCTGGACGTTTTTATACCAAATTTTGAATTTATTTTTCGATGACGTCTGCCTAGTGAAAAAAGTTACTAAGATTTGGCTAAAAATCGATATCTAGGTTTTTCTGGGCGTCCTTATTCCAAATTTGGAATTTACTTTACGATGACGTCTGCCAAGTGAAAAACGTTACTTCGATTTGGCTGAAAATCGATAACTAGGTTGTGCTGGGCGTCATTATTCCGAATTTTGATATATTTTTTTAATGTCGTCTGTCAAGTGAAGAAAGTAACTCCGATATCTAGGTTGTGCTGGGCGTCATTATTCTGAATTTGAATATATTTTTTATGTCATCTGCCAAGTGAAGAAACATACTCCGATTTGGCTGAAGATTGATATTGAGGTGGTCGTAGACGTAGGAAATTTGTTTTATTATGACGTCTGCTAAGTGAAAAATGTTACAACGATTTGGCTGATATATGGGTTGTTCTAGACGTCTTTTTTCTGAATTTGGAATTATTTTTTCTATGACGTCTGCCAAGTAAAAAAGTTACTCCGATTTGGCTGAAAATCGATATCTAGGTTGTTCTAGACGTATTCATTCCGAATTTGGATTTTAATTTTCTAAAACGTCTGCCATGTGAAAGATGTTTCTCAGATTTGGCTGAAAATTGATTTCTGGACGTCATTATTCTACATTTGGATTTCAATTTTCAATGACGTTTGCTAAGTAAAGATAGATGACGTATTTTTAAAACGCTAAGATGTACCGGATAAGAGTACGAAAATTATTATAATCAATCGTTTATTCAAATCTCCTTATAAATAAGATTATAGCCGACGCAGGTTTACTCAATTAAAAACGACGATATAAGAGGAAGATTTGTATGTTTTATATTATTTTTGTATGTTTTATTGTACATTGAAAAATAAGAAAAGGGACGACTGTGTCGTACGCAAAAATACAAAATGGCGAATGTTTGTGCGCCCCGCGGCCCTGCCCTAGCCTTTCTGATATCCGGGCTGGTTTTTTATGCTTATTCAATTGCATAGATAGTACAATCGTATCTGTTAAATATAAATAATGCAACTTCCATACATTACATACACAACAAAAATACCATCAAGGCTACCTTAAAAATAGCTACTTCCTTTTAAAGACATTAAAAAACATATAATATAACACATACAGTTATGTGTCGCCTACAGAGATGATCCTCAAAAATTTTACTATTAATTATATAAATATCTACAGCTATATTGTAAGAATTGGTTCCATCGTGAAAAGGTAACCGAGATACTTTCTCAATTATTAGGAGATTTCAATAATTGATTGATAATGACGAGTAATCATAATTTTCCTACTCTTATCCTACTGCAGCGTTAGGGAGCTGCTAATCACCGACGGCCAGCAGGTAGGTAAACTCAGGGAATAGGTTTGAAAAATTTATTAGGCCTTATCAGGTTGCACAGCCGCACAGTTCTACCTGAAGTTATATAGACCGGGGGGAGACACTGGCCTGATAGTACACGTGATCCAGGTCGGCCGATAGTTCTGGATCTAGGTAGCGAGTGCTCGAAACAACCGTCCTCAGGTTAAGTCAGTGAAGTGGAATCCTGGAAGGAAGACACCGGCTTAGTGGCTGATATTCCTCAGCCAACTGTTGCCAAGCCGCGCCGACACGATCGATTACTAGCGACTCACATTTTAAAACTCACAGTCTAGCGCAGTAGGGCAGCACAGCTGTTTTGCGTTACATAGGTTTTAGTCAGCACTATGAAATAACAATAATAAATAAGGAACTCACCCTAGAGGGATTCAGGCACTTCACAACAAGTAAATAACAATTAAGATCGATAGTACGTATTATATTTTTATTTAGCGCAAGACGAGTGTTCCTTGCCAATTGCATAGACAAATGACTGCACGCCACAGATTAACTCATAGTAGTTAAGCTAAGCATTCAAGAGATAAGGAATTTGTTTAGCGTTCCTTCACTGGTTTTCGACGCATTAGCGAAAATACTTTTAAACTTTCACAAGCCGTGGGTCCCACACGTAATTATTTTCCATAATTAGCAATATCAACGTAAGTTTATAATTTTAAGTGGTATGTAAGTGAGTTAAAGAATTTAGTTAATATATTTTTAGTTTATGATTAACATCTATTGTTTCATATTACGAAGAATACTTTATTTAGGTAACGGCGTTAGGCACAACGTTACACTACATATCTTACCGTTTTCGAGATACGTCATATATCTTCACTTGGCGACGTCATTGATAAATAAACTCCAAATGTTGAATAATGACGTCCAGAACCATCTAGATATCAGTTTTTAGCCAAATTGGAGTAACTTCTTTCACTTGGCAGACGTCTTCGAAAAATTAATTCCAAATTCGGAATAAGAAAGTCTAGTACAACCTAGATACCTATCGATTTTCAGCCAAATTGGAGTAATTTCTTTTACTTGGCAGACGTCATCGAAAAATTAATTCAGAATTTGGAAAAAAGGCGTCCAGGAAAACCAAGATAAGTATCGATTTGTAGCCAAATCGAAGTAACTTTTTTCACTTGGCCAACGTCATTGTTAAATAAATACTAAATTTGGAATTAAGACGTCTAGAACAACCTAGATATCGATTTTCAGCTAAATCAAAGTAACTTTCTCCACTGTGCAGACGTCATCGTAAAACAAATTCTAAATTTGGAATAATAACGTCTAAAAATACCTAGATATCCATTTTTAGTAAATTTTGCGTATTTTTCTTCACTTGGCAGACGACATAGAAAAAATATTCCAAATTCGGAATAATGACGCACAGCACAACCTAGATATCGATTTTCAGCCAAATTGGAGGAACTTTTTCCACTTGGCAGACGTCATCGAAAAATAAATTCCAAATTCGGAATAAAAACGTCAAGAAACACCTAGATTTTGAATGTTAGCCAAATCGGAGTTCCTTTCCTCACCTGGCAGATGTCGAAAAATGTATGCCAAATATTGAACAAAAACATCCAGAAAAACCTAGATATCGATTTTCAGCCAAATAGGAGCAACTTTTTTCACCTGGCAGACGTCATCGAAAAATAAATTCTAAATTCAGAATAAAGACTTCCAGAACGACCTAGATTTTGAATTTCAGCCAAGTCGGAGTTACTTTCTTCACTTGGCAGATGTCGTCGAAAAATTAATTTCAAATTTGTAATAAAGACGTCCAGAACTACCTAGAATTTAAATTTCATCCAAATCGGAGTAACTTTCTATACTTGGCAGTTGTCATAGAAAAATACATTCAAAATTTGGAATAAAGACGTCCAGAACTACCTAGAGTTTGAATTTCAGCCAAATCGGAGTAATTTTCTTCACTTGGCAGACGTTATCGAAAAATAAATTCCAAATTCGGAACAAAGACGTCTAGAACTACCTAGATTTTGAATTTAAGCTAAATCGGAGTAACTCTCTTCACTTGTCAGACGTCATCGATAAATAAATTCCAAATTCGGAATAAAGACTACCTAGATTTTGAATTTCAGCCAAATTGGAGTAACTTTTTTCACTTGGCAGACGTCACCGAAAAATACATTCCTAATTCGGAATAATGACGCACAGCACAACCTACATATCGGTTTTCAGCCATATCGGACGAACTTTTCTCACTTGGCAGACGTCATCGAAGAATTAATTCCAAATTTGGAATAAGGACGTCCAGAAAAACCTAGATATCGATTTTCAGCCAAATTGGACTGGTTTTGATTTTGAGATACGTTACCCATCTTCACTTGGCAGATGTTATCTTTATGCAGTATTAATTAACCTATATCAAAACACCTAATACAATTATCAAAAAAAGCTTAGAACTCCAAAAGATGTATGAAACCCCATACAAACTCTTAATGTAGTAGAGAACCATTTTGTACCCTACGAACTACCTACTAAAGCCGGAAACTATTGTCGATAATATAAAAAAAAAAAATTATCTTTAGTTTACCAGTTATAACATGAGAGCGTTATAGACATTACTAATTAATTCTGTACATAATAATATATTATGCACCTAAACCTTTCATTGATCTTATTGGTAATGCCGGGCGGCATTACTTTTATTATATTGTATATATTATATTGTATACTTATATTGTAAAGTACCTACAACATTGTCAATTTCAAGTTTTGATTCTTTTCATATGTGATACAATTCAAATAAAATTTGTCTACAAAGTACCGATAATAAAGCGACAACGCACATACTTCACGTCGCAATCAAGTTGGCCCTCTGCAGCGAGCGAATCATTACACGCACACAGCTGCGAATCTCGCGTGTCAATGCACTAATACATAGACAAGATCGTTGTCAGTCGAAAGCGCGAGCGGAGCTACGAGCGACACAACATCCCCGTGCCAACGCTTGCGCAACACTGCCGCCTGCGTCCGCGCAGAGCACCTCGGAACCGCTATCGTTCTGAATCTGAATAATTCGACATTTTCTTAGGAAAATATCAATGGATTTACAAATGCTATGTTGTAATTGTAGTATATCTATCTAGAAATTTTATGGTACAATTTATTTCTCAAAAATCGTAGCCGTTTAGAAGGAGTTCGCAATATAAGTCAAGAAATGGTATGTAGTTTGAATTTTTTTTACGGCAAAAGTAATAATAATACCGTAAAATCATATGTTGCAAATGTTGTACTTGAATTCATCTATAAAATATATTTTTTTCAAATCTTCAACTTCAGCGGTTACGGAGGAGTTCGCTTTAGAAAGTACGAATTTGACGTACCCAAGGGCCTTAACGTGCCCTTTGCAGCATGGAAGCGCTCAGTAGTAATATCACCAGCGGTTACCCATCCCACTCATGACCACGGCTGACGTTGCTTATCTAAGCTACCAATCAGCTAAGATAAGCAACTTCGCCCGCGTAGGAACTGCTACGCAAACTTCGCTACAAGTACTTCAAAAAACTTCGCTTTACTCTTCTACATTGTCGATGCTTAAAAATGCTGACAAAAAAGATATTCCTATTATTTCTGGTACGAAATGACAATGAATCAGTTAGATATAGTTTACTACGATCCCATATCACACAACATTTACCTATAAAACGCGATAGCGGGCTGCGTTCCGCACGATATTGCACTAATAAATCACAAAGCTAGTACGCTACATTGCGCTGAGCCGCCTAATGCTTCGATGGATTTGTAAACAGTGCCTCAGTTCTTTCTATTGTGTAATATTGCAATGGCGTTTTGGTACCAATAAAAATACAGAGGACATCGTAAAAGACGCATCTAATAAACGGCTCTTAAGCCTGCACCGAGGCAGCGATACGTAATTGTGGCTCGTTTGATCCCTTGCTGTATCTTTATTTCTTAATTTTGAGTTATGTTATTAAAATATATGATACTAAAGGACTCATTCTATGAATCATACACCTTGGAAACACGATTACTTAAAATTTTCTTCATGAAAAGAAAAAACAAAGTTACATCTAAAAAACGAAATAAACCCTAAGTACGGCTTAAATACTTAACGGAGAGTCATTCGTATTTGAATAATAATAATAACAACATGTTTTCTATAACGTATACACATTACATTTTTCAAATAGGTATTTGTTTTTATTGTACGAAGGAATACTCAAATTCACGCATGTTCCGCCCAGTTTTAGTCAGAGCCGCGATGCTTTGTCCTTATCTGCTGCAGTAATTCTTCGGCCGTCGGACGGGGACGGATGCTGTTGGCATGCCTTATTTACGCACACATACGCGGCGCAACTAAAAAGGTCGGTGCGCCCTTAAATTTTCAATTATGGCGTTAAAGTAGGATGTTCTTGTAGTAGTTGTGGGTTTGATGCCTGCTACCTGAACCTCTCAGCATTTTGGTAAGGAGTTTTGCGTACTATGGCACTCGACTATTTAATACTTTTTCGTAGAAAATCTATCAATACCTCCTTTAAGAGCCAGTTCGTATTAAATGTTAAGTCTTTGATTATTTATAGGTACAATATTGGTTGGCCATAACACGATGAATATTATTATGTAATAATGTACTATACTTCTAAATTGTTTTTGTCTCTCTTTTAATAATACACGATTAATAAGATATT
The DNA here is from genome assembly GCA_963854805.1 of Plagodis dolabraria. Classification (NCBI taxonomy): domain Eukaryota; kingdom Metazoa; phylum Arthropoda; class Insecta; order Lepidoptera; family Geometridae; genus Plagodis; species Plagodis dolabraria. The sequence continues at coordinate 23,399,080 of OY978461.1, forward strand.
GCGTTATTATAATTCGAAGGTAATTATTTTAAAATTAGACTTGAAATTCTACGTTTACGCCTCTTACCATAACCTTATATACCTACATGATTTCGCAGGAGGTCGATGATATTCGAGAATCAGAGTTCCTAGTCCGAATGTCAATAACAGACACTTTGAAAGAAGAAAGTATAAATAAACATAAAGAAACAGGCTTTCCATAAATGTAAAAAAAAATTGTATACCGCCCATCGTGCAAGTATATTTTGATCGATCCAACACACAATTTTTAATTCCACGATATTTTTACTTACTGTAAAATTATCGTGACATCTTTAACCTTAAAGTATCTACATTTATTTTACTTAAAATAAGTTAAGTTTATAATTTTATAAGTATTATAGGTATCTACATAATGAGCATTTAAGCTTGTTATTTTTTTATTGCTGATGAACACCTTTGACCACATTATCACTTACCATCAGGTGAGATAGTGATCCCACCTGATGGTAAGTGATGATGTGGTCGAAGGTGTCAACAGGCTTAACCTAAAATTACTGGAACACACCGTTAGGTGCTTGGCGGTAGATTTTCTACTTGAGGGTGGTCACTATCCAGGCACTCGCAAAATTCCCTTCCACCATGCGGTGAAGCCCGAAGCCCCACGGTATATATACCTGCTGCGTGGCAGTCCATAGCCAATGCCACTGAGCTATCACTGCTTTAAAATAACTAAGCTAATTAAGAGGCACGCCGAGGATTGACACCTAGAAAGGTACATATTGTAACTAATTCTCATTACGAATAAAGCTATTGATATAGAAGCACCTATTGTGCATTGTAACCATGTTATTATATATAGACGTAGGAAAACAAAACCACAACCCTGCTGTCTAGCCGAGCCATTTTAGTCAGTTGAGATAATTGAGTTCTAGGCGGTCACATATTATTTGAACGTAGCGTAGGTAATAGCTTACCTGTCACGATATATGTTTATTATTTACTAGCTTTCCGGCTGCGGCTTCGCCCACGCATATTTCGGTTATTGCGCAAAATAATTAAACTCTTTTTCCATATCTTAAAGTATCCTATGTCCTTTCCCTGCTCTCAAACTATTTCCATACCAAATTTCATCCAAATCAAGCGAGTAGTTTTTAAGTTTATTCGTTGCATACAGAAATACAAATCTTTCTTCTTTATAATATTATAATAGATAGGTATAGATATATATCGTGACAAAGACTAGCCATTCTAAGGATCTTGTATCCAAAGGGCAAAACAGAATCTTATTAATGAAACTCCCGCTGTCTGTCTGTTTATCTTTCCATCCGTCCCGGGTCCTCAGCTCGAGCCGGGAGACGAGACCTAAACCTGATGAGTAACAAACTTGAAATTTTTATATATGATGCAAAACGTTAACCCTAAAATGAATTAAATGAGAAAGCAAGCCAAAGAAAAACCTATTATGCAACATAGTATGTGGCAAGAACTATTGTGATTTTAAAGCAAAATACAGTTATTTGGATTTTTGTCACCATAGAGATATAAATACTATTTAGAGTGGCAGCCATGTCAGTTTTCTTAGAAAACGAGCGTAGCCAGTTCAACACATGTAAATGATACTTGACATTACATCTTTATTGTTCACTACAAACAATCCGATTCCCTGATTAGTCCCATTATTACCCAATTGAAACGTTTAATAAACCAATTTATAACAGTTGAAATTACACCTTATCTAAAGAGTGGTAAGATTTAATTTCTTGTGAACTTTGTCAAGCTATCCCTTTCAGTGAGAGAGACAGATATATGGTAATTCCCCTAATATCTGGTGAAATTTGCCAGTTGACAATATCTGTACAGTAATTGTGCAGTCTCTCAGTCAAGTAAAATTCAATTTTAAAATCGTTCCTTGGTAAAATCTGAGCATAGACAATTGAAAAATAGTTCACAAGTAACTGCACGAAAAATGATTACGAGAAAATAATTATTGGGATAGCTAGTAAAATTTTACCTTTTTTTTATTTATATATTTGGAACAAAAAGTGGTATCCCATTGTCAAAGTAGCCAGTGATGCAGTACATTTTTATCGATAAACTTTTCCATTGGCTTAAAACGATTTATAGGTGATGTGTTGATGTACTGTGCGTTTGAGCTATAATAAGTTTGTATGCGGTTTTATATAATCATTTGAATATGTAGTAATGACAGGCAAGTAAGCGTCTTGACTGAACCCTAAAGCTTACTAGTATGTCTATACCAAAAGCTTTAAAGACCGCTGAAAACAGAAGCACGTGGAAGAGCATAGTACAACGAGCGATTAACACTACTTCAGACTAGACACGACCTTCAGCAGTGAAGATGCTGAATAAGAAAAAGACGATAAAAATAAAATAAAGCTATTACTGCGAAGAACAGCTTAATTTCGATATAATATGTTATAGGCTTGCTTATTTGTAGTAAAATTATTACAAACACTTGAAATTCGCGTAGAGGGTGGTATTAGAGATAGGCACAGATAGGGATTCAGGAAAATCAGGGAGACCGACACAATAGTAACTACCAGCTAATTAAATTGGTAATCATTTTATTTCCATTGAAACGAATTGTACTTATTGCATAATCGGCGATTGCTATTTCTAGATATTATTATTTAGCAAAAACTGAAAACAGTATATTTGTGTATTTCTCTATTACACATTTTAACAAATGAATACAATGGCAGCCAATGAGATATTATTCTCCTTATTGATGATAACGAAAATCTCCAAAATAGACTAAGTCATAACCTAAAGTTTCGCGTGTTCGGTTCCATTCACGTTTACGTTGCTGCAACACACCCCGCGATGCTGCAACGCACATATGAACTAATCCAAACGGAAAAAAAAGAAAACAAAAAAACATGTAATGTTGTCAAAGTAGCTTTGGTCTGTCATGGTGAAAGAACACTGCTTGAAATCCCTATCAATGCCATTCAAGTTGAGTGTGTAGAACCTCCTCTTAGCCTTCGCAGGCAGTTTCTCTCCGATAAATTCCTTTTTAAATTAGCCTAAAACTCAAACTTTTCTTGAAAAAAACTAGTTTGTTTACTGACATTATATAACTCATGCAATAAAGCCTCATCTGAGAACTTCCTTTGTCTCCTCCGCAGCTATTTACAATTCACCCTTATTCCTTATTCCCTCCTTCAGAATCCTGTTATGCCTTTGTACTCATCATCTTACGAATCATTTGTTTTCAAACCTAACATTATTTTGGATTTTGGTATTGATAAAAACACAATAGAAGCTAATAAGGTTTTCATAAATAAATTCTTAACAGAATACAAGGTCTGGACTGCCATGCAGATGCTTCTAAAAATCTAGTCGAGTTGGTGTTGTAGTTTGGATCCCATCTACGAGAATAATTTTCAATTATAAATTTCCTTCTACCACTTCCGTCTTTTCAGGAGAAGCCATCGCAATTCTGGAAGTCATCCTTTTTGTAATATCACACAATCTGAACAAAACTATCATATTTTCAGAAACCAAAAGCTGCCTCCAATCTATTCTTGCTAACCCATTTCGGTCCAAATCTAGGTTCCCAATTGTTTTAAAAATAAGAAATGCCCTTTTCGAATGTAGCTCTCACGGCAAAAATGTGATCCTTGCCTGGATTCCTGGTCACGCCGGCACAGTGCGCAACGAATCTCAAGATCAAGATATCTGTTCGACTCTTAAACCATCTTTTAAAAAAACCTTGAAACCAGAAACGGCAAATTTCTAAAATATTAAAAGGTAAATTCTATGGTAACATTCAACCTGAGATGCCCAATAAACTCAGGTTCTCAATATTCCAAAAGGCTGATAAAGTGACCACCTCTACAATATGCCGTCCGAGTCGAAACTATTCCTGTAACCCAGTCTTCCTGGCCAAACTTATAACTCCCTCGGAGAATGTGGTTTGGACGAAGGAAAGGTGAAACACATATTCTTCTGTTGTCCCAAAATAAACTCTTCTCTCTACAATATTATCCCTAGAGATATCCCTCGTCCTTTCTCCCTCAAACGTATCCTCTCCTTAGTATTTAGTCCATATTCAAATAAAGCTGTAAATTAACTGTTCATATATTATATAACTTAACCAAAAGTTGTTCGCAGGTGTTCTATATTTCCCCTATATATAATGAATTTGTGTGTGTATGTTTGTGTGTGTATATACATGTGTGTTCTTCCAGTAGTTAGATGAACTAACATCTAATGTTTCAGCACCAATTTTGGCTTGGGCAGTTCTCACCGGACATAACTCATTAAAACGAAACAATCTCCTTCGTTTGATGGTCTATCTAACTATGTGACATTGGTGAAATTGTGGTGGTGCCCACAGAAGCCACAAAACAAGAGTTGAAGTTGAAATCACAACCTTGAAAGTTTGCGTGTTCTTGAAAATATTTGAATAATTTGTTAATTTAATTGATGTTTACCTTCTGACCTACACGTGTATTTTTACGTCCAGGTAAACGTTTTATATGCACTAAAAGCAGTGGGACAGATGGTGCTTGCTTTCGTAGGTCTAACAGGAAAGCTTCAAATTAGATATTGGAATGAGGGACATTTAGTGACTAACAATTTATCGATCAATTTGTCGATAAAAAAATCATGAATCACTTATATGTCAGATTGCACCGACTTTGTTCATCAGTGAAATATAAAACAATTAGGAATAATTAATTAAGTTTTCCGGTGATAGGATATTCCTACTTTCTTTACATTTGTGACATTGCTATTAAATCTGCAACTTATAACAGCACAACGCGGCATTTTCATATAAATTGACGGAGATGCATGCGGCGCGTTAACCGCGGGTCGACTGTCAGTAGCATTATAGTTCGTTGACGTAAATACTCCTGTTTAGGAGTATGGTGAGCTCGCTTGCCACGCCCCCTTAACCTTTCTATTGCTTTCTCTTTTCTGTGTTTGTCACAAATCTTTTAGGTTGTCTTTACCAACGAGTAAAATGACAAGAAACCTCGAGTAAAAAGAAAAGGTACCTACATTATTGCATAGTTAGGTGAACACGTGATCATAATTTCAGTATACGAGTATATGGCAGAACTAGAGCTTCCACATAAAATAATCATGAAGCCCGCGAGATTAATATATGTTTTCCTTTTCTTTTAATTCAGTTCAACAATACTTGACGTACTGCCGATATTGTTAAGTAGAGGCACTACATAATTTACTTGTGATTTATACAACGGTTTTGGCATGAATGTATGGACCACATAAATAATTAATAAAATTTATGTGATAACATCGTATATAGCGTATTTGGCTCAGATCATTAAAGGAGAGGTCAGTAGCAGATATTGATAGTGGGTTTGAATTTTTCAAAGGTGTCACTGGATATACCTAATGTCAAAGATGGATCTTGAATATCAATCACTTACGGGTTTATTCGCACAATTGGGTATCAACAGATCAGTACAGAACACAGAGCTGGATTGCTCTTGAAAACGGTTTAAATTCTAATCAAATTTTAATTAGAATCAGTACTCAATTAACGTCACTTTGGTACTCTCACTCCTGAAGTCGCGCCCTTCCACAGCTAATTTTGATATCGTCAACAGCATCACTATTATCAGCTAGAAGATGATTTCTGTTAAAGAAATGCCTCTTTGCCATAATTCCCATGCTTGGCAAGCGTCTTGGGGATCGCAGGTACGGTGAAAATTTGACAGAAGGCGCTGTTACTCACCTACCGGTATTTTCACCTTGACGCCTCTTATGACGCTAACGGGAAGAGATGGGGGGTAACATCCTAGTCCGGCACCCCACGGGGCTATATATAATTTTGATATGCATCGTGAACACTCAACATACATAACCGATTGTAACTCTCAAATCATCATTGAAGTCTAGGTTAGCCTTTGACCACTATCTCACCTGATGGTAAGTGATGATGTGGTCGAAGATGTTGTTCAGGCTAACCTAGAATTACTGGCTCTCAAGGACAGCTGCCGGAACACCGTTAGGTGCTTGGCGACAGAATTTCTACTTGAGGGTGGTAGCTAGCCAGGCGGGCATTCGCAAAATGCCCTACCACCATGCTATAACGACTGCCATCCTAAGACAACAACCGGGACCTTAACGTGCCCTCCGAAGAACGGAAGCGCTCAGTACTAATGTCACTAGCGGTCACCCATCCAACTCATGACCGCGGCGGACGTTGCTTAACTTTGCTGATCGGTTAAGAACAGCCAAGCAAACTTCGCAACGAGCGTTTCAAAAGTCTGTATATATCACAGATTTTTTGGCTTATTGTTAATTTGAATTAAACACATGGTAGTTGTTGTCATAATTATTTTAGCGGAAGTATTTTATATAGTTCGTTTTCGTCGCTTTGCTTTGAAAGTAATTAAAATATTAAAAGTTATTTTTATGCTATTGTGATGGCACAAACCCACCTGGTGTTGAGTGCTAAGCTCTGCCTATAACAGATGCGGTTCGTCACAAATGGCGAACTGCACTGCGCATATCACCCTGAGACGTATGCTTGTTAATTATATGCGCAAGTCTTTTCACCGGCACCAATAAGCTTAAAATTGTAATACAGTAAAGTGAAAATCACTGCTTCCTGGTACAAATACAGAACGTGGACAGAACTTTCCCAGACTACCTCGCTCAAAAATACCAGTGTTACAGAAAAGATGATTTTATGATCATGTTTGCTTTTCATTCACAACCCACTATGAAAGTATTAAAATATTACAAATGTAATAAATTTACTTATTTGACACGTCCCATTAAAAACTACACGATCAAAACTCATTTTTAAATATTAAATTCATCTTTTATTCAACATTTCACGCGATTAAAGTTTGCATAATGCGGTCGCTGGTTCTGTTCTTATCGCATTATACTATTCATTGGAGAGTGTAAAATTCAGAATACTCCGTATTAAAGCCTTCCCAAGCAAGCGGTTTTGTAACGTTATATTACACTAGCTTTCCGGGCGCGGCTCTGCCCGCGCGTAAGTCGGTTATCGCGCAAAAACATTAACCTCTTTTTGCGCAGTTGGATAAAAAACTGTCCTATGTTTTTTCCCGGGTCTCAAACTATTTCCGTACCAAATTTCATTCAAATCAGTCCAGTAGTTTTGGCGTGAAAGCGTAACAGACAGACAGACAGACAGAGTTACTTTCGCATTTATAATATTAGTACTGATAACTTTGTATTTGTTTCCTAATGCTGTAAAAGAAAATGTTTATGATCTTTATTAGAATGTATTTTTAATGAGTCTCTGCCAACTAAACAAAGAACGATTAAAAAAAATCTTGACGAACACACTGTACAGGAGGAAACAAGCATGCCTAAAGACTACTCAATCATAACACAACAAATAACTTAACACGTTATATCAATAATATTACGTATAGGTTTCAGTTTGCTCTATTAGTCCCCCGTGGGGTGCCGGGTTAGGATTGCACATCACCATATCACCCCGTGGGTGTCGTAAGAGGCGACTAGGGAAAATACTGTTTATCTTGTCGTGATCCATGCTATAGCGATAACTGAAAACACTTTTGTAATGGTAATTGTTTTATTCAGCATAATACAAATTACTTATTAGGGCGTGCACTGTATCACATGAGCGGGAAAAATCTGACAGTTCTAACCGTAGATTATATAACCCAATGACCAAACTAGAGATAAGTATGCATTAGAGATGTTCCCATAAACATCCCCCTTTTTTCAAAATAAAGTTAAGTTTAATTTTATACATTGCGCAAATAAACATTCAGCCTAATTTATAAGTTTGAACTATCAACAAAATCCTTAAATTTAATTGGTTTAATAATGCGAGGTCCACTTCGTGTTACATTTACTATATCACTTAAAGCTATGCTACCGGGTACCATAGTATCATCAACTCTTTGTGGGCTAGTAGCAGACAAGTCATCATTAAAAATATCTACCTGATTATTTAAAAATTTATGGCTTATGGTTGGAGAATAATTTCTGGATTCTGTATGCAATTCAGTATTATTATTTTCAACTGACAAAAAATCAAAATCATTATTAACTACAACGGAAGTATCTGGTGTATTGTAACAGGTGCCTGTTATATTTCTACCTTTTTCTTTAATAAACTTGGTTTTATTACAAACATTAATTGGTTTGATATACTTTCTATTCCTGCGAAACCTATTCCCTACCTTATCCTCTACTAAATAGGAACGAGGCTCATCACATATTTTTATAATTTTGCCTTTCATCCATTGATCATCCAAAGACTTCTTAAAATACACTTCCTGATTAACATTCAAATTTGGCATTGAAAATGAATTTTTGTCATAACTATTCTTTACGGTTTTTAAATGATTATAAAACTTATGGTCAAAATGTGAAATTTTAGGTTTCAACTCTTTTTTCTGTATTGGCAGCAATGAATTCAAGTTCCTTGAAAATAACAACTGAGCAGGAGATGGCATATAAGGATTAGGAGTATTTCTATAGTTTAATAAGCCTAGGTATGGGTCTGATGCATCTTCTTTACATTTTTTGAATATGTTTTTAAATATTTTTACTCCACTTTCACTTTGTCCATTAGATTGTGAATGTTTTGGGCTAGATTTAATGTGGTCAAAGCTGTAAGCCTCAGCAAAGGCCTTAAATTTGTCTGAAGTGAATTGCGTACCACAGTCAGTTACGACTATTGCCGGTATGCCATGTCTTGCGAAGATGGATTTACAATTTAATATTATGCAATCACTAGATAAATTATCAAGCTTGCAAACTTCTATGTACTTAGAATAATATATAATATAATCCATAAACACTAGAAAATTATTGTTGTCGAGAGTACAAATGTCAATGCCAACTTTGTGCCAAGGAATTTTCTCTATATTATGATTGATCAGTGGTTCTTTTTGTAAATTAGGGTTGTATTTTGCACAAGACTCACACTGTTTTACGTAAAGTTCTAGATCTCTGCTCAATTCAGGCCAGAATATACATGATCTGGCTCTGATTTTACATGTGTTTAGACCAACATGGCCTTGATGTATATTTTTTAAAATTTCAATTTTTAAGGATTCTGGTATTACAATAACATTACTTTTTAATACAATGCCATCTAGTAAACTAAGTTCGTCTCTGAAAGTCCAATAATTTCTAACATTTTTCTCTATTTTTTCAATACTTTTAGGCCAACCATTTTTTACATAAAGCATAATTTGTTTTAGTACATGGTCTGATTCTGTGGCTGATTTGATTTTCTTTAATTGAACATTAGAAACAGGTAAACAATCCCTCTGTAACTGAACATGGCATATAATGTTTTCATGAAGTAGTTTCATTTTTGGCTCAATATTGTTTTGGTTGTTACAACTACGTGATAATGTATCAGCAATGAACAACAATCTGCCTGGTTTGTATTTAACATTTAAATTATAACCTTTTACAGCTAACATCATTCTTTGCAGCCTTGCTGGCACTTTATATAAAGGTTTTTTAAATAATGTTTCTAAAGGTTTATGATCACTTTCTACATAAACTTTTCGACCATAAACATATTGATGCATTTTATAACAACCAAAAACGATTGCTAGCATTTCTTTCTCTAACTGACAATAGTTTTGTTCTGTGGTATTAAGGGATCGAGACCCAAAAGCAATTGGCTTCCCATTTTGTAACACAACTGCTCCTAGTGCAGTTGAAGAACTATCAACAGATAAAACAATATCTTGGTTTGTATCAAAATAAGCTAAACACGGACTACTGCACAGAGCTTTTTTCAGAATCTCTATTGATTGTTCTTGGTTGCTATCCCAGAAGAATACAGCATCTTTTTTCATTAGTATACGGACAGGTTCTATAATTTTTGAGTAGTTTGGAATAAAGCGAGAAAGGTTATTGCACATGCCTAAGAACCTTTCCAGATCTTTTTTGCATTTTGGGTGTTCCATATTCATTACTGCCTGCACTTTACTTGGGTCTGGGGATACACCATTAGCAGAAAACTTGTGTCCCAAAAATAAAAGTTCTTGTACAAAGAATTTACATTTAGATTCATTAAATTTTATACCGTTTTTCAATGCAATACTTAAAACTTGTTTTAATCTATCATTTAATTCATCTACAGACTGACCATAAATGCATAAATCGTCAATGTATGGGATTACTCCCTCTACATTTTCAAACATTTGAGTAATTATTCTGCTAAATTCCTCTGGTGCTGAACTGATTCCAAATGGTAACCTTTTGAATCTGTACCTTGAAAATGGTGTTATGAATGTGCATAGATCTGAACTTTCTTCATCTAAATTCAGCATCCAGAATCCATTTGAGGCATCCAGTAGAGCAAATACCTTAGCATTTTGCATTTTGCTTTTAATTTCATCTAATGTAGGCAACTGATATTTAGGTTGAATAATATATTTATTTAAAGCCCTTGGATCTATGCAAATCCGCAACTTCCCATTAGGTTTCCGAACAGGAACTAAATTGTTTACCCATTTAGTGGGTTTATTTACCTTTTCTATTACACCCAATTTTTCCATTTTATCTAGCTCCTGACGCATTTCAGGCAGTAATGAAAATGGGACACGCCTGGCTGCTTGTACAGTTGGAACAGCATCACTACTCAATTGTATGTGAACGCTCCCAGGAATGCAACCAAGACCACCATTGAACAGCTCACTGAAATCGTTTTTTAAAGATTTTATTAAACCAGTACTATTGTCATTAGTGCAGGACACATTGTGTATGTTTACAAGTTTAGTGTTCGCTGAAACAAAGTTATATGTTAAACATGTTCTACAACCTAGTAAAGTCGGAATATTTCCTTCAATTATTATAAACTTAACATAGTATTGTTTATTGTTATGATGAATAATATTCAGCCAACAAGTTCCTTTAACTGGTACACATTTCCCATCAAGTTGTATTACTTTTTTGTCACAAGGTAAAATTTCAGAATTCTTAATATTTAATCGTTGAAATACCTCAGTTCCCATCACATTGCATGCTGCTCCTGTATCCATTTTTATTGGTAATTTAACACCGTTGACAGTAAATGCTTGTGTAATCTCATTGCCAACATATCCAATGAAAAAATCACAATCTGCATTTTCTTCCGAGTTCACTTCTTCAATTATGTTAACTTGCTTTGCAAATAATTGTTTTTTTGTTGCTACGACACACTTTGCTAAAATGATTCTGTTTTTCACATTTGTAACATGTCTTCCCAAATGCTGGACATTGGTTTATGTTGTGAGTTGAGTTACAGTTTCGACAATTTTTTATCACTTTATTGAAACTCTTTTTCTTGATAAAGAGAACATCATTCTGTTGAGATGCATTATTCTGCTGCTCACTTTTTTCCAGTACATATCTGCTAGAAGCCTCTGCACTAAGTAGGTATTTCATCACATAGTCCAAGGACAATTTACTATCATCTTCAGCCATAAGTTTAGTTTTCAGTCCATTGTATTTGGAATCAAGCCCAGCAATTATTTTAGACGCCGTCAAACTGTCTCTTAGGTCTCCGAACTCGCAGGTATTTCCGAGATTAATAACTTTTTGAAAATATTCTTCAAGTCTTATGTTATTTTGTTGTATGGTAAAAAATTCATTTCTTTGAATAGTAAGGCTTTTCCTTGGGGCAAAATAGGTTTGAAATTTATCAAAAACCTGTGATAAAGTTTCCTCCCCATTGCAGTTGAACGAATTGTATATACGTATACCTTGTTCACCTATGTAGTTCAATAGGATGCTTATTTTCCTTTTTTCTTTTGCTTCGTCCAAGCCAGTGGCAGACAGGTATATATCAAGCCTTTGCCGGTATGACTTGAAGTTCTCTGCAAGATTGCCTTCGAATTCCATTCCACGAAGCGGTGGGCTGAACGCACCTGACACCATGTTTATCTTGTCGTGATCCATGCTATAACGATAACTGAAAACACTTTTGTAATGGTAATTGTTTTATTCAGCATAATACAAATTACTTATTAGGGCGTGCACTGTATCACATGAGCGGGAAAAATCTGACAGTTCTAACCATAGATTATATAACCCAATGACCAAACTAGAGATAAGTATGCATTAGAGATGTTCCCATAAACAGTGGGCAGCAGCGCCTTCTAAAGAACTGTCAACTTATACTGCGATCCTCAAGTCGCCTGCCAAGCGTGAGGATTATGGCAAATGCCCCTTTAATAGCGGAGGCTGTGTTCAGCAGTGGACGATCTAGCTGTAACAGTGACAGTAGTGAACACTAAAATCTATATCAAACATCTGAAATTATTTGTTCCGAACTAAAATCCACTAAAATCATAACATCTGAAATTCCTTGTTCCAAACTGATTTGAGTACATATACCCGCCAGCCAAAGCGTGAACTTTTATATAAACTTAACTTATTATTAAAAAAAACTCGCATGTAAATATAGTGTTATTATTAGACCTATCGTTTCTGGCTTAAATTCTTTTTCTTTTGGACTAATAATTTTTTTTATTATTATATAGCGTTTAGTATATAGTGCTCGTTTTTAGGAGTTTGAGCCAGTTATTCGTAGCTCCAGATTTATTTAAAAAGTATAGTACACATGTATAAATAACTTCCCATTATAGGAAGTTAATTATATTCCCCATGTTTGTGGTGCAATAGAAACATTAAAAACATGCTTATTTTTCTTGAAAGAGGTGCTTAAAGTTGGGTCTTTCTTTTATCTAAAATTACGAGTTTTTGAGTTAGTGTAATTTCAAAACTGTATAATTTAATGAAAATCTGATGCACCACAAACATAGATATTAGGGTAGTGATTACGTAGGTAAACAATCATTGAGTTTTATTCGCTATTATTAAAATGAGATTGGCTGCGTTTTGTATGGGGGTGTTCGTCTAAAATATACCCTTAAATTCTTCAAGGAAGGATAATTCAGAACGGCATCATTTATAACATCTTGTACGAACAAGTTTGCTAAGCAGTGATCGACCTCCCTTTGGGGGTAACCAATTTTTATTCCATAGAGACGGCACTTGTTTTTATAAACGTATATTACTAAATTGTATTACTTAGAATGAGTGCGCCTTTATAAATGGAAATAAATTTAAACAAAATACGCCCCAAGGGCTTACACGCTGGGGATACAATGTACTACAGTCTGAACGTCGCAATTATGCACATTCTATGTAAATGAGAAACCCTGTCTGCGGTTGGCTTTATGGACACACGCTTCACGCTTGTTTGCCTACATTAAATAGCGTACATTACGTTTAAAGTAAAACTGTTGAATGATGTGTTGTAAAAGCGAGGAGAAGCAAATGCTGAGATATTTTTTAAGGTATTTTTGAAATAGGTATTGAATGACACAAAGATATTAATAAATGTATTAATAAATAAATGTATAATAAATAAACGTATTAATAAATGTATCTCAAAATTGAGATCGATCTTAAGATGCAAGAGGGATCTATTTATTCTTATATTTAGCCGGCACGCGGCGTAGGAAAACTCTCTAGCTAGACACAGTTTATTCAAAACTAGTTTGAGTGGTAGGGGCCCTATTATTATATTGTGAAATTTTATAGTTTACCAATTGCAATATTGGTAATATTTTCATTTATATGTATAATAGCTATGAAAAAATATAATCATTTTGACGACTATTTAACCTGACGATATGTGATGATGTGATCGAACCTTGACGACACCCATAGAAACATGGGGGATGCATTTCTTACCCCTTACCCCACGAGGACAAATGGAGCGCTTGTCATTAAAAGGCGTTTACTTGTTGAAGAGTTTACTATTTTTTGTCAGCTTATATTAACAAAAGAATTGTTAAAAGTCAAAGTATACTAAATTCAGTACTCGATTCTTCATCATTATATTTACTTCATATATTATATAATATGTTTTATTATACATATATTATATGATACATTTTACTTCAAATATTAAGTATACGATGTTACTATTCTTGGCGAACTACTATGGTAGGTAGGTAGTATATAACCCGGTTTAATAAATAAATGATTCAAAAATGGTGCTGTAAATCATTACACCTTACTTGCACATCTAAGACAATTTATAGTTTTTCAGCGATATCTTCGGTTCTTTTTTTTATTTATAGATCAAATGGTATTCTTCGACCACTATTTCACCTGATGGTAAGTGATGATGTGGTCGAAGGTGTTCAGGCTTACCTAGAATTACTGGTTCCCAAGGACAGCTGCCGAAACACACCACATATACATGATCTAGCCGGAAGACTTAGTTCTGCTGCATATGCAGTTTGTAAGATAAGACAGTTAACAGACGTAGCTACTGCACGGCTAGTTTATTTCGCGTACTTCCACAGTATTATGTCGTATGGTGTATTGCTGTGGGGAGCTGCTGCTGAGATGGAAACAATCTTTATCATACAAAAGCGTGCAATTCGAGGCATATATGAAATGGATCCTATGGAATCTCTAAGGGATCTTTTTAAAGAAATTGATATATTAACTTTACCGAGTCTGTATATATTTGAAAATATTTTGTATGTTCGGAAAAATTTGAGTAAATTTAAATTAAACAGTGACAACCACGATTACAACACTAGGAACAAATATAAATTAACGGTACCGTGTTTTAGATTAGCAAAGACAAATAAAAGGTCCTTTTTAGGTAATTGTGTGCGGTTTATAATAAAATTCCCGATTATTACAATGCTCACAGAAGGAAAATTCAAATTACATGTGAAAAACATTTTGATTAAGAAATCCTACTACACAGTTTGTGATTACTTAAACGACAAAAATGCTTGGAAAATTCCACCTCTGCCAAGCCATCATCTGTCTCCTACGTAATTTAAACAAATATTGTAATAATTGTATTATATTGTTTATAACAAATTGTAAACAGACGTTTAAAAGAATGGCCCCGAGTTTCATGCCCGTTCTTCTCGCAGTGGCTCTATAATTTTTTTTGCTGAACGTGGCAGTACAATGTAGAATATTTCAATATTAAAGTTTGTAATTGACCTTCATAAGAGCGTCGTAGACGCCTAAATTGAAAAAATGATTTTGAATTTGAATTTTGAATTTGAATTTGAATTTGAGGTGTTTGGCGACAGATTTTCTATTTGAGGGTGGTAGATGCAACATTTCTTAAACTGATTTTACTACACTCATGCATACACTAAACCAATTGCACAAAATTACTTATGTCTTGTTCTTATTAGGCATCTTGTCTTTTAAGTTCCTCGTGATGGTGGAAATAACCCGAGAATATCGGGTCTGAAATTTACGCATAATTATGTCAAAGTATTTTGATCAATAGGTTAGATAGTATTTTTTTATGTTATGCACCCACTAATTAACATCATTTTAAATACACAAAATATACAATCTCGTGTATATAATATGAAACCTTATCAGTAAAAGTGTTTTTTTTCCAGCAAACTTTAAGTGAAATGTAAATACAGACATAATTCAACTAAAAAGAACGCATAGAGCACGCGGTAGCCACGTCGCGTAAGTTTTATTGCGCAATAAATTCGTGTTAAATAAACGAACCCTTACACGAGAAAGACCAATTTTCATCAAAGCGCACTCGTTGCTGGCGCCCAAACATACTGTATCAGCTGAAATGTCTACTGCTGAACACAGCCTCCCCCATCAAGGGGGGTTTTCCATAATCTCCACGCTTGGCAGGCGTCTTGAGGATCATGCTTTAAGATTCACACCCACAGGTAGCAATGGGGGTGGTGACATTCTAGCCCGGCACCTCACGGGCCCCAAACATACATCTATATGAAGAGAAAAAGGATACTGGAGTCATTGGCAGGTCCCTCTGGGACGTAATGAAACTTAGGTGAAACTTTTAAATCATAGAATATAAGCATGTAACTTACTAATCTAAGAATGATAGAATAAAAGAAGT
The DNA here is from genome assembly GCA_963854805.1 of Plagodis dolabraria. Lineage (NCBI taxonomy): Eukaryota > Metazoa > Arthropoda > Insecta > Lepidoptera > Geometridae > Plagodis > Plagodis dolabraria. Next base: position 23,414,972 of record OY978461.1, read on the forward strand.
AAAAAATATATACTCACTTAGGGTAATGAATATTCTTCCGGATGGCTGCGTGGCGTTTGTGACGTCACGTAAGCTTAACAGGAAAATTAGGCGGAATTGTCTCTAGATATATATTTTAATATTGTATTAAGTTTCTTATTTTAATTATTATATACTCACTTACATAGAGATATAAAATACTATTATTTTCTGTGCTCACTTAGTTTTTAAGTAATAAGTAATAACACGACTTTACAACAACTAACATCCTCGTTGTAAAAAGTCATTGATGTGTGCAGTATGATACTTATACAATTAATAAATGTAATTAAATAAGAAAAATCTAAGAACGGTAGGTACGGACTGTGAGTCTGTTGTGCATAGTTAATTATAATCAAAAATAAAAGAAAAATATACATCTATGCGAGCGAGTACTTTTGGAGATATCTTTGTTAATTTGGGCGTAGTATTGTGCCTCTAGACAATGTAATTAAATTCAAGTTAACATTTTTCATTGACAAGGTATGTCATCGGTAATTTCTCGATAGAATAAAAATGCCCAGGCCCACCTGATGTTACGCGGACTAACCTACCTATAACAGATGCATTTCGTCACTAGTCACGAATTGTGACGATTTATTATAATTTGTTATTTATGATAACAAATTATAATAAATCGCTTATCCGCAACATCCATCCCTGTAAGTACCTATCCAACTAAACTATCAATGTATGGTAGCTTCGCGCCAACACACACAGTGATGTAGTTGAAGTATTTTTACAATAATTGTGATTTGTTTGTCAAACATACTATTTCAAATTGTGTAGAACTGAAATTTACGAAATAAAATTCAGTAACCCCAAATTTAATAGGTATAACATTTCCATAGACGAAAATCGACGCAATTTATTTATTGGTTGATTTACAAAATACATTTAATTTCTGATCGGATAGAGTCAGTGGTTGAAGTATTCAGTGAAAATAGAATTGCACGAGATCTACCCATGGTTGTATCTAAGTATAAATCTTATACCCGATTTGATTCTAGAAATTTATGAACAACCATTAGTAGGGCACGCGTGTATTGTAGTGTTAAGATATAAAAAGGGGCAAATATGGGTGCTGTATAAACGCTTTTTTACGCAAATTGGGCACAACTAATTCAGTTAAAAATGCTTTTTCAATACAACACTGAATACGATACAATAATGAAGCGCTCGTAGCGAAGTTTGCTTAGCCGTTCTTAATCGATCAGCTAAGTTAAGCAACGTCCGCCGCGGTCAGGAGTTGGATGGGTGATCGCTGGTGACATTACTACTGAGCGCTTCCGTGCTTCGGAGGGCATTAAGCCGTCGGTCCCGGATGTTGTCTTAGGATGGCAGTCGTTACTGCATGGTGGTAAGGCGGGCATTTTGAGAATGACCACCTGGCTAGCCACCACCCTCAAGTAGAAAATCTGTCGCCAAGCACCTATCGGTATGTTCCGGCAGCTGTCCTCTAGTGCCAGTAATTCTAGGCTAGCCTGAACAACTTCTTCGAGCACATCATCACTTACTATAAGGTGAGATAGTGGTCAAAGGTTTAGCCTATCAGCTATAAAAAAAAACACCTCATATTCACTTCAAAGCTATTCTATTACACGGTAACTATGCTCATATTATACGTAGTTATACGTACTCATAAAGATAACTACTGTAATTACTATTCCAGGTAAGATAACCTAGAAACTTTATGGCAACACAATAAGTGCTTATGTTTAAAACTTCATCCGCCTACAAGCGCTTTAAATAAAGCGTATTTTATGCAAAAAGGTAAGAAAAATACCATGCTGATTGTTATTCTTTACCAAACTCACCTACAACTGAACTGAGCTAGATGAAAGTTAGATAGAAAACCTACTTTGTTGTTTTGTCTGTCTTTGTCGGCAAACCGTAAAAATAATATTACAATGGAACAAAGTTCACACACGTGTAAATAGAGATGTATTGTTTTCCTTTGTCCAGTTTCAGTAGCGTAGCAACTTGACCCAAAGCCTTGACAGATTGATTGTATGTATTGTTCAAAAGCTAATCGGATTGTGTTGATTGCAAGCGCAGTGACGACACACATGATCGCATCTGACAATGTGTTACACAGCAAGGAAACCGGATTAAACGACGATACGTTGATACTATGCTTAACATATTAATTCCAGTTTTGTGCGAACTAACTGTGGCCTGGTTTGTGGATTTGTATTTTTATTAACGAGAATGGCTAGCTAGTTATACTGCACTGTATCAGCCGCCCTGTCCATTGCTGAATACAGCCTCGTCCATTAGGGGGTGGTCCCCACTCTTGGCAGGCGTTTTGGAGATACATTGATGTAGAGATATTCTTGAAGATGGGGGGGTTTCATTCTAGCCCAAAACCCCAAGGGCATTGATAGCTCTATCTCTGGAACCTCTCAGTAAATCGGGATAGACCTACGGAATAAATGTAACCTATTTTATGAGAATAAACTAAGTTGTTTTGAAGGGAAGTGTGAATACACATTGTTTCTGCTAGTCCTCATCCTGTGCTAAGTAAAGTCAGCATAACTTGTCGTGAGTAGAAAAACTCGTTCCTCATTATGAGTCTTTATCACGCCGGTATACTCTTCTCTCATTTTTGTTTGTAAGTTTCCTTCATATACCCATTTATTACCGTGTCCATACATGTAAAACATTTTCAAACATTCGGATCTCGCCTCATGTTATTTCTTATACCCACGTAACGACATGTTTTTGAGGATCCCATATATTCCTTTGACCTTTAACTGAAGTTTATATTGCGATCATCATAACTGAGAAAGTGGGTCTATTTTCAAATAGAGATAACGCAAACAAAATGTTGCAATTTAATACAGACGAATAACAGTGAACATTAGTCTGTGTGATAACTTAAAAAAAAATTATCTGTATTATCTTAATATCATTTTTGTTCGAAATAATGTAAGCCTTTGATTAATAAAGATAGTATTCGTTCATGGTATGTGTCCGAGAGCATTTTTTTATCCATATTGCATTGATCTGACTCCCTACGTCCCGTATCATTAAAATAAGATACCAGAAAAATTTAAATAATAAATCAACAGATGGTAGAAATGCAACTGTGTATTTTCTAATTGGGAAAAACTGGATGTAAAATACACATCCAGTATTTCCCATATCCCATTTTTCAGACTGACAAAGTCACAGAACAGTTGTTTAGTGTTTATTTTGCTGATTTTTCACCCTATATATTCCGATAAAATCTGGTATATTCCCACTCTGTTCAAGAACAGATCTCAGTTGGAAACTAACAAGTCACATTTATCAGAAAACTGTGATGTGATTGACTATGAATAAATAAAATAGGCCTATATTTGCACTAAGACGAATCGCAACTAACAATTAAATTTGTTTGTTGTACGTATGAATTATTTACCACAAAAAATACATACAGCTAATGTTAGCCAAGTGATATTTGGCTAGAACGAGACACACACTAAGCGGCATATTATAATTTGTTGTTTTTTTTTAGAATTGAAATTACAAGCACATGAGACTTCATAACTATGTCTCAAGGTGACGGGTGCAGTGCAATTCGTGCCTTGTGACGAAATGCATCTGTCCATTTCGTCACAGTCCGCTTAACATCAGGTGGGTTGCGAGCTTCTTCCATCACAATAACATTTTAAAAAAGTTTAGAGTCCACTAGGCTAATATTTCAGCTATAGAAGACTCGTATTATCCGCTATCATCTACACAAAAATTATCTCCATCTACCTAGTAATCTCATTACGTGACTTGAAGTACATTCAGCGAGTTAAAATGCTCCGTCGTTACAGCAACCGTCATAACATCTTATTCCCTTCCCAAATAGACACATAATAGTACATATATTAAGGAACAGTTATAAGGAATGTTAGGCAGTATGCGGTTGAAACTATCGTGTATTCTTACAACCCGCAACACAATACTAAATACTTATCACAAGCCATTGCCGCCATGTAATTACGACACTACATAAAATAGATAAAAGGAAAATGATTAAAATGAAGGTGAAATAAGGTGAACGTAGTACTTATTTGGATATTGAACGATACTAACACGTCAAAATTATACGATAGTTGATATTCTTCTACTTCGAAACTTGACTAGTTCGGAACTAGTCGAACGAGAATATCTGGAAAATAACAGTAAGGTTTTAAAACATCTTTATTCGTGAACTATATATATGCTTTTATTGGATCAGTTTTGAAATTATATGGTATTGATTTGAAAGATATTATAGGTTATTATAATTTCGTTTTATTTACGCATACGCTATCTGTTAATTTTATTTTGAGTGTGACAAGATATGACCAATGGGGTTGGTTACTGAAAGGGTTGGTTAGGGTGTCGGACAAGAATGCCTCCCTCTCCCAAATACCGGAAGGGGGGCAGCAGCGCCTTCTGAGGAACTGATATCTTAAACTGTGATTGCCAAGACTCTTGCCAAGCGTGGAGATTATAGCAAACCCCCCCTAAATAGACAAGGCTATTTTCGATCGACGATCCGGCTGTTACGATCCGGCTGTTACAACAATATATACCTGGCGTGTCACTTGATTAATAAATTGTCACATAAACAAGAGGTCAAAACATCGTGGCACTTACTTTCCGAGAAGGAAAGCTTATCTAGTCATCACTAAAATGTAAACTAGTTTTACTCATTTTAAAGATTTTAAAAGGGTTCTTGTATATAATTATAACCATTAATGAAATTAAGTCAAACTTGTAAGTTTTGCCTTGACCAATTAAGTACCAAGTAGTAGATTTTTTTAAATAAAATACTCGAACTCAACTAGTCATACTTCTACACGACGTTTTCTTTGTTTATTTGAATCTCACAGTATCATAAATTCCAACTATTTCATATAAATTGAATATAATTTTATTGAATTTAGTTATACCAAAAAGGAACTTGACCTTCAAGCTTGTAAAGTAATTTTAAACTCCTTTTTTTGACACTTAAGTAAACACTAACTCTAATTTAAATAAATATCGAAGAAATAAAAATTAACTAATATTTCCGTACAAATTGATATTTTATTGGTAACATACATTTAGCGCCATCTGGGTGTAATTAATTGGACTGTAAGCATCTCCATTGATATGAGAAATGCATCAATTTCTCTTTTAATTGGTGATCAAAAAAACAACGCTTCGTTTGAGGTCGAAAACATCACAATATTTTATTAACTCCATAAATAAACGTCATGTACAATTGATGAACTGATTCATTCAGCCGCGAATCGCCGATTAACTAAATCATTACCAGGGATATATTAACAGTTTTGCTTTTGCATGAATGAACATGAGCATTGAAATATTTAGCGTTTATTTTGCTGGGATAATTATTACGGTATACTAAATAAACATATAATATGATTTATTTCTATTATAAGTTTACAATTGTGATGAATTTTGGAGGGTCAGATATTAGATTTAGTGCCTGTTTCAGAATGTTTGAGTAAGTTCCGGTTATACTACCCAGAAAATATTTAATAAATAAAACACTATCTTTGCGTTTCACAGTCATCGATTTAGCCTATCCATCGGTTAAAAATTGAAACGCGCTGCATATAAACTGTCATTTTTATCATTCAGTTATTTTATGTGTTGCATAGCAACCCGAAACTTTATTGGGACATTCTCAAACGGGCCCTTAGCCAAAAAATGTTTTAATCAGTTCGATTTTTTTTTTCTCAGTACGGCAAGTCCGATTATTTTTTTTTTTATGTCAGGTAGGTTAGCCTTTGACCACTATCTCACCTGATGGTAAGTGATGATGTGGTCGAAGATGTTGTTCATTTTGTCTTACACTTTATTATCATCATCACCTGGAAGATGTGCACTCTTGAACAAATGCCTCCCCTATAGAACGCAACAATGAACGGTTATCAGCCACTTGTAACCACTCTCCATGACTCTCTATACCAAAGTCTCAGTCCACCTACTGGGTTCATTTCCACGTCTTCCAAGGTGAAGTGGTGACACTCGAGAACCTTTCTTTCCCATCGGTTATCGGTTCGTCAAGCAATATGACCTGCCCATTGCCAATTCAACTTGCAAATTCTAAAACTAACTCACTTAGCTTTGGCGACTTTGGTTCTTTGGCGAATTTCCACGTGCCGCATTTTATAGCGCAAAAACTCTGAGCATAACAGCTCTCTCTACAGCTCGTTCAGAGTCTCTGAGTTTGTCCACAGGAATAGAATGCACAGAGCACTTTCATACAAACGAAGTTTTGTCTTATTTCAAATACCAAGTGTTCAATTAGTTATGATATACTTAAAATACAATTTTCATCGTCCGGCGGCCATCCGTCAGTCTTACATTTAAAGAGCTATCATCAAATCAAATCAAATCAAATCAAATATCTTTATTGCATATCACATAACAATTGCGGTCTTAAGGCGAGGCTTTCCACGGACTTTAGGTATTTTATGCGAGCGCGACGTATTCATTTACGCGACACAGAGTTGTGTGCGATGCGCCGCGTGCACGCTTTTAGCTCTCCAGGTAAGGTACAGTACAGTCCTACCTACGTAGCGGAGATCACGTCAGTATGACATTTTAGAATGGAATTAACATTTGTCGTGTATTGGTACATACGCCGGAAAAATAATCGGGTCTTGTAGGGGTTCGATCAGTACAGTAGTGTTTATATATCTATACAGTTTATTGTGTACCTACGGTTATTTTAGATGGGTAAATTATCATTCTTAAGAAAAACATTTTTATTTGTGAGAACTACATTAAATTAATATATTAAGGTTCTATTATATTTTTACTAGCTTTCCAGGCGCGGCTCCGCCCGCGCGTTTGTCGGTTATCGCGCAAAAACATTAACCTCTTTTTGCGCAGTTGGATACAAACTATCCCATGTTTTTCCCGGGTCTCAAACTATTTCCATACCAAATTTCATTCAAATCAGTCCAGTAGTTTTGGCGTGAAAGCCTAACAGACAGACAGAGTTACTTTCGCATTTATAATATTAGTACTGATTATAGAGAAAGCCGTTTAATGCACCTATTCATAAATGGTAATTTGGTAATATTATTATATTTTAAATAAATATATATATACATAAACTTCATTAAAAGAACACATTAAATGTCACAACCATGTCATGTGAGATTCCCAAAATTCAGTAACAAGTCTGTCTGTCACAGTTGTCCTATTAATTAATGGCGTCGAGTGATATAGCTGCGTAAAAATAAGTTTGATATTAGTTATTTTGTAAAACGAGTACCCTTATGCTGTCAAGACCGTGGCTCTTAAAATATGTATTTATGAATATGTCTTCGCAGATTTTTATTAATTTGGTGTGTTTAATAACAATTAATCTAGTGATTGTTTTAGGATGGCTACTTTTGTTTAATCTTTGTAGTTATAGCACGGTGCGAACATTTCACATCCATGGACGTCACAACCGTGGTTTTCATAGAACCACGGTTGTGGCGAGTGGCCCATGGTCGAGACAGAATCGTTTAGTTTTAGTTAAGTTTTTTTAAATTATTATTTTCAGACCATGTATTCAACATAATAACAAATCTCAAAGAATTATATCTCGCGTTTAAAATAAAACCAAATTTCACAATATTTTTGATATAATTTAAGCTCATTCCAATGAACTGTTTTGCAAGTTTAATAAAAAAGATATTATCCAAAACGATACTTGTTAAGTTGAGCGCTTATAGAGAGCATTTTTGAAACTAAAAATATGTATCAATTGTCTTGGTTGTGACAGGAGCCCCATTGTAATAAATTTCATAAAGCTGTCCTGTACAGAGTGCTCAATGCAAAGTCAATGAGTACAAATCTTACTTCATAATCATCGCTCATTAAGGCAACCATCTTCAGGCAGATATTTGCCTTCTAGCAAAATTGGCCAGAAATAAAAATAAAATTTGCCAGATAGTGTCCATTATTGAAGATACAGTAGAACCATATCCCGTAAAACTAAAAAAAATTAAGTCATAAAACAGGGCAACATATACTATATTTAGATATAATGTGTCTATACGCGCACTGTTATAAATCAAAATGTTATTTGGAATTAAAAATTAATAAGTGAATTTTAAGTTACAATATAAAAGTAGTTTATGAAAATTGTAAGATAAGGTTTTTAACATATTTCTAATAAACTCAGTTAGTTAGTATGTGTGTTAGCTTCTGAACCGACTTCAAAAAGTAGGAGGTTCGCAATAAGTCTATATTTTTTATTATGTGTGTTACCTCAGAACTTTTGACTGGGTGAACCGATTTTGATAATTATTTTTTTATTAAAGCTGATACTTGTCGTTTGATTTTTAAATGAAATTGAACGACAAGTATCATGAATGACACTCCAATAACTGAAAAATATTTTCCTATCTTGATGATATTATAGTCTTTGACAGTGAATGACAATCGATCCAGTAAGTAGCAAGAATCACTAAAAAGAGTTTAATTTTTTTTTTAACAAAAAATGGAACCAACTTCAACACTCAAGTGTGAAATAACTTGTCGAAGTCGGTTTCATGCGCAAAATATTGTTATACTAGGTACTTTTGAACTATTATGGCACCGACTTCAACAAGTTATTTCACACTTTGGAGTGTTGATGTCGGTTTCATTTTTCGGTAAACATTTTTTTATATTGAGAAATTGCATTAGTATTGGATTTGTTAGTAAATCTAAGTAGTATTGTTTTATAACTATAGAAGTAATATGTAACATTAAGTGATTTTTAATACTAGATGGATATAAATTGAATTATAAGTAAAAACGTAAATCTGGCTGTATGGAAACTCATGTTACGTCACGACTATGGTACTCAATGTCACACCCGAGACTTTGAACTAGTATTTTAATATTTTTCTAGGTTCAATGAGCTTGCGAAAATGTAAAGAGTTTTTATGTGTGATATACATAAAAAAAATCTAAATATATATTTTATTACAGTTGAGTTGAGGATTCCCCAGATAACAAGTATAAAGAGATACAACAGAATAAATTGAACTCATATTTTTTGGCATTGGACCTAACAATAGTGATAACAATTTACTAACCTTAATTTAACCACTGTGTACATATTAATAGTATATGGTTCGCAAATCGCGTTAAAAACTACACGAGTTAGATATAGTTTCAAACAATCAATTACAACATATCTAGATTCCATTCATCAAAATTGGTTTTCCTGATCCTTCAGGAACCGTTCGGAAAATCGAGATAAAAATTAGAATATGTTTTATGATATATCATCTAAATCCATTCAGCGGTGTTAAGCAAATTTTTGGCGAAAAATGGGCTTGAATTCAGCACTCAAAGGTGCAAAATAACTTGTTGAAGTCGGTACCATGATAGGTCAAAAGTACATATTATTACAATATTGTGCGCATGGTCCCGACTTCAACAAGTTATTTCACACCCTTGAGTGTTAAAGTCGGTTCAATTTTTGGGGTAAAAAAAAATCCCCCATTTTAGTGTCCCTTGCTACTTGCGGATTCGATTGTCATTAATTAGCAATAACTATATCATCAAGATAGGAAAAAACCTTTCAGTTATTGGAGTGTAACTAAAAAACAGATAAGAGTACAACTACACCGCGGTTTCCACAGACGAGTGAAACTAATTCTACACGGTCGTGAACTACAAATATTTGTTAAAGAAGTTGGAGTTGGTTACCCCTCACTATGCTTAAGTTGGTGGGGTGGGTACCTAAAACGTGTTCGCTAAAATAGAGCAAAATTTTTGAGTTCATCCGATATGTACCTTACTAATAGGCGTGCGCCTAGAGCGCTTGTTATGACTAGTAGTATCCTAATAGATGCAGTGTTCATTATGGCAGACTAAGGGCATCTCGTTTGTGGCTGAGGTTAATTAATTATCAGTAATACATAATTAATGATCGATTAAGTGGCTACTGCGGGCTTGCCACAAAGGTGCTAAAATGAATGTTGATGATTTCATTTAATCATATTCACTGACAACTTTGTGTATCATTCTACTACGAGTATTAATAAATGCATGTTTTTTTTATAATTATTGATAGGCTAGCCTTGGACTACTATCTCACTTGATGGTTATTAAAGATGTGGTCTAGGATGTTGTTCAGGTTACCCTAGAATTACTCCTAGAACTCTCAAGGACAGCTGCCGGAACACACCGTTAGGTGCTTGGCGACAGATTTTCTTCTTAAGGGTGGTAGCTAGCAAAATGCAAAACGCCCTACTACCATGCTGATACTACTGCCATCGTGAGACAACAACCGGGGCCGACGGCTTAAAAAACGGCTTGACCAATTTTGATGAAATTTAAATATGACCATACGACAAACATTCAAATATAAAAAGAATCACATAAATCGGTTTATCAGTAAAAAGTTCTGAGGTAACAAACATTTAAAATAAATAGACGAATTGAAAACCTCCTCCTTTTTTGAAGTCGGTTAAGAAGCTTAAACACATACTAACTTTTGAATTTATAATATATATATTATTATTATCATATAATAATTAAAAAAGGGTGGAGTAAATCTATACTAAAAATTATAAAGTACAGATTTGATTATATATGGTAATGAAGTTAATACTCAAAGCCCAGTGTATACCCATACACTGGGCTTTGATTATTAACTTCAATATCTTAGACCCTGGGTACGAAATACTAGGCATTTGGCTAAAACTAGATATAAAAACAATAATTTCATTGCATTTTAGCAAGCTTATTGAACCTAGAAAGTTATCAAAAAACTAGTTCAAGTCACGGGTGTGACATCGCATATCATGGTCGTGACGTGACATGAGTTTCCATACAGCCAGATTTATGTTTTTACTTATAATTTAATTTATATCCATCCAGTTCTAAAAATCGCTTAATGTCACTTATTATTTCTATAATCATAAAAAAGACGACTCAAATTTACTAACAAATTCAATACTAAATTCAATATTTTTTTTTTACCGAAAAATGGGCTTGACTTCAACACTCAAAAGTGCGAAATAACTTGTTGAAGTCGGTACTGTGATAGTTCAAAAGTACCTATTATCACAATATTGTGCGCATGGTCCCGACTTCGAAGAGTTATTTCACACTTTTGGGTGTTGAAGTAGGTTTGATAAATAAAAATACTCACCCGTTTTAGTGTCCGTTGCTACTTGCGGGACCGATTGTCATTCATTGGCAATGACTATATCATCAAGATAGGAAAAAACCTTTCAGTTATTGGAGTGTAACTCAAAAAACGGCTAGATCGATTTTGATGAAATTTAAATAAAATCACACGACAATCATCAACATTCAAATCAAATAAATCATCAAAATCAGTTCGGTAAAAAAAACGGACAAATTGAGGACCTCCCCCTTTTTTAACTGACTTCCAAAAAAGGAGGAGGTTCTCAATTCGTCTGTTTTTTTTTACGTTTGTTACCTCCGCAACTCTTGACTGTGTGAACCGATTTCAAAAATTCTTTTTTGTTTGAAGCTGATGCTTGTCGTCTAGTCTCATTTAAATTTTATCAAAATCGTTCAAGTCGTTTTTGAGTTTCACTCCAATAACTGAAACATATTGACCTATCTTGATGATATAGTCGTTGACAATGAATGACAATCGATCCCGTAAGTAGCAAGGGTAACTAAAAAGATTCAAAAATAATTTTTGTTACCAAAAAATGGAACCGACTTCAACACCCAAAAGTAAAAAATAACCTTTCGAAGAATATTTTGCGCTACTGTGATACTTTGGAACTATCACAGTACCGAGTTCGACAAGTTATTTCAAAGTTCCATTTATTTGTAAAAAAAAACAGCCCTTTTCTTAATATTAACACACATATTAACCTTCACGATACTAACTTTCACTACTTACGAAATCAATTGTCATTCACCGTCAATCAGGAAGTCATCAAGATAAGCGTAACGAGTCGAAAGTTAGCCCAGAGCATGTTTTATTTTGTTGTTTGATATTCATTTTGATCCTGTTCTGTGTGGCGCTGCGTAGATCGAAAAAATTGACACAGGTCCTACGTCGACGAGCTCTGCGAGCGCACTGGCGGTCAAGTGAGCGAGCTCTGATGCCATGAATTCATGTTAAAAAATCATATAAAATTAACATGATAACTTTTTTACATTTTTATTTATGATTTAATTACTTTTATTGATAAGTAATGTACAAAAAAATAATTTAAAATTAAAGATTGGTAAAAAGGGAGTCAAAAATCGTTTTTAAATTCGAAATAGAGGTAACTTTAGGATTTTTTTCTATCGAGTGAAGTTATTTATTATGTGGATCAGATTTATGAATTAACTCAAGAATATGCTTAAAAATAACATATATTTTTTTCAGTTTAATAACCGAGTTTTTTCTTTGAGAAAAGTTAATTCTTGTATGGCGTTTTTTGGCCAGGATCGCCTTAACATAAAATTGTAGTTCCTGTGATACCCCGTAAGGGCACTGCAACTTGCGAGAGGGTACATTCTTCTTTAAAACTATAATCTTAATAATATTAAACTATAGCTATACAATGTAATTTTAATCTATAATTTAATTTAAAATATGTTTATATATAATTTCTATATTACCAAATGTTTGTGCTTTAATGTAGGGTGCAAGTTATTATGTTCAGTGTTTGTTGTACTACAATTCATCCGTCAGTTTTGTATCTTTTAAACTGATACAGGTACCCAAAGGAAATGTATACAAGATTAATATGTATGATAAGGTATGTTGAATATTTTTTTTCAATTGCTGACAAGGCAGTCTTTGCCCACCATCTTTCCTAACGGTAACTGATGATATGGTTAAAAATATTGTTCAGGCAAACATAGAATTATTGACTCTCAAAGTCATCTGCTGCATCACACCGATAGGTGTTGCAACTTGTTTTCTATTTAACGGTGGTAACTAGCCAGGCGAGCATTCACAAAATGCCCTACCACCATGCTATAATGACTGCCATCTTAAAACAACAACCGAGGTCGACGGCTTAACGTTGTTATTGTCACATGAAAGTGTTCAGTTGACTTCTGAACGCTTCCATGCTATAACAGCATTTCTTGCCACTAGCTGGCATCTTGCGTATGCCTAATGATATATCTCAGCCACCTCCCATGTGGATGGACGGAGAGAAGTAAAAACATTCACATCACCATAAAAAATACTTAAGCCAGCATCACTATGATGTCTTAATTTTTTGCGCGATTATAATAACGATATTTTTTTGTTGCGATTATTACTCATAGTAATTCAACAACTCAGAGCCAGAGATACCCTGGCTTATGCCAAGAATGTTACGCGAGGCTATTGAAATCAAAAAGTGTCCAAATTTCAGTAGAGATAATGGTTGGCAAGTACCTCCTTCTTGATATCCCGTAATCAAATTAATTAAATCTAATGGGTGACACATATCAGCAAGACCTCTGGACACTGTGAACGAATACTGCGTGAATATGTAATAATTAAAAATAAAATAATTTCATGTTATTACTCAAGTGTCATATAAAACCAATAAGTGACCCCGTGATTACGATCGCATCACAGCAAAGTTTTTGAAACGTCGGGACAAAAATAGTGAAAAATATAAGCGTATTACATCGTTTAAAATGTTTAGTTACAATGACATTATCGACAATCTATCAATAATCCTAAAAACAACGATAATTAAAGATGTCCATAGACTCATACCATAAATATTAACAATTAGTACTATTCAGTACTATTCAGTACTATCAGTACTCAGTACTAATATTATAAATGCGAAAGTAACTCTGTCTGTCTGTCTGTCTGTCTGTTACGCTTTCACGCCAAAACTACTGGACCGATTTGAATGAAATTTGGTATGGAGATAGTTTGAGACCCGGGAAAAAACATAGGATAGTTTTTATCCGACTGCGCAAAAAAATGTTAATGTTTTCGCGCGATAACCGACATACGCGCGGGCGGAGCCGCGCCCGGAAAGCTAGTTTTTTATAAACATGAAAAACTTAGAGAAAATTGTATCGAACCCCAAACTAAGACAATGGTCGCAATTCTCTTGACACCAAAATAACTAAAATTTAGTCAAATTAGATTTTGAAATGTCAAATGAACAATCCTTATTCTGGTGGCGCCATAGTTTAATTAGCTCTAAAACTATTAAAGTTACTAAAATTAGTAAAATGTGCAGTATTGCTATTCTGTTGTATGGTAAACATACCGGTTTACCGACCACTACACTTTTAGGCCACTTCACATGTTATTTTGAATAATAGACAACCAGTGCTACTTCGGTTTCATTTCGCGTCATTCGATCCACACAAACTTCACGGTTCATAATCGAACGGCATGACCTCAAAATTTGTAAACTGAGCCCTCAGCGGCTATTTCAAAATTTGGCGTGTCAAATTTAGCGAAAAAATAACAGGTGTATTGCTTTTGAAAGGTATTTTTTTAAGTGTAACTGTTGGTTTATTATTTTGTGTGTATGCATATTTAATTTTAATATTCAAGTGGTGAAACTCATAAAACTTTTCATAATATGCGATATTTTAGGTGGTCGGACAATACGTTAACGAATAATAATTGCAAAATCTACTTTCCGACCGGGCGGTCGCAAAATCGGTTTATTCACGTCATTTCTCTTTGCCTGTTTTGTGGAAACCTTAAAATTACTGATCAAGATTCCATTATATTTGTGAACAGCTAGTATTTTATAAACACGTTTTCTAAGTTATTGAGCTTCATAAATAAGGATGAAACGTGCTTATAAAATTCTGCGCTGAAGGTGCAAAATCAAAACAAATAAAATTAAGGAATGCTGCATTCAGCTTCCGCATTCCAAATGTAGGCTTTTATTAACTCCAATATGTACAGGTTGCTCTTTTTCCGTACTGAGCTTCTGCGTTCTTTTTAAATTTTGCTCGAACTTTTTGCTTGTTATTGAAAAGTGCCTTCCAGATGGCTACGCGTACTACGTGCTTAGGTTTTTTATTTTATTTATACTTTTGGCTTGTGGTATATTTATATATGTTTATTGTGATATTTATTTTATGCTTGTGATCAAGAAGTTCATATGTTGACTGGAGATTGCATCAAAGATACTCGATTTAAAAACAATATAATCTCAAAATGTATTGATATTTCACTGGTTACTCAGAATATGCTTATTTGGCACATTTTTCCTGGTGAAGGCTTTTAAGAAAATCAACAGGCGATAAATATTAAAAAAAATCGTTAAGGTAAGACCCAGGCATATTTATTACTAGCTCTCCGGGCGCGGCTCCGCCCGCGCGTATGTTGATTATCGCGCAAAAACGTTAACCTCTTTTTGCGCAGTTGGACAAAAACTATCTATAATTTTTTTCAGGGTCTCAAACTGTTTCCATACCAAATTTCATTCAAATCGGTCCAGTAGTTTTGGCGTAAAAGCGTAACAGACAGAGTTACTTTCGCATTTATAATATTAGTACTGATGTACGTAGGTGCAATAATTGTACAATATTTTTGATCAGAAGAATATTATATAGGATACAATTAATGGTTTTTCGCAACCAGCTAGGCCTCGTTTAATATTTACCGGATATATCTCCGATAAATTTCGAACTAATTTGAAGTTCTTCGTCTGTGGAAGTCAATGCGTCGAGCGCGGGCCTCAGTACGTAACTGGCGTTGAGATGGTTGCGTTGTAGTAGCTGTCAAAGTCAAAATTCTTCCGTTCAAACTGTCACTTCTGTCACTATCACTATCGTTTTGATAATATAACTGTTGATACACCACACTAGTTATGTCATCTTCGCGGTTCCACAGCCCCGATGGCATACATATCTAAAATATTGAAGATTGGTATCTATACTGACGGAATGTTCCACCCACGCGGGTGGAGGTATCCAGTAAATATTAAGCTAGTCCTAGCTAGTCACTAAATAATAATTATGGACAAAACTTACGACAGTTTTATAGCATCCAGTTTATTTATCAACAGAAGATACTGTACAAAGCTGGCGTTTTACCTACAAAAAAAATTGGGTCAATATTTCCGTCAAAACTGCTTTTCTTAGTAAATTCGTCAATGATGGTTACCGTAAAGAATAAAGGTACATTATATCTATAATTAAAAATAATTTTGTGTTAGAAATGTTTTTCTTCATATAACCATCAGTGAGCAGCAAGCTATGGAATAATATATCAATGTGATGTTTGCGCTCTAAGAAAATGAATAGAATTGTCTCTAGGATCAAAGCGATGCTATTTGTGCATTGTTTCCCCGTACACCGCTCATTTTCCTCGCAAATAAGTATCTGTTAGAAACACTGCTTCAATGTATATTATTTTTAATAAATTTTATATTTTTACCACAATCACGCCTGAAATTAAAAGATACAGTCATACCTAAGCATATTAAAAGAGGTGTAAAAATCTTATTATAAACACTAACGTGGTTTTCACTAGTAAGTCAGATTGCTCTTACTGTAGTTTTTATTACTAAGCGAGACGACAACGCAGGCGTTCCATGCTCTCCTTGAAAAAGACCACTGGATGTGTTTGAGACTATGTCTGAGCTATCTTTTTCATTTGAGTTAAACAGTATTATTTTCTAAAATGGCGATCAAAAAATGGTAAACGTCTATATGGCTCAACCTACAATATAAACTAGCTCTATCCTCTATCTAGGCAACTATCCCTGTGCCAAAGCTGGACATTGTCAACATGCCTGTCATCTAAAATGTGCAAGATTACGGGCCGCCCGATAGCCTCCATCAAAACCTGATGACTGCCATTCGGTCAACAACCGGGATCTACGGCTTAACGTTCCCCACGTTGCCCATCAAAGCAGTGATGGCAGTGAACATTACTTTGACTAGGTGATCGGCTATAAAAGATTGGGCTAACGCTGCTACGTACGTTTTAAAATATCGGTTAGCGTTAGAATAAATTAAAATCAGATGACAATATTAATAATACTTTCTTTTAATTCATAACTTAACTTAACATTAAAATCGCGTCAATAATTTATTATTTAAATAAATCAATTACAATTTGAATAAATCAATTACAACTATCCCTGTGCCAAAGCTGGACATTGTCAACATGCCTGTCATCTAAAATGTGCAAGATTACGGGCCGCCCGATAGCCTCCATCAAAACCTGATGACTGCCATTCGGTCAACAACCGGGATCTACGGCTTAACGTTCCCCACGTTGCCCATCAAACCAGTGATGGCAGTGAACATTACTTTGACTAGGTGATCGGCTATAAAAGATTGGGCTAACGCTGCTACGTACGTTTTAAAATATCGGTTAGCGTTAGAATAAATTAAAATCAGATGACAATATTAATAATACTTTCTTTTAATTCATAACTTAACTTAACATTAAAATCGCGTCAATAATTTATTATTTAAATAAATCAATTACAATTTGACTACGCTCCATAAACATCACTGAGCTTACTGAGCAAAGCCCTTCAATCGTTGATGGGAGCATAAACATTATTCACTCAATTTGCAGCCCAATTTATACGCAGTACAACAAGTTTTTTGTCTCAATATGAGCTTTAGTCCGTTGTGTTAAAGGCTTCTTGAAAGTCACTTGGCGATCAACAAATCAAGGTAGAGTTACATACTGCCTAGTGCGTGCCATAGCCCGTAATATTATGGCTACGCTCCAATGGACGTAGAGGCTCTACACCGTAGAGTTGCTACGCGCTATTTGCTACGATTTCTAGCGATAGATAGCGATGTCATTTTTATTAACCTAGAAATTGTACATTATATGTCTAGAACCATTTTGCGTGCGTATTATAATAAAACTCCTAAAATGTTTGTCAAGTAGCAGACTATATACCAATGCTAAATACAAAATTGTTATATTTACACATTCATTGTAACTGCCATGAATAATCTCTTTCAGACACCCTTAATATCATTTCCAGATTAAACGAATTGATAATAGATGCATATTTAATAGCTATTAACAGAGATGAGCTCAAAGCACTTAGAAATAAAGTAATAATTTGGAGACTAAAAATCGTTGAGTGAACATATCATAATCATGGACAAATTTATCATTCATTATTGTGTATGACGAATTTAAACGTTTGTTTAGGCAACACATGTAAATGTAAATCATGTTAATTTGTCACGCAAACCCGCGATTAACCGTAATGGCCCGATTTGTTGCTATCATAATATCCATAACGAATGGCTGTCCGTTTATTATTTAACATTAATGGGCCACTGCGTACTAGCGTTCAGAATTCCACTGAGTTGATTATTATCTACGGATATATTTTATAAGCAAGCGTTTGTTTACTTGTTTCAAACATTTACTAATTAGGACTACATGAAAAGACAAAAGTTACGGGTTGAGTCACTTAGGGCCGAGCGTTCAAACAATCTGTTAACCTTTTTAAAATTTTACCAAAAAATGGAACCGACTTCAACACCCAAAACTGTGAAATACCTTGTTGAAGTCGGTACCATGATAGTTCAAAAGTACCTATTATTACAAAATTGTGCACATGATACCGACTTCGACAAGTTATTTCACACTTTTGGGTGTTGAAGTCGGTTCCATTCTTTGGTAATTTTTTTTTCACTCTTTTTAGTGACCCTTGCTACTTACGGCATCGATTCTCATTCTTTGTCAACGACTATATCATCAAGATAGGTGAATATTTTTCAGTTATTGGAGCGTAACTCAAAAACGGCTTGACCGATTTTGATGAAATATAAAATGGGACCAAACGACAAGCATCAGCTTTCAATCAAAAAAAAGAATTTTCAAAAT
The DNA here is from genome assembly GCA_963854805.1 of Plagodis dolabraria. NCBI lineage: Eukaryota > Metazoa > Arthropoda > Insecta > Lepidoptera > Geometridae > Plagodis > Plagodis dolabraria. Next base: position 23,433,750 of record OY978461.1, read on the forward strand.
CGGTTCACCCAGTCAAGAGTTCTGAGGTAACAAACATAAAAAAAAACAGATGAATTGAGAACATCCTCCTTTTTTGGAAGTCGGTTAAAAAAAATATACTCATAAATAAAATCACTGAACTAGGATGCTACTTATAAGTACAACTTTTGTCACCACATAATGTTAAATGAAGATTTCGGTTAATTATTGAAGTTTTAGTGTAAATTGTGGTGATTGTTACCTTGGTTAAGCAATTGGTTAAGTGATTGTCGTAAAGATAAAAATAACAAATTTTTGTCTGTAATCTTATTCGCTAAGCAGGCGTTAATGCAACAAAAACAATGATAAAATTATTGGATTGCGTCATTGTATAAAGTTCAAAGCAGCTAATTGAAAATTGAGTCTTTTTCATACTTCAATTCAGTTTCGCTGCAAGTGTCCCTTCGTCCCATTAAGGTAGATAAACAATAGGAACGATTATGTAAATTAGGGCTATGAATCACTCACCACGATACGTCAATCGGCAAAACATGTCCTGGCTCTAACGACGGTTGAGAGCTCGCATCCCACTCGTGGTAAAAAAACTCCTTTCACTGTAATTTGTAAAATTTTAAATTTTAAAACAAATTCGGTAGGTATCTCTGACAACATCACGTCGGCTCAGCAGGATATTTTGGCGGTATACTACAGAATCTATTAGTTTAAACTTGTAGAATCGTTATATATGTTAATTGTATAAAGATCATTATGTGAATTATTAAAATATGTGTGCAAAAAAATAATATAACCAACTGATGTAGTTTAAGTGAAATTGAAAAGAAATACCTTAATTTAATCACGCTTTAAGTGCAAACCCGCATTTATACGTTCCGCCCTTTCATTCCATCACCGGTAACGAGAGTAACGAATCCTAACGTTCAACGCATTTAGCGTACACAGCGTTACGCTTTCTAAATACTGTCGTGATAACAGTAACCCTACTTAAATGATATATTTTTTGAAGCAGTGATAGCTCAGTAGCTTTGGGTATGGACTGCCACGCAGCAGGTCCATGGTTCGAATCCCGCCGCGGGCTTGAGCTTCACCGCATGGTGGAAGGGCATTTTGTGTATGCCCGCCTGGCTAGCGACCACCCTCAAGTAGAAAAATCTGTCGCTAAGCACCTAACGGTGTGTTCCGGCAGCTGTCCTTGTGAGCCAGAGTAATTCTAGGTTAAGCCTGCTAACACCTTCGACCACATCATCACTTACCATCACGTGAGATTGTGGTCAAAGGCTTACCTACCAGCAATAAAAAAAAAAAATATTTTTACATAAACTCTAACATTTTCTCTTAGATGCCGCTTTTCCTTTCGGGCATGTAATAATATCCATCTCCGCGTAAATTTGGCAAGAACGGCACGAGCTGGTAGCAGGCTCCAGTGAAATGAAGATATTGTTCTTGAGTTTATCTGTACTTAGGTATGTGCACTCAGACTATGATAAAAGTATAGACACTACATGAGACAAGTAAATAATTAACAGTAGTGGACAAGGCACATCAAAACACAACATAGTTTTTTTTTTATGATTGATAGATTAGCGTTTGACCACTATCTCGCTTGATCGTAAGTAATGATATGGTCGAAGATGTTGTTCAGGCTAACCTAGAATGGCTGGCTCTCAAGGACAGCTGCCGGAACATACCGTTAGGTGCTGCGACAGATTTTCTTCTTGAGGGGGTAGCTAGCCAGGCGGGCATGCGCAAAATACCCTACCACCATGCTATTACGACTGCCATTCTAAGGTAACAACCGGGACCGACGGCTTAACGTGCTTTCCAAAGCACGGAAGCGCTCAGTAGTAATGTCACCAGCGGTCACCCATCCAACTCATGACCGCGGTGAACGTTGCTTAGCTTTGCTGCTAGTTTCAGAATGGCTAAGCAAACTTCGCTACGAGTGATTCATAGATGCATTTAGATGTTGCGCCTATCGTGGTGTAAATTTGGCATGAGTGGCACGAGCTGGTAGCAGGCTCCTAGTGAAACAAATAAATTGTTCTTGGGTTTACCCTTTTTTTTTTTTTTTTTTTTTTTTTTTTTTTCACCCGGGAAAATCCTTTATGGATACCACCCGCCCCGGGGGGAGCGGAGTGGTTATGTGGGAGTCCTCGCCTGAAGGGCCTTACTACCCCCTCGGGGGGGTAGTAAGTGAGGTTACCCACTAAAAACCCGGGATGAGCAGTCTGCCGCCTAGTAGGGCGAAATGGGGTAGCGTTAGCAGTCACCATCTCGCCCCAGCGGCCGGCCCGTCACCGATGACGGGCCCCGGCCAATGGAGGGATGACCCGGCTCATTGGGGCCATCCCCCAGACGTGTGGGATCGTGCAAGCCAGTGGAGAATCCCCCGACTCTCCACCGATGATCCGCACAGCACTAGGAAAGAGCGAGAAGGCGCCCGAACCGCCTTCTCCTCCCCCCAGTTCGTCTACGCCGGAGCGGGTCCGCGAGGACGTCGTCCTCCCTCGCCCGCTCCGCGGCCTCTTTCTGCGCCATCACCGCTTCGCAGAAAGAGACCACCGCCTGCCACGATCCGTCGCTGCCGAGCATAGCGTTAACCACGCTCGGCAGCGACAGATCTGCGCCTATGACCGCTGTGAGGGTGTGCCGCATGGGACTCCACGCGGCGCACTCCCCCAGCGTGTGGAGCGCCGTGTCTTCTGGCGCTCCACACTCGTGACAGGGGGGGGTCGCCTCCCGTCTCGCGATGTGATGCAGGTACCTTCCGAAACATCCGTGTCCGGAAAGCACCTGCACCAATCGGAAGGTCAGCGACCCGAATCGCCGCCCTACCCACCTCCGGAGGACCGGGCGAATGGCATCCACCGTCCTCTGTCCAGGGACCGGTGGAGCCAGGTCCTCCGTCCACCGCCTCAACAGGGTGGCCCGCGCCCGCCGTCGCATGCGCGTGACCTCCTCCCACGCTGGAGGCTCCCCGCGGGATCTCCTCGCCGCCACGAAGTGGTACACTTCGGCGAGGATCTCCGCTTGGAGCTCCCAGGGGGGATCACCGGCCAACACGCATCCCGCCGTCCAGGACACCGTCCGGTACCCGCGTATCGCCCTCGTCGCGATGACCCGCTGCGGACGTCGCAGCAGGGCCTTATTGGCGCGACCGAGGGCGTCCACCCAGACAGGTGCCCCGTACAAGGCCATACTCCGGATCACTCCGGAGTACAGGCGACGACATGTGGCGTTCGGGCCGCCCACGTTGGGCAGCAGCCTCCCAAGGGCGGCAGCGGCGCCTATGACTTTTGGGGCCAGTTGAGTGAAGTGGGCCCCAAAAGTCCACCGCCCGTCCAGGATGAGACCCAGGTACCTCATCTGGGTCCCAACCCGGACCAGGACCCCGTCCAGGTCTATCCGCGTTCCTGGAGGGGGTCCCCCCCGAGGCCCATGGAACATTAGGGCCTCGGTCTTGGAGAGGGCGACCTCCAGCCCCAGGGCACGTATGCGGCTGACCACGAGTGTCGTGGCCACCGTGGCCCGCCGCACCGTCTCCCCGAGGTCCCTCCCCTTGACTACGACTAGGGTGTCATCCGCGTAGCACGCAACCTGCATACTTGCGGGAAACGTGCCGCGGAGCACCCAGTCGTAGCCAATGTTCCACAGGAGCGGCCCCAACACCGACCCCTGCGGAACCCCGCAGGACACGCGACGTCGCCTCAGACCGTCGCGTCCCTCCACCAGGACCTCGCGGTCCTGGAGGTAGTCAGCCAACAGCCTACGCAGATACAGGGGCACTCCGTGATAGCGGAGCGCCTCCCGTATTGTTCCGTGCGGTAGGCTGTTGAAGGCGTTGGCAATGTCCAGCGAGACAGCCAACGCCTTTTCCCCCCCGCTGACCGCGTCCTGCGTCCACCCCTTGATCCAGAGCAGGGCGTCTATCGTCGATCGCCCTGCTTTGAATCCGAACTGGGCCTCTGAAAGTCCAGGCCCAGTTCCCCCCAGGTGCCGGATGACACGGGAAGCTACTATTCTTTCCAGCAGCTTCGCCGTGTCATCCAGCAGCACGATTGGCCTGTATGCGGCGGGCGAGTCGGCGTCTCGCCCTTCCTTCCGCAACAGGCACAATCGCCCGTCCTTCCAGAGCTTCGGGAACTGACCCGACGTGAGGCACGCGTCGAACAGTTCCCGAAGCTGACCGCCCATCTCCCTAAGGGCGATCCTGAGGACCCGCCCGGGAATCCCGTCTGGTCCCGGGGCAGTCTTCTTGCCACTCAGGCGAGAGACTGCTACCTCCATCTCCACCTCTGAAATACGCGGAATGGAGGCCGGGTCCTCCTCCTCCTGGAAGGACGGTGTGGCCATCGGTGGAGGGGTGTAGTGGGGGTCGCTGTCGGGGAATAGCCCCCCCAGCACCCTCTCCAGGAGCTCTGACTCCAGGGACTCGGCGACAGGGGGCGCTCTGCCTCGGAACTTATTCCGGGCAGACTTATACGGGCGCCTCCATGGATCCCTGTCGAGGCCCTCCAGCTCCTCATGCCAGCCGAGGGCCTTAGCCCGGCCGATGGCCAGCTTCAGCTCCTGTTTGGCTATCTTCACATCGCCATACAGGAGCTGCTCGGCCGCCAGCTGCTCCGCCGGCAGCTGGTCGTCCGTCCGGCCGTGATTCTTGGGTTTACCCTATGTCTACTCAGGCTATGGTGTCTTGTGATGTCTATGTGATATGAGACTAGTAAATAATTAACAGTAGTGGACAAGGCACATAAAGACATATATTGTACTATAACAACCGGATCATCCACTGTTGAACAAAGCCTACCCTATTAAGGGGGTATTTGCCATAATCCCCACGCTTGCCGGCGTCTTGGGGATCGCAGTATAAGTTGGCAGTTCTTTAGAAAGCGCTACTGCCCACCTTCCAGTATTTTTCCCTTTGTCGCCTCTTACGACACCCATGGGATGATATGAGGAGGTGCAATTCTAACCCGGCACCCCACGGTGCATAATGACATAACGTAGCACAATTAAAAAAACATTGAAGCAGATAGCCGTGTGGTGATAGCTTTGGACAGGCGTGACGCAGGTTTTCTGTCCGGTGGCTTGATCCTCAACTCCAGTCTGAGCTAGAGCGCATGCTGGAAGCGCATTTTTACAATTACAGGTACATGAGATTTAATTAATGTATATTTCAGGATAATAGTTCCATCACTTGTGATGAAATGCATCTGTTATAGGCACAGGTTACCGCTTAACAACATATGGGCCTCGGCTCGTTCAGTAACATCCCTAAAAAAAGAACGATATATGTTTATCAGAATATGTGTTATAATGGCGAATATCATAACATATATATTGAAAATCAACACATATACAAAAACAAGTAATAAACGTGTTTTCTTATCTAATGTTTTTTAAAAACTGGCTTTGTACTAATGCGACTCCACAAGAGGTAAACTGTATTGTACAAAATGTGTCGTTGATTAAATAGAGTTTTTGGTAGTTAAAGCTATTGGTGGGCAATTTTTCCCCTTTGTGGATTTCCACTTTGGAGTGAGGGGGGAAACTCTAGCGACTATATGACTGGGTTACCAAAGATGACGAGCGACAGGAACCCGAGGTAGGGACGCTTTATTGAGCTCTTATTCTCCCACCGTAGGTACCGTTACCATATTGATGGGGGACGCGCTGAGGCCAGAGGCAAAGAGGAGAAGCAGTGATTGCTCAGTGGCTTTGGCTATGGACAGCCCCGCAGCAGGTCCATGGTTCGAATCCCGCCGCGGGCTTGAGCTTAACCGCATGGTGGAAGGGCATTTTTGCAAATGCCCGCCTGGCTAGCGACCACCCTCAAGTAGAAAATCTGTCGCCAAGCACCTAACGGTGTGTTCCGGCAGCTGTCCTTGCCAGTCATTCTAGGTTAAGCCTGTTAACACCTTCGATCACATCATCACTTACCATCAGGTGAGATTGTGGTCAAAGGCTTACCTATCAGCAGTAAAAAAAAAAGAGAGTGACGGTATGGCGTTAGCTGCTCCCCTACTTTTGTGGTTACAGTAACAGGTGGTGGGTTTAATCACCTGAACTACCGCAGAGAGACCTAAGGAATCCAGGCTTGGGTTAGTCTGGTGCGCGTTTGCGGACTTGACCCGGGGTGGTTGTGGCCTTTCGCGTCTTAGTGTGAGATTTGTACTACAGACTGCCGTAGCGTTAATGGTCATGTTCAAAAGCGTTCCTGCATTCCCATACAAAACCGGAGGAGGTGTATCACCATGTAGTTTCAGTTGGTAGGTAATCTTGCTGCTGTAGGCACTAAGTTGGGCCGAGTCTGACATATCTCTGACAATCCCGATCCAAGTACAACAATGCGTTAATGCATTATACAGAGTTACATGGTTGGCAATATGATCTCACAGTGGTAAAGTGTAATGTTACGTAAGTGATTGATAACATATTCGCAAAAAGCTTGCAATTAAAGTACAGTGATAAAAAGTTTAGAAGGCACTAAAGTTACTCTGGCTTGTTACCGTCTCTTGCATGTACATGCCTTGATGTTTAGTGGCGGTATGCTTATATTTACAAAACACAACAAACCGTACACAACACGTCAACTACAACAAAAGCATTTAGGATAGCTAAAGGCCATTGCAGACACATAGTCAGTCCAAATGCTCCAGCCCCCTAAACTGGTAGTGGGCTGGAGCATTAGGACAGACTGCTTGGCAGCGATCCCAGTATACTACGTTTTTGCAGCCGTAGCCGCTGATGATGTAGTCTAAAAAGTGGTAAACGAATGTGCCTTTGAAACAGAGCTGAAAAAACAGCGTTAGTGTGCCTCAGGTACATTTTGGCTGAGGTGAAATAAGGAAAAGGAAAGAAATTGCAAATGGCGTAGCTAACCCAAAAGTTTTAAACTGAAATTGAACAAACCCTTTCCCACCAAATGTGTTCAACCATGTATATTTTTTTCATTTTAATAATAAACAGTTCGATCTAATTGTTTTAAAAAGAAAGGTAAAAATTAATATTTCGCATATTGTAAGGTGTTTTACAAATGCTCGCCTGAAGCCACTATCCTCAAGTGAAAATATGTCGCCAAAATACTAGCAACCTGTTCCGGTGGCTTTCTCTGCGATCCACTTTCAATTCATTTTTGTCCAATATTGTAGCAATATTTTTTTCTATATAAGAAAAGGTTGTCAAAGGTGACTAATCAAGAATAAGAAAACATGATGAAATGCTCATATTAAAAGGATATTATTCACAGCTGATTAGTACCTCAGTTTTTGACTTCCTCAACTACAATAGTAATTGATAATGTAGTCAAAGCATAACATAGACTCTGAAAATGTATATTCCCAGATATAATTTCTTTTGACGTTAGTTTGCTTTGTCCTCAATGATGACGTATTTACTTTCCTATTATTGAAATTTTGCATAAAATTCTTTTACTTTCGTATATCAGCTGTAATATCCGTTTTGTTTTACCCTTGCGTATATCATATATATATATATAATGTTGTTCATTTGTATATTATACTAAAATAATCCCACTTGTCCAGTTATCTCTTTATTGGTGAGTCAAATGACGCTGGTGCTAAATGTAACTCTGTGACATGACTACAGGTTCGATTTGTGTCGCACTGATTTACTGTAAGTATAACAATACGGCACCCCTCTCTTCGTGCGGAATTAAAAAGCCACCATTCACGCATTGAACGCGCTGACTCGACTCGAGTTCCTGGGAGTTTTCTTTTATTCTTTACTTACAATTGGAATAGAATTTCATTTTCATGAGGTCGTGAGGGAAGAGTGCGTACAATAAATATTTGGTTTCATTGCTAAGCGTTTTGTGACTGAGACTTATCAGGTTACCCTTAAAAGGTGTTTATGTGTCGACACAAGGTGTTTTAGCTGATTGGGAAAATATATAAATATAATTTTGAGGTGTGGTATATATTAAAACTATTATTATATCCGCGTTTCATCTTGATATATGATTTTGCTGATAATAACCTTTTAAATAATTTTATTTTCTCACAACTGATATTGTGTTCTAGGATAGTGAACATACTAGAAACCAGAAATACTGTTAAAGAAAGCTGTCATCACCGGCAGCTGTCCTTTAGATGTTCTACTTGAGGAATTATTGCCAGCCCGGTTGTAATACGCTAAATGCTCCACCACGGTGAACTTCAAACCCACAACGGAGTCCTAACCATGCCCCCTGTGTACCTGTAGTAGGCCATAGGAATTGCCGCTGGGTCATTAATGTTATTCTAATATAAACCGATTTTTCTCTCTCATCATTTTCCAATTATAAAATTCATAAAATCAAGTAAAGAAGTATTTAGACTATCTTTTAAACTTGATAAAGGTGTGAAGTTTTCTATGCTTTCTTGTTGTATCTATGTTTGACTCAAATTTCACTTGAAGGATAAACAATTAAATTAATACAATATTAAGGTCAATTGGCTCCGAATACGAGATATATTTTTATAGTTTAGAAAAATAAAAAAAAAATGTTTCCTTAATAACTTTCAGTAAAGCACTATCGCAGGTAAAAGTTATATGCGCCAGTAATTTACTACTTATAATTGAGAGTCGTTTGCATAACAATATTTCTATTTCTCTCATATAATTTTAGTCTACAATATTGAATGAACAGTTGGTTATATTATCTTTATATTACATAAGCAAAAAATATTTGAGTCGAATGTGTATTCAACTCAATGTCACTTGTAGATTAAAAAAGATCCACCATGAGTTAGAAAATAAAAAAAATGTATTCTATTATATCCTGCGCGCATGCCTTAGCAATTTGAAATATTTTTACCTGATCTTTAGGTCTTACGATATACATCTTTTTAGTTAAAGTGCCCAAAATATACACGCGCTTATAGCTCTGCACATATGTGCATTTATGGGCGATGTGTAACTGTTAGTTCTAACAACAGAAATGAGAAATGTTATATCTCTATGGTTCTATATTTATTATCAAACTGGATGTTGCGGCATCCAACAGACTAACATGAATACAATATGTAACAAAAAATCAGTGCACTCAAACGAAGGTTTTACAAATAAGGTTAAGAAAATATTAAATTGGGTAATCGCTAAGACGGCGAAAAAAGCATAAAAATCTAGTTTAATCGAATTTTTTATCACCAGTTTCTAATATTGCTAGCAAATAATATCCATCAGAATCCCCCGTTTTATAACAATAGGCTTGCTGATTATCTCAGAGATATCAAACTCGTTAAATGACGTCATAAAATAGGGTAAAACGTCTATATTGCTAGCCCTCAATCCCGACCTTGTTCTTGTTTTACTACCGCCAATAAAAAATATTGTTTGCTCCAAGCGATTCTTTTCACAAATATATCAAAGATATTCGATATGGAATACATATTGAACGAGCAGACGGGATAGCTGTATATCCATATTGTTATTGACATTTTTTTGATTAAAATATGCTATTTGTAATAGTAATAGTCTATGTATTGAAGCCTTTATTACTGTATTTACTGTATATCAGAACATTTTTATTTATATAAGTATAGTTTTATGATAGTACCGTAAGAAGGTAACTGGTTCATCGGGAAAATAATTTGTTTACCTACCGTATACATTTAGTTTTTTTTGAAAATAAGGGTTGTGCGTGAAGACGTTATAATTTTTTCTGTGTATTATTGTTCTGCTTATCTACATAACATATTGCAACATGTTTAAATTAATTAAAAAAGTAAAAACCCCAGTTCAATTCATTTATTTATGTTAAATGTTTTATCGTTCAATTGAAATTAAAACTGCAAGTTATACAGGTACATATATTTTTGGAATCATGTTTCAAAGCACTTTATTGAGATATCAGACTCTATAAGTTTGGAAGTTTTTTTTTCTTACAATATAGTGCCTAAAATCATATCAGTTTTTTTTATGCACATAGTGTCACTTGCGCTGCCAGGCATATCTATGGCTATATCTTTCATTAAAATCGATTAGGCCGTTTAGAAGTTATGGTGGAATAAAGACACTCAATAACATACATACATACATACACGAACCCTGAAAACCAAAGTGTCTCCTTTTTTGCGGAATGCAGCAATGCTGACTGTTTCGGTCTTTTCTTATTATTGCCCTTAAGGAGTAAAGATAAACCAAAGCAGACATGTGACAAATGGTAACAAAAGATAGTGTTTGTGGGGTGTCATATGCGTTATGGAGCAGAAAAAACTTTTTTATCTGACTTTTTGGGCCACATATTATATTTGTACCATTTTTTTCCGATTACAGCTAGTAAGTAGTATAAATAACCCTGCTATAATTAGTGTGAGACAAAGACGAGCTAAATAATGTTGTGCCTTATGTATTTAATATAATATTTAAACTTTATGAATAATATGTCATTTGAAAGCAAATATAGTTTATTTATGTACCAATAGATAAAATTTAGAACGATTTCAAAAATTTACAATATTTCGATATATTTTATTCATATTGTTTTTTATTGAAACGAAATTCGGGTTTTTTTGTAAATAATACATCTTTAGCTTTCATTTTTATTGTTCAATACCCTTAAATGAGCTCATCTTATAAGTCAAAACTTATCAGAGCTCTTGGTCAATGCGACGCGTGATAAAAATGCTGACTGACACTTATTTAGCTCAACGAATAAGCAAGCATGGGATGGAGCATTTATACTGCCCGTGGATCTGCAACGACCTTAAGGTTGCCTGAATGCTTTCATTGTAGTTGCTGTGATGTTTCATTAATAAAGGCACACGTCGGTAAAAAAAAACAAAAGTCAAATAGTTTCTGTCTTAAGAATATATGCATTTTTCCATAATCTTTCTTTTTCTGAACATTAATAATCTTGTTTGATGTGATGAAAGATCCAATAGGAAAAAAATAATAATTGTACCTACCTCACATACTTGGAATAAGGGTAGGAGAATGATGATGTCGTACGATCACAATAAAAGTAGAAATATAGCGAGTGGTGACAATTTTCCGTTCCAATAATGTAATATAGTTAAGCATACGATATTTGTATATAAATAAACGTATAAAATATATACGCGAGTAATCACAACTGTATATTCCCAAGGCATTAAAACACCCACATTTAGCGATTATGTTTTCTAAACAGGGTCAGCTCTATCAAACAAAATACCAGACTCAGGCTTGTCCTAAAAAAAATATTTGTCAGATAAATAAATAACAGTCTGGAACTCAAATTTTGGAGCAAGGTTTTACGCCAATTGACATAATTATAAAGTTATCCATCCTTAATAAACTCCTTAAAATAAAGCTATTTCCCACAGTCAAATAAAAGTAGTAGAGTTACTCGTCCTTATTCTCCCGTGACATGAGCTGACAAAAGAACGTTGGATGCTTTATCGCGCTCACAATTTGTTAGTATTTTTGCTCGCAGTGTGCTTGTGACATCACTAACATACTGTGAGGTGAAATGTTTACTAGATGACGTCAGCTAGTCTGTACGTTGTCACAAATGTATGTACAAGCACGTACACGACAGGCATCTTTTATATTATAAAATTCAACTCATGACACGGTGACATTTTTAGTAGGAAAACTTTCGTGGATGTAGAAAATGTCATTGCTCTTTGATTATACATTGTGTTCAGTTGACAAATTTGTGATTTTTTCCTTGATATTCATTTGCTTAGCATCCGTGCAAAATCCTGGTTGCTAACCAGGATGGAATTTGTATTACGCCGTTTAATATTTTTAGTATTGCATTAACGTATGCTTTGCGGATTGCATCACAAAATTACAAAATTACGAGTGGGAAAGTTATAGCCATGAGAGGGATTCAATTCCAATCCATCCACCCCTTTGATAATTATGATTTGCTAGCTACCGTTAGCGAAAAAACGTAATAGGTTACGCAATACGATATGTCCTGACCCAGTTTGCCATGGGATGAGTTTAGAAAGAAGAAGAAGAAAAAGATCATCATCATCCCGAAGGGTTATTGAACAAAATTTCCCCCATAAGACATCCCCTACAAGAAAATGATAGAGGCTCTTTATTGTAAGGCCGTTGTGGGCGAGACAAATCTCCACACATAATGATTAACGATTCAATATCAAAAAGCGGCGAAAGCCTATCTAAGTACTTTTCGCATTGAACTTCATTAAATTTTAGATTATTATTAATTCTTACCGTCTATAGATAACCACTAAGTACCTCACTTGTTGGTAAGTACAGATGTGGTAATTAATTTTATCAGGCTAACGCTAGAGGTATTCACTCTTAAATACAGCTGCCAGAAACATGGTGCTCCTCGATTTATAATCTATTTGGTGCTTATACAAGACTGATGATCTTGCACAAATACGTAGTCTGCGTGGTTACAATTTTACTAGCTACCAATAAAACTGGCTTACGGGAAAGACTCGTCTTTCGCGCGCCGATATACAGAGGGAAGTAGATGTTTAGGAACGGAAGCTTAAAGTATATGTCCTCGTTTTGCATCAGAGTCAAATCGTTCACACAATTCATCCAGTATCCAATCAGAATTTCGACAACTGGAGTTTGAGGATATTTCGATTATGGTCAACAACGTTCTCGATGTAGCGAAATAATTGAGACCAACAAGATTTTTTGAAAAGCACTGTTTTCGGTCAAATGAAGTCCAATATTTTGGTTGAAGATCACATCGTCCCCCGTGACAGAATAAATGATAGAATTTTATAGGAGCACCGATAAATTTCTCCCCTGTCTTCCAAGTCTCGTTGGTCAAGCGGTGAAAATACCCGGATGTAAAACCGGGAGACTATTCCATACCCGCTTCTCCCGGTTTTACATTAATAGAATGGAGCCTGGATGAGACTAAAAATTGTGTGCTTCAATTATTCGTAAATGTTCGCAGTGCAATCTTAGCATGCGTTGAGCTTGAATTTATATTATCTAGAAGTATTTATAGATTGCAACATCATTAAGAGAGTTAAGTGTTTGTAAAAGTACTTCTTTCAGCCAGATGAAGTCCAGTAGTCTGGTTGATGATTGCACCATTCCCTATGAAGTTTGAGCACAAAACTGGCGTCAGTTCCGTTAGTTTCGGTAGCCAAGCGTTAAAAAAACACACTCCCCAAAGTCCGGGATATGGGTTCGAACGAAGGTTTAGAAGAATTTTGTACGAAAAAATGGTAAATTTTATGTTTGTTTAGCAATTTGAGCACACGATATTGCTAAAATCATATTTATAAATAAACATTGTCAATCCTAAATAGAGTAAATTATTTTAATATTTTTATGTTTGCAATAACGCATGCTCTGCGGATTACTTTACAATACAAAATACATTACAAATTTACGAGAGGAAAAATGTTTTTTTGTCTTGTTTGTAGTACAACGTAAGTTGAACTATAGATGTCGCTCCATCCCAATACGGCGGTTAAAATGAACGATAGGAAAAATTTGAGTAAAGGACTAATTGTCATGTTAGCTCAATTGGATTAGAGCATACCCCGGCTAAAAGATGACTGCGGATGGACGCGGGTTCGAATACAGCACATGACTTAAATTTTTCCTCTCGTAAATTTGTAATTTTGTAGAGTAAATTCTTTAAAAAAATAATTATTATAAAATATCTGGCAAAATACTCAATTTATAATATTGAAATATGTTTGAAATTCGTCAGAATATCATATCTAATAATTTATCAAAAAATTCAGCTCTAAGTTTACTTATTAATCTTAACAAGTTCAGCGCAATAAATCTCCATGTAGCAAACTCAATGGTTCAAATATGACCACAGACAAAACTGGAATGCTTTTGGTGCGTTCCGAAACCAAATAGACTGAAACGTTCACAAATGGCTCCACATAGAGGATATGAAACTCAAGCTTCAAATTTAAAATGTAAGCACTGCAGTGTCATAACAGTGGTTTTAACAATATATAAGTGTTTTGATTGAATTGTCCTTTTTTAAATTCTGTTATCAAAGAAGTATCGGCAACAGGCAGCTGGTTATTTTTAATAACCAGCCAACAAAAAGCCAACTTCGAAATATGATTGTTCCGTAAAAATCACAGTATTACTGAATTGTTTTGTTCACTACACAAATTATACTACATACTCTAACGAGGCGAGTAATAAAAAAATACAGGCACGAGAGACTTAACATAGGTAGGCCTCGTGCTTGTTACGTCATAAACACATGCAAATAAGAACACGCTACTAAAAATGCTGACAAACAGAAATCAACTCTAAGAGGTAGTTGGGATTTTTTCCATAACCCTGTACACATAAATATTGACGACGCTGCCGGAATTAGTAAAGACTTTATGCTTCGTTTTCTACTTAAACTGATTTAAAAATACATAGAACCTGCTTCAATGGAACATTATTTTATATAAAAATAAATACTAATGTTAATGTTCCCTTTTAGCAGATTCTATGTATTTTTAAATCAGTTTAAGCAGAAAACGAAGCATAAAGTCTTTACTAATTCCGGCAGCGTCGTCAGTAACGCCTACCGACAGGTCTCAAAGGAAACTCGTTAGCTATCCGCCAGACAAATAGGCCTTTGATCTGAACCTAATTGCCGGCCTCAGTACCATTAACGAGTGCAAATGAGACTATGATTAAGTCCTTTAAGAAAAAAATATTTTATACTCTACAAGACTTAATTTAGTTAGATTTAATAGTCATAATATTTTTGTAATGATATTTTTTATATATTTTATACTTCTACACAAAATAATATTTTTATAAAATGTGAAAAATTTTTTTCTTGTTTCAAGTGTGATTTTTTTCTTGTTTAATTATATAACAGTGTGTTTTTTATATCTATCTGATTTGAGACTTATGATGTCAAATATTAGACTATACTACCACTAACAATTAGTGGAAAAGTGGAAAATCTGTCGCAAAGCGTTTTACAGCTGCCAATACACATTTCTCTTCGGACAGATAGGTGTCTAAGATCAGGTCATATTTTTTTTATAGATAATAAATAATTAAATTATAAATCATTCGCAATTAAAAGACGTGGTATGGAGGACCAAAGTTCAATAAAATCTACAAAATAGAATTACATTTCAACTGACTAAACCCTCGAATATACTTAGGTGTACTTAAAACACACACACGAAATCGTTAATTTAACCCTATAGGATCTACCATCGTCCTGCATCAGTCCATTTAGTTTTAGAACTGAAGGTATTATTCACCAAATTGCGACACTAAATTACTTTCTGGCATGTCTATTGAAGACCGCAGTTTTACTTCGTCGACTACATCACCGCTGATCTCACAATTCGATTTCACGTGAAGTTTTATTAGAAAATGTGGACACAACAAGCGATCCGTTGAAAAAATATCCGTAAAGGCACACCTGAATTTATTTATCAGCGTTAATTCTTTTATACATAATTAGCGTTTAAATAAAAGCTTGTAAGGTTTTTAATTAAATTTTACCGTTATCTTTCACAATGGGTTGGATTAATTCAGTATAATTTTCACTAGTACAAAACTGAATTGTAAAATATTTGGTAACGCAGAACTCTGAGACCCGTTGAATTTCTTTGTGTATATTTACCGCCGTTTGGCTTATAAATCATGATAAGGAGGAGTCTTGTTGTGGGCTATAAAGCAACTACCCACTAATTAAAACACGCTTGTGGTAACATGGAGGTATTTGGCGCATTCATTCCCCTTATTCACCTATTGATGTCAAATTGACAAATCTTACACTCTATTGATTATAAGTTTTTACACATTCTTCATAGGCCCCGAGAATTATGGGTTGTGTCCTGGACTTTTATGAGTCTGTCTCCAATCTGGTTAGAATAATGTTCTTTGTGGTATTGATTTCAAAAGTTCCATTCGAAATCTCCTTTTTACACTCATTTTTTCATTTCAATCATTTTTCTAAATGTGTATTTGTAAATATTATTATTCTTACTCAGCACTTCAGTCTATTATGTTTTTTAATTTTTTTGTGTTTGCAAAAACGCATGCTCTGCGGATTACATTGCAATATTACTAATTGCAATGTAATCCGCAAAACGTGAGAAAAAATTTCGGAGATGTTGTTCAGGCTAACCTAGAATTACTGGCTCTCAAGGATAGCTGCCGGAACACACCTTTAGGTGCTTGGCGACAGATTTTCTACTTGACAGTGGTTAGCCAGACGGGCATTCGGAAAATGCCCTACCGCCTTGCTGTAACGATTGCCATCCTAAGACAGCAACCGGGACCGACGGCTTAACGTGCCCTCCAAAGTTAACTTTGCTTTGATCGGTTCAGAATGGCTAAGCCAACTTCGCTACAAGCGCTTCAAAACTATTAAGGAGACCTAACCCTTTGATATCTACTAAGCACATAACCATACTCTACACTGCCACTTTTTGCCAACGACTCCAACAAGATTTCTTATGTGTAAACCACAAGGCCACCTCTCTGGACTGAACCTCAAAACATAAACACAACAATTTAATCATATTGTTAAACATAACAAAAACATGTTTCTATTTAAACCGGATATAATGTGGCGAGTAAAGTATGTTACGAGGAGCAGAATACTCCGTAATGTAATTACATGAAAATAATAGATGTTTTTGGAAAAATAGAGGGGAAAAGACCACGGGGTCGCTCACCTACCCGCTGGTCCGACCAAATTAAGGCCATAACGGGACTCACCCTGCCTAACGCCCTGAGACAAGCCGAGGACAGAATGGTGTGGAAGCAGCTGGTAAACGTCTCTGTTGAGACATTTCAAGACGGGCACGACCTTCAGACATGAAGAATGCGACGAAGAAGAGAATAGATATTTTATTACAATATTAAAGAACAACTGCAGAGCGGTCACGTATCCTCTGTAACAATGTTAGTTTTGAAGCGCTCGTAGCCAAGTTTGCTTAGCCATTCTGAATCGATCAGCAAAGTTAAGCAACGTCCGCCGCGGTCATGAGTTGGATGGGTGACCGCTGGTGACATTACTACAGAGCGCTTCCGTGCTTCGGAGGGTACGTTAAGCCGTCGGTCCCGGTTGTTGTCTTAGGATAGCAGTCGTTACAGCGTGGTGGTAGGGCACTTTGCAAATGCCCGCCTGGCTAGCTACCACCCTCAAGTTGAAAATCTGTCGCCAAGCACCTAACGGTGTGTTCCGGTCTGAGAGCCAGTAACTCTAGGTTAGTCTGAACAACATCATCGACCACATCATCACTTACCATCAGGTGAGATAGTGGTCAAAGGCTAACCTTTCAGGCATAATAAAAAAAAAAAAAAGTTTTTTAAGTTATCACCATTTGTTAAAGAAGCGAAATTTTTCGAGCAAAAGTAACAATTACCTTCTTTGAAAATGAAATATATCAAACGAAATGCATTTCCTCCGAACCTGCTCATGAATTTCAAATTGCCACGTACCATATTTCCTTGTCAAGGAAGGAACATGGCTTCCACAAATTGTTGGGAATCAGTTGACACGCGTTGAATTCCACGTGGTTTTGAATGTTTTGGGTACGGAACAATAAATATAAAGGAACGGATATATTTGACTACCGCCTACAAAAGGAGGAAGTTTATCAAATCGACGGTTGTTATATGGATTGTTGGTAAAATGCTAACAACCTCTATGGGTTAACTTCTGCTAGTCCTAACAAACATTTTTTTTGTTTTAAAGCCTACTCCAAGTCAAGAGAGCTCGCCGCGGCAACATTGGACCGCGCTGTGCTCCCTTTGAATAGAGTTTTGACTATTTACTCGTACGTCGAGCAAAATAATAAAAATATGAAATAATACATTACAGGCACAAGAGACTTTTAACATCAAGTGGTCCTCGTGCTTATTCCGTCTAAAACATATATAAATAACAAAAAAAATATATATATAAAATAAAATTAAATAACATTTTTCTTTTCAAAACAAAATAAAAATACCAAAATGATTTTTAGGACTAACAGAAGTCAAGCCTAAGAGGTTGTTAGCATTTTACCAATAACCCTGTATAAGTAAATATAGAAGAAGCCCTTCTATAAAATTTAGCAGTTAACTTTTGTTTAACCACTTTAGACAAAACCTAATACATTCGACAAAAAAAAATCATCAAGTTATTCGAGTACCGTTTTTAGTTCTGTGTTTCGTAGTACACGAAATATGTAATACCAATGCCACGCGAACTGCGTAGCTCATAGCAATCGAGACTATGGGACCGTGCGTAGCGTTCGCAACAAAGTTTGATGGTTAGGTATCTAAATATCCATAGTACGTACCTACTGTCCATCAGATGTTTATTACTTGGTGCGCTGTACATTTTCACTACTTAATACTTGGCGAGTCTACAGTTTCCTCAAATGAAACCAGGCTTAGGGCTGAATAAAAATTGGGTTCACATTTAAACTAACCTCTAAAAGTGATCTCTTTGCGGAAGAGACCCGTGTAGTGCTTTCATTGAAAAGATGCGCATCTGCCCTGCTACCCAAGGACCCAAAAACCTACCTTATTTAGGCATTGACCTCAGTGTAACGTATTATCTCGATGCATTTAGGTAGTAATTTAACATGAACGACTAAAAAGCAAACATAAGTATGTGTTATAGGTGGGACTTACTAAAAACATGGGCACCTGCGCTGCTACCCAAGTATCTACTAGATTATGCCCCGAGAAATCCAGTCCCGAAAGGAAATTTCGTGACTAGGATTTCGGTGTTCAACATGGAAAACTAAAAAAAAGTCACAGAGACATAGATATCAAAACATCGAAGTTTCTCCACATTTGTTTAAATACAATCTAATAGGGGTGAGCCTATTACCATCCACTGGGCACATTGTAGACTTCGGTATGTTACCTACTTAATAGGTAAGTATTTATTCATCAGAAAATGCCAGATTCCAAAGACGCGTCTTTGCACACAACCAACAACGAAGCAGTCAATAGATAGGTATTTTACTTAACTATTTTATTAAATAACCTAGGAAGATATGGTGTATTCTACTCTAAGATTTTTTACCTGATTCTTCTATCGTACATACCTACACAAAGATCAAAACAATCAAGGGATTATTTGCCGCTGCCTTGCCTGACAGACTATATAAAAAATATGACACAGAATAAATAACAGCATCTAGGTAAGGACCTACCTAACCTACTTCTGGTACCTAATTTAATTCTTTACGATCTGCTTTAACTACACATAGTTTTGAGCGTGTTGTATAAAACAAAGTTAACCATTGTGTAATGGCTGCTGGTAGATGGACCTCAGTAAGTAGGTCTAGATATTTCCCACTATATTGAAAGGTACCACTTGTTCATACCTAAATAAACCTAAACCGGCGCGCAAACGGAGCACTTATTACGGGACTGAGTTCTCAAAAATAATTCAGAAACAGTAAGGATCATGATTATAATAGTAATAAAAAAAATAATAAATTTAAAATGTATAATTAAAATACATGATATAATTCCACTTATATATTTAATGTGTAATATGTAATAGTTAATTATCAAGTATGAAATAAAAGGCTTTTTTATTTTATTTATTTATTTAAGGTACTTTTAAAGAAAATCGTTTAAGTAGGTAGGTAGATCTTTTAAGTAGAAAAATGCCGGTCACCCATCCACGTAAAGAACATGGAATAAACGTACTACGCACGCAGTAATGAAGGGCAACCGCCCCTACTCTTCAGAACGTGTAGGTAAACTGAATCCACAATTCCTTCATAGGACATATACCCGCCAGCCAAAACGTGAACTTTTATATAAACTCAACTTGTTATTAAAAAAAAACTCTCATGTAAATATAGTGTATTATTAGACCTATCGTTTCTGGCTTAAATCCTTTTTCTTTTGGACTAATAATTAAATTTTTTATTATATAGCGTTTAGTAATAGCACTCGTTTTTAGGAGTTTGGGCCAGTTATTCGTAGCTCCAGATTTATTTAAAAAGTATAGTACACATATATAAATAACTTCCCATTATAGAAAGTTCATTATATTCCCCATGTTTGTGGTGCAATATAAATATTAAAAACATGCTTATTTTTCTTGCAAGAGATGCTTAAAGTTGGGTCTTTCTTTTATCTAAAATTTCGAGTTTTTGAGCTAGTGTAATTTCAAAACTGTATAATTTAATGAAAATCTGATGCACCACAAACCTAAATATTAGGGTAGTGATTACGTAGGTAAAAAATCATTGAGTTTTATTCGCTATTATCAAAATGAGATTGGAGCTGACTTTTGTATTCGTCTAAAATATACCCTTAAAAGAACACGGGTGTTTGAGCGTGAACTTACTATGAGTCGATATAGCTATCGACAATGTTTCGGCTTCTACCGGAAGCCTTCCTTAGGATTTTGAGTGTGGTACGTCCGCCGCCGGTGTCGCGTCACGCTTCACACTGCGGGCGGCAGCTCGCTGTGTAAGAGCCGACGGCGCTGTTGGCGGGGGTCCTTCACACTTAACCAGGCTTAGGACTGGCTACAGTCGAAAGTAGCTCAATATTTAAAACATTTTTAATCTTAACCCATAAATCAGTACTAATATTATAAATGCGAAAGTAACTCTGTGTGTTTGTTACGCTTTCACGCCAAAACTACTGGACAGATTTGAATGAAATTTGGTATGGAAATAGTTTGAGACCCGGGAAAAAACATAGGGTAGTTTTTATCCAACTGTGCAAAAAGAGGTTAATGTTTTTGCGCGATAACCGACACACGCGCGGGCGGAGCCGCGGCCGTAAAACTAGTAAATAGATATTTGAATTGAAACCACCGAAAACAGGTAGATTGGCTTAGGTACTAGCATGGTTATTGACCTATGTTGCTCAATATTGATACGATAAAGCTTGCGTTTGGTCTGAAACCGAACACAGAAAGCGTGGAAAACTGTAGAGGATACGTTCCAAGAACTCAAAAGAAAAAAATCATACTTAATATCAATTTAATCACAGAGGTACGTACTTGCCAATTATATGTATGCATATAATTGTCAAGTACATTTTTTTCACACCACACCTTGGTGTTTTAGGAATTGCAACTATTTTCAATGGTGACCCATATTATAGGTTTTAATCAAGCTTGGTCTGGATACTGTACGCAGCATACGTCACTAAAAAGAGTACTTAAATAAAAATATTGAGCCGCAATTACAAGTTTTCGCATTTTTATTATTAGTGTAATTAGTTTGTTGATAAGGAACATTTTTTTTAATTGACAAATTATTGGAGCACTAAATTTAAACCTCTCGCCCACCGAAACATACTCTTTCGAGCAGAAATTTTGTGCTCCATTTCTATAACTTTAACCGTCTTAAGCGACGGTGCACGGCCATGAACCAGGCTACTAGACTTCCATCTTTTGTAAAAAAAAAATATTCCTCGTATGTGATCGAAGTGGTCGAAGGTGTTGTTCAGGCTAACCTAGAATTACTGGCTTTCAAGGACAGCTGCCGGAACACACCGTTAAGTGCTTGGCGACAGATTTTCCACTTGAGGGTGGTAGCTAGCCAGGCGGGCGTGCGCAAAATGCCCAAACACTATGCTATAACGACTGCCATCCTAAGACAACAACCGGAACCGACGGCTTAACGTGCCCTCCGAAGCACAGAAGCGCTCAGTAGTAATGTCACTAGCGGTCACGAGTTGGATGGGTCCAACTCATGACGGCGGCTGACGTTGCTTTACTTTGCTGATCGGTTAAGAACAGCAATGCAAACTTCACTACGAGCGCTTCTAGCTCTTCTATGATATATATTATTTTACACAGATATATATACCTATATATAGGTATAGGTATATATACCTATACACGTATGATATATTGATGACGATTGTGTTGCTTGGCCTTTCTAATATTCGTACATGGTACATACCCTAATATCGTGTTATTTAGAGATCTGGGACTCAGTTCCGGCAGATAAGGAAAATGAAAAGCCTCGAAACAACACACGTCACTCGCGGGGCTTCCTGGTTCCTACACTCGACCTCGTTTCATTCCTTTTCGACTTGAAGGAATATCGTAATGAGATATTTTATTTGAATATTTAGGAACTTGAGAGGAATTAAGTATGTGAACAAGTTTAGTAACAGTATTTTGTTTCAGGTACCTACAGTTTTTTGCACAATGTTAGATATAATGTTTGTGTCATACAGGCTTTGGAACTTTTCCCTGTCTATTGTTTTTTTTTTTTTGAAGCAATGATAGGCTTTGGGTATGGACTGCCGCGCAGCAGGTCGACCACCCTCAAGTAGAAAATCTGTCGCCAAGCACCTAACGGTGTGTTCCGGCAGCTGTCCTTGAGAGCCAGTCATTCTAGGTTAAGCCTGTTAACACCTTCGACCACATTATCACTTACCATCAGGTGAGATTGTGTTCAAAGGCTTACCTATCAGCAATAAAAAAAAAAAAATCTACTGTCTTTGACCACCATCTCACTTGATGGTAAGTATTAATGCGGTCAAAATTATTGTTCCGGCTAATCCAGAATTACTGCCTCTCAATTTCAGCTTGCGGAACATATCCCGTGTTCGCGATGGTTTGTGAGTAGCTAGCCAGGCGGGGATTTTCAAAATGCCCTACTTAATATAAGAGATGGGTTCCTGTCGAGAAAGTAATCGCTACTATTTTCTATTATCAGCTTATAATTTAAATTCCTGAGACGATAAAACATTATATTTTCTTTCACTTTATCATTTTTATCTGTGAAGCTAAAGCTCTCGAGTATCACTAGGTACACACAACTCTACAATTTGTCGCCAAGCACCTAACAGTGTGCCGACAGCTGTACTTGAGAGCCAGTAATTCGAGGTTAGCCTGAACAACGGTCACATCATCACTTACCACAGGTGAGATAGTGGTCAAAGGCTTACCTATCAAACATAAAAAAAAGATGGTGTGAGCCCGAGCTGCAAGCGAGAATTCACAAAGTTTCAAGCCATTTTAGATCAAGTGAAGAATGGAATAGTACCTACCTAATTAACGTAGGTAGGTACGAGTGTCGTACGACTACATGTATACTATACCTACACTTGTGAGTCAATTTTCTAACTATTTGAAGAACATAAGCGATACCATTGTCAATGGTAGTATTGCACTATACTTAAGCGGTCTATATAATAAAATAATAAATGTTTCTCTATGGAAAATCTTACTCTGCCGGCTGTTTATTTAAAATAAAGTATCTAGAATACAACATGCACGTGTGCTATAAGAAGTAGGTACCTTAATTTATTTTAACGTATACGTAATAGAGCCAGCTGTGTACGCAATAGGACCTAGCCTACATTTTAACAACACACAAAACAAGGAATTCAACAAATCCGGGCCTGACAACAAATTATCATTTCAAGATTTTTGATTTAAATTATCTCGCTCTGAAATAAAATGTACATCTTCACTACCTACGTTGTCAACAGATTTCGCAACGGGCCATGAATTGGCTCCATTATCCGAAAGTACATAACAGTTATGTTCAACATTATCAATTATTACGGTCACAGGCAATGTTTTTAATAAGGTTTTTGTAAACCACCAATATTTGTCACTGACTCAGTGTCCATTACCTTTACTAAAGGCGAAGATGCAGGTTCCCCGCGCGTTCATTGTCGCCCCTGGAGGCGCTACCACGCTGCCAGAGGCGCGCGAGTCGCGCGGAGCGAGTAGCAAGGAGTGACGCGGGGCCCGACATATATCGTAACGTTTTCACCACACTTATACCTAACACGAATGCCTTTGCACCAAACACTTAAAGCATAACTTGTTATCTTTAATATAGTTCCACTTTTCGTCATAACTTTTAAAACGAAAAGCTACGCAGTCCGGTGGTTCATGTACCTACACTTTATTTGCGTCGACGATTGCACTTCAACACTACCTACTCGATAACGCTGCTTCACACGCGGATTTTGGCTCCACATTAGGGCCCCAGGGCACTTGCACGTTATGAACAGATATCATTTATTTAGGTGCAGGGTTCCATTGAAAGGGCGCTGAGAACATTAACACACTTTAAATATAACACTTTAGAAGTATTTAAACAGCGGTTACGAAATAAGCACATTACTTCGGTTCACCAACTCAATGCCTACAGTTAACACCGCCCGCGAGTACGCATAGCGCAGGACGCGGCGGCACGTCCTAGCTCTAGATTGCGTAATTTACCACTGGCCTTGGATTCTTGCATCGGCTCGGTCCGCGTCGCGAGCGCAATCCCTCCGTGCTCCTGCCTGTCCTGCCCCGCCATGGCCCATCGCGAGTCGCGCACGTTGCTTAGTAGGTACAAAGTATTACCACGGTAATCTTATATAGACAACATAACCACGGTAATGTTATATAGATAACATTACCGTGGTATTATTTACATATTTACAAACTTATTATTAGATTCATCGAGTCGCCTATATTACTTACGTTTCTTACGTTATTAATTACGTTTCATCCAAATCGATTCCTACGTAGGTACCTACTTACTTGCTTACCTAATATAGTTGTGTTTTTTTTAATCTGCCATTTACTTTCGTTCCTATTGCAGTTTTAATTTTCATTAAAAGGAGAAGAACTTCTTTCAAGTTACGTTCGTGGTCACGCCACTCAAGACTATTAATTCCAACCATTTGTTAATTCATTTTGAGGTTTTTAATGGAAATTATAGGTAGCTATTAAATTGATCGACACAAACTTTGAGAAGAAGAAGAAAAGAATCCATATTACCTATAATCTCCGAGCCGTGTGGGTGAGAGCTGTCAAGATTTTATGCCAGAATTAGGCTACACACAATTATTATTACCTACCTACTTACCTAAACGCTTTTATTTTTTTTAGTAAAATGTTTGTGTGTTGTGTTACCTAGGTGTAACAAACACCTTCACGCTGATAGGTACCTATTAATTTACTAGTCTAATGAAGTTTGATTAATTATATTTGTATGTCGTGTGATCGCTTAGTGAAGGCAACCTTTCTTTTGGATTATCGTAGATTTTTATTTATTTGTACTTTAATCAAATCATTATTTAATCATTATTAAGATGTAGGGAACACTTAATGATTATATTATGTCTGAAGTGACTGAAAAGTAAATACCTAACATTCTATTCCATTCCTTTTTAAGCATGTTTAGAGATTTATTAAAAGTTATAGGTATAATATTTTTCATCCCACCATCTCGGAAAGAGTATTTTTATTCTTCAATATCTGAGTGGAAAAGCCGTTTTTATTCTCTAGAGGATAAAGTAAATTGAATTTAGAACATCGTGTGCACTAAGTTTGTGAATTAAAAAAATCATTAAACCTATTTACTGCTACCTCTATGGTGCCGAATATATCACAACTTTTTTTTAATTTGTTAAAAACTCAGACTCGGAACCTTCTTGGTGTTATTTTTTCAATTTGCATTTAGTCATTTCCTCGCTGAGGTGGAATGAAAAGTTACGTGTTGCACTCGAGTGCAAAGATTTTTCACCTCGTGCTCTTTTGATTCCCTCCCTCAGGATTCTAATTTTGAATCACTCGCTGCGCTCGTGATTCAATTTTAAAATCCTTCGCTTGCTCGGTCATCAAAATTGAACACGCGGTTAAAAAGCAACTTTGCACTCTTGTATAACAAATAACTATTAATGTTGAAATCTGTTGTGTAGGTATTTTAAAAGTATTTTGTTTTCTTTTAAAATTATCCTAATGTTTTTAAATCTAACAAAAGAGGTGATTTATATCTGATTTGCTTTTGACTTTTAAGCGATAAGACTGAAGTGACTCAATAAGTTACTAATTATTAAGTATATTTTGGAGCTTTGAATAGTGATTTAAGAAGATTTATTTCATTGATTCGTACTTGTTTAATTACATTAGCTTGATGCAATATTTTTACACCCGACAGCAAAAAACTGTTTTTGTTTCAAAACTATAGTAATTTATTTATGTTATTGTGACAGTACCTACAAGCTTGAGGCCCACCTGATGTTAAGTGGACTAACCTCTGCCTTTAACAGATGCATTTCGTCACAAGTCACAAATTGCACTGAGCCCGTCACCTTGAGACATTTCTTGATCAGTTTTAAGTCTAATTTGCCTGTAATTTCACTGGCTCACAAGGAATGGTGCCGGAACACACCGTTAGGTGCTTGGCGACAGATTTTCTACTTGAGGGTGTTAGCTAGCCAGGCGGGCATCCGCAAAATGCCCTTCCACCATGCAGTGAAGCTCAAGCCCGCGGCGGGATTCGAACCATGGACCTGCTGCGCGGCAGTCCATAGCCAATGCCACTGAGCCATCACTGCTTCAAAAGATTAGAATTTAGATTTAGAGTAGATTTTAGATATGTTGTGTTCTCGTTCTTGTTTTTTAGAATGTATCCAATCGTTTTTGTTTTGTTAAGTGCGGCAACGATAGCGGACCGTCCAACGTTGGTTTCAAGTCAATAAGTAGAATAGCAGAAAATTTACTAACTTTTGTTTTGGTAATTTAATTGAAAAGTTCGTCATATTCGGTAATATTTGAAAAAGATAAAGAAAATAGCGGCAAAATTTGTAAATAAAATTATAGTTAGGTACAAATTTTGCCGCTATTTTCTGTCTTCAACACACGCGGGCCGCGATCTCAGATCGTTTCCCGTTTGTTTGAGAACGAAACGTGCAATAATTAAATTATAGCATACTTTAAGTATTTTGCTTAATTTATAAATGTTAACAAAATACTAAATTTTTCATATACTAAAATTAACCTTAAGTATACCACTCCATACATTTGAAAATTAACAAAGTCAAATACACGACGTGCTTAATATGCGAAAAGTCGCGTCTCCGGTAGCGCATCACTACTAAACAATAAAATTACACTACAACATTTTTAGACCCGAGACGGCAAACGACTGATTTTTCTTAAAAAATACAGTGTATAAAAACGATACAGTGATAAAAACCTTGATTAAACAGTATTGTTAGTTTGATTTAAATCTTGATCACTAGGTATCCGAAATATCCGTATTATCCGGATATATCCGAATAGTGTTTAGGGTGTATCCGAAATATCCGAATAGTTAATTTGGTCGGATAATTGCATGCCCTAATCACAGTCAATCAATTATTGCAATATATTTTGAGTAGACTGATGTACAGTTTAATTATACAATCACACCATGAATTCTTTGATTAACAGCTGTTTTTTATTTTATTACAGATGATTCTTCATGTTTCCGGAATTGGTACGTACACTCTTTATCTGACCATATTCATTAATCTTTTTCCATGTCGATACGCTCTTGGCAGCGCGGTCTTGGTCGTCTTGTAGTAGAGGTGGAGAGGGCACACAGTACACGCCTCACGATGCCCCGCCATTTCTCTCTACTGGTCATCCTGGCGCGCTCATTTATTCATTAATATTTTAGGTAAGTAAATGGCAAATCATAGATAATATTTTAGGACAAGTTTTGCCTCTCTGCTACAATTCTTGCGGTTTAATAGGTCGTCCGTTACTTTTTTATTATGATATTGATATAACACGCAAAAGGCTTACTTGATAATAAGCGGTTACCTCTGCTTTTAAGAGAAACGTGGCGCTTTCCAAACAAACGTAGTTTTTTTGCATTACCATACGAAGTTTATTTTTATTACCAAGTGTTCAAAGTAAAAAATAGGGTAATGCAATATATTTTTTAAAGGGTAACACTTATAGCTTGAGTTCTTTACTTACCCTGTTAAAATAACCTGGGTAGAACCCTACAATGGGTAACCAAAACAGTCCCTGGTTCAAACTCCGTGAAATTAAGCATGCATACCTTGAGCCTCATACGTATACGCATGCTTCTGGTTTGGCAGTTTTCCCTAAAATTACTGATTTTCAATATTTTTTTGACAAATCGTTTAGAATGTGTATTTTTTTACATTTGGAGATAAAATTAATCATAAAACAGAAATCTGGTAAACCAAAAGCATAGATGACCAAAAGCTGTTGACATATATGAAAAATTTCAAGAAGTTTCAACACTTGATATTTAAAAGTTGATGACCGTTCCATTTTTTGCAAAAAAAAAATTTCACACTTTTTAGTGACCCTTTCTACTTAAGGGATCGATTATCATTCATTGTTAACGACTATATCATCAAGATAGGAAAATATTTTTCAGTTATTTTAGTGTAAGCCAAAAACGGCTAAACCGATTTTGATGAAACTTAAATGGAACCAAAAGACAAGCATCACCTTTCAAACAAAAAAATAAATAAAATCAGTTCACCCAGTCTAGAGTTCTGAGGTAACAAACATAAAAAAACAGACGAATTGAGAACCTCCTCCTTTTTTGGAAGTCGGTTAAATATTACAAAAATACCTGTATACTAAGGGCACTACGTGCACTTACCTTAACCGACGCATTTTGTCATAATTGAAGAACTGCACTGCGCCTTTAATCCTAAGAACATACAGTTGTGTGCCTGTTATTTCATAATCACTATATGACTCTGAATCTCTGCTGCCGGAACTCTGGGACTGTTAGGTGCTTGGCGACAGATTTTCTACTTGAGGGTAAGCTAGCCAGATGAGCATTTGCGAAATGCCCTTCCGCAATGCGTTGCAGCTCAAGGTGGTAGTGGGGTACGAACCATGCATCACCTTAGTCTACAGCCATTACCCCTCGGGTATAAGTGATTTGAAACCTTTAAACGGGGAGGTTCTAGTTTTATCCTTATCTATTGTATTAATAGTAAGCTTTTAAGAGTTTATAATAAGTTATTTTTATTCGCTCAGTATGTGATTAAAATTCCTATTTAAACATCTAGATATTAAATATGTAATTACAATAGGTTATACGAGGTGTTGTAGGTATTTGGACAGATGGCCATGCATCCGTTCGTATAACCTATGTTCGTATAAAATAAAATATTAATTCATTTTGTAATTTCAAGACCCAATTCATTCTATGCTTGATCAAGGACTTCATAAATTATTAATCTTTATTATTCGTCATCAACCGACACTAGTCTTGTAGGCCAGGTTGATACATAACCTTCATCGGGGCTGATACTAGATAGCTAAGATAACCCCGGTCTAGGGTAACCCCGTGGGGTGCCGGGTTAGAATTGCACCTCCCCATATCATTCCGTGGGTGTTGTAAGAGGCGACTAAGGGAAAAATACTGGAAGGTGGGTAGCAGCGCCTTTTTAAAAACTACCAACATACGCTGCGATCCACAAAACGCCTGCCAAGCGTGGGGATTAAGGCAAATAGAGGAGGCTGTATTCAGCAGTGGACGATCCGGCTGTTACAATACAGTACAGTACAATTCTAGGTTAGCCTGAACAATATCTTCGACCCCATTACATACCATCATCGGTTCACAGGTAAGCCTATAATATATGGTAAAAAAGCGCTTTAAATCATTTATACCTAAGTGTTGAAACAATGAAGGATGTATGAAAGGATGGGTGACTACACTTTCATGCTTCGAAGGGCAAGCTAAGCCGTTGGTCTAAGTCCCCTACTGTAATTCATCGATGTTTCGAGCTTCCCGAAATAAAGATATCCATATCCATACATATATAAAGATATAGCATGCTGGGCACACTGCTAACTGGTACAGGGCTAGAACATTTAGCCTGTATATGAGTCTGCTGTGACTTATAGGTTGTTTAAATGCTTTTATTGTAGTAGCTGTAGTGTTGTAGAGTCGCTAATGAGCGATTATCAAAATTGTGTTTGATTGTGATCTAACGCCGTAGGTATTATTTTCCGCTTTTCAAAAGACGCCAGTTACATTGTGGGGCTCCTCTTGTAAGTGCTGCCAGTTTTATTAATGAAAAGTCCAACAGTTAACAAACGGGGTTGACTAATGTAATACGCTTGAAGAAAAAAGCTAGTTTAAAGCAATAATAAACGAGCTATGCAACAAATTAATATGACTGAACCCATTTCGTAAAACATCATATTCAGGTTCTCTAGCCATCAGGTACAAAGCAAGTTCAAAAACAAAAGCGCGCCCACAAACAATCAAACCAAGAACGAAACACAATCATAACACGACCACATGGAAGTCAAATGATGGAATCAGTTGTTGCACATCCGCCATCTTGTTAAATAAATCGCTATTCAATGCTTAAATGGGTGGAGCAGTGATTAACTTTACAGCTTCTTTATGCAATGAATAGTGACTGACGAAAGTTATTTAACGTTTATAAGTAAAGCTTTTCTTATTAAACTACTATTCGATGAATAAGATTTTAATAAGCGTTATTAAAATCTTATTCATTGAACCGACCATAGACTATATCAAACGACGAACTTCGTACCGCGAATTTAATTTTCAACATCTAAAGTGTTGCTCAAAACACGAAAAACTAAACTTCTGTGAAATGTAGTAGCGGCCCTGGTTCTTGCCCTACAATTTCATCGAATACAAGTCTGGCTAGCTACAAATCTCAAACAGGAACAATTGCGCCAGAAACCTAATTGAATGTTCCGGTAGTTATCTTTGAGATCTCATTCTCATACTATATTATGTCTATTAACAGCTTCCAACCATATCCTCACTTCCCACCAGGTGGGATTATGCTCAAAGGGTTGTCCAATAACCGTAAAAATTTTTTTTTATCAAATCCTTAATTATAATGCCACTGCTACAAACTAAAAAAAAGATGTTACATCACTTTAAAACATTGAATGACATAACTTGAAAATGCACCTGGGGCTATAATCTGGGCTGACGTCCATTTTCCTCATTCTGTACCTTGAGCCCTCTGCCCAAAGACGTCAAAGTAAGGAGATGGCTTTACATAGACAACTGCATTTTATGAAACGATGTACTAACAAACATTATATAATTTATAGATTCAGATTAATACATATTAAAATGTTTTAAGAAAACATTAAATTTAATTATTTTTTAGAATAACACTTAAAAATAATTCTGCAATTTGTTTATGATGTGTCGACGTAACGTGATAAACGCCACTTACTCCAACCGGAAGTATTTTCGACGCGGTGCGGTTCGACGTGAAGAATTTTCACTTTTGGAGCACATGATTGATTTTTTTTAGATTTTGATGAGATTCCGATAATATCATTACGTCGGCTTAGCAGAATAAAGGGAAAAGGTCACATTATACATTTTATATATTTTGAAAGTTTTCTGAGAGAGAGAGAGAGAGAGAGAGAGATAAATTTTAAAAGTTTTTGTTTATATTAAAAACCATATAATCGGAATATACACTTGGTTGGAGCCGTTTTAAAAGTAAGCAGGTCATTATTATTATTTAATAATTAGAACTAGGATCTCTACAAATTTTCATCTATCGTTTATTTCGGTCTCCATAAGACTCGTATAAAACTAATCACACACCTTTCTCTGCCGTAAAACAAATATATACGTTACTGTACAATAATAGGTAAGGCGACATACTGGTTCTTTAAGGTTGAACAGGCCGGTCACTTTTCATTACAAACTTTGAAGGGAAATGATACCCTTATCTTTTAGTTCCAGAAATTATTAGCTACATTAGTTATCAAGTATCAGCCCCGAAAACTTTCATGAAAATATTTCAAGGCTTGTAACTTTCAAGTTAATAATCTATATACAAAATTTTCAAAGTACAAGCCGAGGTAATACAGAGATTAATTGATACCATACTGGGTTCTGGATCTAAAACCTCAAATAAGCGTATGATCAACCTCCTACATTTGCATGAAAAAGTGATTGGCTTTTCTACTTCCAATGAAATTACAATAGATACTCGTAAGTAAGAATTAGCTTAGCCTCTTTGGTTCTAATTTTCAGTTTTGGAACCACTAATATTTAAATTTCTTGTCTGTTGGTGGGGCCAGTCCTTACAAATACAACATACATGTTCTCGCTTCGGACGCCTGAGGGATGTCATTTTCCTTTATCTTACACAAAGGTACAAGGGTACGTCAAGCGGACGATTGTGCGGACAACCTGTCCAAGGGTAAAAATAATATCTCGATGTGAATTTCAAGCTTTGGGTACCCAGCTTGATAAAACTTCTGATACGAGACAAGAGCTTCTGATAAGATAATAAGGTAGGTATTTGACAACGTAAAGGTTGTCCGTTTAATATTGGAGTGAAGTCCCTCGTTTGTAAAGGTCAAAGTTTCTGTTTTAAGACCACAGACCTCAGACAATCGTTAGTAGTAAATTATCAAGGTTGTCTTGATAAGTCTACGTAACTTTCTTTACGCTACCTTTGTCCCATTTATGTGGGGTTGGTGCAATATGCGGTCTCTAATAACATAAAAAGACAACAATAAATATTATATATGCATGTTTAAAATACAATTTTGCTAACGTCACGCAAGAAAAAAAGTTTTATCTTCGTATTCATGGGACACATTTCGGACCTCAACCCTGCTTGTAAAGCTCTTGTTGGTGGGCATGAAATCGTCAAGACGATAAAGAGCCCTGTAGTACGCACAACAGGCAGTAACACCCTATTTAGTAGGTATGCATGAGGTATGTTTGGTATCGACTCTCTTTGGGATTGCTGTTTTTGGTAAGATATTCCAACCTTTCGGGTAATAAAGGCATTATTTTTTTATTGAAAAGGAGGACAAAGGAACAGGCGGCTCACCTGATGGTAAGTGATCACCGTCACCCACAAATATCCGCAAGGATGCGGTGCCGGCCTTTAAAATTAAGGTATTTTGTTGTTCACACAATGTTCAGCAACATCCTACTCACAATGACGTTTGTGGTGGCATTATGCTCATCACGCCCATTTTTTTATCCAGCTCTCATGACATTCAACAGGATGAATTAATCACGAAACGGTTACCCTGAAAGTCGGTTTACAGTTTTTCAATATTAGGCCCATACGCCTAATATTGAAACTATGATGATAATTATTTTACATGATTTCAAACATTTGAAGTTGTTTAATTAATATGCATAATGTGTTACAATTGCGAAACTTTAAGACAAACTTTATGAAACTATGTGAAATTTAAATATTATTGTATCAACTTCCTATTGATTCCAATTCGATGAATTCGTCTTCTTAATTAACATAATTACTTCAACAGCTGATTTAATTCAGTTTCCGTTGATGTTGTTTAAAATAATATTATGTCAATAATTTATCATTGCAGGCCAGAATTGTGTCGTAAGAGGAAACTTGGGGATAATATACTGGAAGCATCAGCACCTTCTAAGAAATGCTTTCTTGCCATTCAAGACGCTGGCCAAGCGTTGGGGATTGTGAAAATCACCCCGCTGTGGACAGGTCAGGAGTGGCAATCCAGTTGATACAGTAAAAATTGGTATTTTTAACGCTATTCGAATTTTCTTTCTGACTCACTTTGTGATTATTCTTTTCTTTTAATCAGTAGTTTACTAACAAAGAAATAAAGAATGTTATTTTATTTGCTCGCCCGAGTAGATTGTGGTTCGCAGTGGCGTTATCTGGAAGAATAATGACGGGTAGAACATTAATTATTCAAACTCGCCTTTTTCTCGTTCTGCAAGGGTGGTATTCAGTCTGCGAGGTTTTGTTTTAGACGGTAGCTGGTATCTAAATCGTTTCTGTGTTTGCTATAATATATGCCAAGTGGCGTATATTATTTTTTTACGCGCGATTACAATAATAAGTAAAGTTTTTGATACAATTACATTGTCATCAGACGTTCTGTTTTTAACCCACTTCCAAAAACGGCGGAGGTACTCAATTCGAATGTATTTTTTTATGTTTGTTACCTAGAACTTTCGACTGGGTAAACCGATTTTGATGATTCTTTTTTTATTGGAAATTTTATCAAAATCAAGCCATTTTTCTTGTAACACTCCAATAACTGAATAGTGTTCTTATAATAAATCATTCACAGTGAATGACAATTGATCCCGGAAGTAGTAAGAGTCACTAAAAAGGGTGAATTTTTTTTCTATACATAAAATTAAACCGACTTAGCACTCAAATGTGATATAATTTGTCGAAGTCAGTACCATGCGCACAATATTGAGGTAATAGATACTTTTGAACTATTATGGTACCGACTTCAACAAGTTATTTCACATTTTTGAGTGCTGAAGTCAGATTCACTTTAGGTAAAAAAAGAATATTTTTTACAGCCTAGATTTAAAATGTGTTTTTTTTAAGTTTTGGTGGGATACGAATAATGCCATGCAAATATTATTTACAAAAATATCTAAAATTTGGTAATGATATTTTCACATTGAGCAAAATAGGTCAAGTAGTCGCTGGTGACCATAGATTAAATAATAATGAGTGGGCTTTTGAGCTGTATTAAGTGCTCCCCTAGGACTTCAACCTCTATTTAGCGCTATGTTACCTTATCGGCAATAAAAAACAAACTAGTAACAGAAGAGCCTGTTAGGGAGTGATGTGGTCGGGGAACTCACTAGTGTAAAAAGATTTTATTCTCAACCAAATTTTACTTTGTCACATTTTTTCTTATATCAATCAATCAATCATTTATTTACAAGAATACAAAGTTGTAAAAAGGTATTAAAAATTATGGCGATGTGTTCATGTATTCTGCCTGCATGCAGGCATGCAAATATTAAAAGATATTTTTGTCACTTAGATCTAAAACTCTTTTAAACTATAAAAACATTTATAGAAAAGCCAGACACATTATTTCTTCAGGAATCCTATTATAAATATTAATAAAATTAATACCTTTTTTTTGTAGTTATCTTTACGACATGGAGGTTGGTATAATAAGTTTGCGAACTTGGCTCGTTTTTGCGGTGAATATATTTCTCTTCGCATTTTGAAGTATTCGGGATGGTCTTTTACAAATAGACAAACCCCTCTCATGTACATACACGGTAGCGGGAGAATGTTACATGCTTTGAATAAAGGTCGGCAGAACCATAAAAGTATCCAGAAACCAAGCTTTATTTATTGCGCAGATGCAACGTTTCTGGATTTATATGCCTGATAGGTTAGCCTTTGACGACTATCTCACCTGATGGTAGGTGATGATGTGGTCAAGAAGTTGTTCAGGCTAACTTAGAATCATTGGCTCTCAAGGATAGCTGCCGAAACATACCGTCAGTTGCTTGGCAACAGACAACATTTACTACTTGAGTGTGGCAGCTAGCCGGGCGAGCATTCTCCCTACCACCACGCTATAACCACCATCCTAAGAGAATAACCGGGATCGACGGCTTAACATGCCCTCCAAAGCACGGAAGCGTTCAGTAGTAATGTCACCAGCGGTCACCCATCCAACTCATGACCGAGGCGAACGTTGCTTAACTTTGCTGATCGGTGCAGAACGGCTACGCAAATTTCGCCACGAGGCTTCAAAATATAGCTAAAATGTCAGCCCAGTACCCCAATCTCACCGTTTGGCAAGCAAAAATTTGGGCGAAGGTGTTAACAGCCTATACTTAGAATAACTCTCTCAACTGTGGCTAACGGAACACACCATGAGGTGCTTGGTGACAGATTCTATGTTTAAAGATGGTAGCTAGCCAGTAAATCAGTTGCAAATGAACCCATCATGGTTTTGTCCGTGGAGTACCGGCCTAGAATGTCACTACCCGTGGGTGTCGTAAGAAGGCTATCATCAGAAGGTGGGCAGCAGATATCCTCAATCTCACGCTGCGACCCTAAGACGCCTGCCAAGCCTGGGGATTTGCAATAAAATTGCAAACCCCCCAGTAATAGTGGAGTCTGTGTTCAGTAGTGCACAATCCGGCTGATACAGTACAGTGTAAGGAGGTTTAAGAAAGTTTTAAAAGTTCAGGAATTCTTACGGTTTGCTTGGATAGAACATTAAAAAAAATTAAACTGTCACGCTCATTAACATTATAATTATTATTACCAACGGTATATTTACCGTGTTTTTGGTTAGTTTAGAGCTCCCGATGTTTCGGCACTGTTGCAAGCGCCATGATCACGAGTACTATATACAGTTTACTCGTCGCTTGCAACACGGTAAATATCCCATTAGTAATAATAATTAAAAGATTTAAAAAGGTATAAATTATAAATTTTGAAGCAGTGATAGCTCAGTGGCTTTGGCTATGGACTGTCGCGCAGCAGGTCCATGGTTCAAATCCCGCCGCGGGCTTGAGCTTCACCGTATGGTGGAAAGGCATATTGTGAATGCCCGCCTGGCTAGTGTGGTGGTACAGGCTAGTGTGATCGTCTAAGTTAAGAGTTATGATATATTGAGAAAGGATTACTTGATTCAGAGATACGAAATCATAGGAGAGCTTTACTTAATGTGATTGTAAATCATCACTCATGTCTTACACAAGTTTTATGTCAGTACATAGGCTGAATGTCCATAAAATAATCACTTTCATATTCCTCCTGGCTTGCTTTAAATAAGAGAGGTCAACAAGTAAATTAATTAAAATAGTTAATTAAATTAATTATATTAGTGTATGCGTTTGATTCATAAGGTATATGTGGAAGAGTTATTTCTAATTAGACCATCCTTAGCAAGTGGCAGGATTCAATACAAGAATGCCTTATTTTATGTGGAAGGAAAGATCATCTCCCCAATAGAAACCAGTCCAAATAACGTCTAGGGAGACCTACAACGCGGCTCAGCGTGTTTTTTCAGGGCTTGGAAATCAACCTTTTAACCTATCATGAGCCGAGAGGCTCTAATTATTCTTATAGCGAAATAAGCGCTATTTGTATATTTTATCAGCCCTTTTAAAACCATGGATTTATGTATATCTCAAATATCACGTGATTCAACACAAAATTTGTGTTTGCCTGGCCAGGCTTATAGAAATCTATAGGTCGTTCCAGATGAGAGGACGTGTATTGTGACGTATTGTACTGCCGCTTCTAGGCACAACCATGTAAAGACTTGTGAAATCTAGGTCCCATATTCTTGTTATAGGCCTTAAAATATAAGACAGTAAAAGGCACGCTCTCCTAAGATATCGTTTTGCAGTTATTCCCTATCATAGTCCAAAAGATATAATATAGATGTTTAGAGTTAATGGAATTGTATACTGTACTTATTTTAATATACTCCCTGTTGATCAGTAACTGGACTCGATCTCCCCTTGCTGTCTGCTCGCAGGACTTTGTGTTGGAAATTATATGACCTATCTATCTAGATTAGATGCTACGTTATAGCCCTAATGAAATAATTTATGTTATATTACTATCTTAAATTAGGTAAAGAATACTCTATACTCCAGCATATTCTGCTATACTAAATAATTAGACTCAAATATTATTTTACTATCCTAACTGTTATTAACTAAGTAAACTACCGTAAATTATTTATCAAAACAATTATAAATTTATCTCAAGATCTAATTAAGTGTGGATTACTATTTCAATAGCTAGAGTTCAAATATTCATTTAATTTACTTTAGATTCAATTATTCTTAATATATATTATATTCTATCTGATTGGAAAGGTTCTTAATCATAAAATAAAATAAGTTTAATTTAGATCATATTAATTTTTATTATAATGATCTTAAAATTTGTTGTGGTATTTAAGCGACACTCTTTGATTATTTAAATCATGAAAGTTACATATATATGTATCTATAAAAATACACATATATATTAATCACATGATCCGCCATTCATTTCCTAGACTTTATTAAAGAGGAAAATAGAATGGCGTTAACGTAAAAACCTCTTTAGTCGTATTACACAGTGCAGTAGAATCAACAAAACATATAATATATGTTAATATACACAATTATTTACAAAATAAAACCATACCCATATGTAATTTTCAACATAACAAGTGATATCTTTGACATGAATATACTAATTGTATGTAGCAAATAAGATATATGTATTCAATAAGGTAATACGATTTAATACTATCATTAATAAATTGACTATTCAATTTAATTTAATTTTCCTTACATCAAATCCTCTGAAATTCCATAAAATATATATTGGGTGTAATTTTAAATTTATCGCTAGAATTAACTCTATAGTATGTTGAGAATAGGATTTATCAACTTTACCGAATGATTGTCTTCTAATATCACTGAATTTAAACTTAAGTTGTTAATTTATCAAATAATAATAAAACACTGAAGTTACTGCAGTTTTTAAACTGACTTCCGCGTTAAACCAGCGCTAATCCGTTAATGTTTTTCTCCTGTCTCCTCTCTTCGTCTTTGCAAGGTCAGAATTCCATCCCCTCTCTGTATGTAAGGAAACACCCCCATCGTCATCGATTGGTTGATCTAAAATAAAATAAAACAGCCACACATAATTTGTTCTCTGATAGGTTCATTCCAGGATCGGTTAAGTAAACACCCTCGCAACAATATTTTTTATATTTCCCACGGTTTGCAGTTTTGCCAAGCTTCACAAAAAAAACCCTCCAACCCAAATTTTTTGTGAGTCTCGTTTTCGAGTGGCCATAAAATCAAGAATAGATTTTGAATGCGTTTGTTTTTATCTTTTAATAGCTTCCCGGCGCCAGACTGTTAATTTTTTGTGTTTTGTGTTATTTTTAAAAATTCACTTAGGCAGCTCTATTTATTCGTCAAATAAAAAACTTCATTGTATGTGTCATATACGAGAATACACTATTACCTATACTATATATGTGAGATACCTCCACATAAACGCCCCCAAATAGATACTAAAATGTTGTCATGAATTTGTTTTAATTGACATACTTTTTGTCATCTATTTTCCTTTCTAATTACAAGTACTATGCTTGACCACATATCTCTTATCAAATGACTGATATACTACATCTCTCATTAATTTCTGTTGCATGTTATTCACTTGGACTAAACTAGAAAATTTACGTCTGTCATTAATTATTTGTAATACCTAAATAGATGTATTGCGTTATAATTTCCTTTTATCTCTCTTGATTCAGGGTCTACTAAGGTATATAAATTTTTATATGGGATTTCACCTATAATATACGGTCCCTCAAACAAACGTGCAAATTTCTGTGTTATTTTCCTATTAGCGTCCGATTTGGTATATATTTTTAATTTAACTAAATCCCCTATTTCGAATTGGACCAGTTTATGATTTTTGTTGTATTGTATTTCCCGCTGACTTGCGGTTTTAAGTATGTTACATCTGGCTTGTTCGCGAATATCTTGTAATGTTTCTAATTCATAATTTGATTTGTTACTTATGTCCATCGAAACTACCATTTTTATAGGCCCTGTATGTGCTTGGAAGGCTCGTTTAGACTTCTGACATAGTTTACACGTCCTTACTAACTGTCCTATCTTACGAGACATATTAAAATAATATTGCGATCTCATTAAAGCATGTACTTTGTATCGTCCAAAATGACCTATCTTTTCATGTATGCAAGATCAATTCCCTCTGTAATTCGTCAAGAACATATACAATAACGTAACTATTTGATACAGTTCTCCTTCCTTTAATATAAAGTATTTATTTTCCGCAGTACCTATGTCCTCCATGCGTTTAATTATATCACGAATTTTTGTATCGTTATTTTGAAGCTCACGAATATCCTTCCAATTTTGTTTCATCCTTTTCCCTAACTGTGTTTTAAATAGATTCATCTCAGGCCCAACAGATTTATTTGTTATTATATCTGTAGTCCCCTTTATATGTCTTGATAATACATCTGCGACTACATTATCTCGATCCTTGACATGTTAAATGGTAAAATCAAACCTACTAATATAATGAATCCAACGTAAATAAAGCAGTGATGATGGCTCAGTGACATTGATTATGGACTGCTGCACAGCATGTCCATGGTTCGAATCCTGCCACTGCTAGAGCTTCACCCTCAAGTAGAAAGTCCGTCACCACGCTCCTAATCTTTGTGTTCCAGCATCTGTTAATGATTTATTACAAAATCAGATTACCCATACTTCGTCGTCGATCCACCCTTTCTAATTTTACGAGTATTTATTGTAATAAATCTAAGTATAAATCTAGGTTTCCTATCGTATATGCTATGATATCACTATAATAGTTCATACAGAATCCACGTACATCATTCACTGAATTTCGACACGCCCCCCAACCTCTCGATATCGCAATTATTAATCTCTCAATTGGAGTTTAATTTAGCGTTAGTTCGTATCCCCAAATGTTCTTATACTAATTGTTCTTTCATCCTCACAATTTACCACACCCATCAATCGTTCTTACAGGTTTTCTCGGTATACGAGTTGGAAAGCTCTGTATGTTATTTAAATTTTCTAATAAAGAGTTAATAGTCATGGCGTTAGCCACGCCCCCATAACCTTATTATTTAGTACCCAGAGTTCAATCTAACGTTTGTTCATAATCCCAATGTTCAATAGTCAGTGTCCCTTAACTTCCACAATTTATTATGCCTCTTACCCGTTTCAATCAATCATATCTCGTTTTTTTACAAATTATTGAAGCATAAATTGTATGCCCCGAGCGGGAATCGAACCCGAATCTTTCGATTTTGCACCGGACGTCTAGATCACTCGACTCATTCATATCTCATATGAACGAACTAGGTAAAGGTTTGTACTTGTGCTCCTAGAGCCAAATGCTCCTTGGACCTGTATAGTTGGTATCGTAATTTCAAGTAGATTACACCCTTCTCCTATGACGGAATGATATTTCTCGCTTGTAATGCCACTAATTTGACTCTGTGTCCATTATGATATCTTTAATAATTCTGCCATACAACACATACATACCTCAGGCAATGTAGGCAATGAGTAACCATTAACCTGTTCGTCTATATCGTCTAACTTATAAAATATTGTATAATGTATATATCTATCCGAACATACCACACACACACACATCTCCTGTATCATCAGATGTTTCGTTCGTATTGGATTGGTTTTCCAATACGATTGTTGTTCGTCTGTTGACGATTTATAGTCAATATTATACCGCTTAATCTCGTTTAAGTCATACTAAGTAGAGTCAGTTTATTGCTAACTTGCCAACCATGTCTTGTGTGTTTTTTTTTTTTTTTAAGATATATATATATATACATGTTCCTCCTAGAACACTCAGAAGTTCGTTCATTCCCAATAATATACAATCTTTCATAATTAAGAATCATATGTATTAAGTAATACTAGTCCTTTTGAACATCCCCGCCCCCAGATTTTGATGGATTAGTAGAACCAGTTTCCTTAACAAAATCGATCGCGGTTCTCATTACACTCTGTCTTCCATTCTCACGTGATGTACCTCTATTATAATTCCTACAATACCCAGCTCTTCCTCTCTGAAATCCCCTGCCTCTAAACGAACCCCTTTGCCATACCCCGGCAGTCATTACAGCGGTTACTGGGTGACCTCCACGTATAGGTTGTCTATCTTTATGGTATCTCGTAGGTGTATGATGCCTTAAGACAATATTCTGCTCTAAGTTTCTGAGGAAATTAGCTCCATTTATAATCGTAGGTTCCTCAGCTGTAGTAAACCATAGTTGTTGAACATCTACGGAGTAATGTCTCATTAAAGAATTTACGATATCCCTTTCACTAAATGCTATTGTTAAAGATTGCAACGTCTCTGTTTGTTCGGCGAAATGTTCACTCATAGAGATACCTGAATTAATTGAATACTCCCCTCTTATTATTTTGTATCGTACTGATTCTTGTATTTGATCAGTCCAATAAATTTGTCTAAAATCAGCTTCGAAATCGGAAAACGTGTTCCAGTACTTTGAATATAATTCTAAGATTTTCCGAGCATGTCCAGTGACGCATTCTAATACAATGTCAATTTCGCGATCAAACGCATTTAATGACTTAATATATTTCTTAACTCTTTTTAAGAATGTTATAGGATTTATTTGTGATTTTCCGTCAAAAATAGGTTTGCTAATGGTTGGTTGTATAACAAAAATATTTTGATTTGGTATTGGAGTTCCGTTACATTCCTTAGATGCAATACTAACAGTTTCGCGTGACGAAGTGCTCGCCAGGTTCATGTCATCCTTATTCGAGTTTAATAAATTTAACTTTTCTTGGAACTCGTTCATCTTAGCTAACAGTAATTGTAATGTCGAGTTATTTAAAGTCTCTTGTTCCGTTGATATATCCGTATTGATTTCGTTATTTAATCCGCGTTTCCATTTCGTACGTTTACCTCTACTCTCTGCCATAATGTTTTAAAGAAGTCTAAATAGATGTTAAGTGCGGAGTTTATATCGTTCGCGTTTTATATTATAAAGAAGTGATATTTAATGTTGCGAGTTGTTTTCCTTTAACCAATCTGTGGAAATATACACAAAATGTATGCAGATACTGTAAATGAATGTAATATTTCAATAAAAATGTATATGTACAGTAGTTAGTAGTATAAAATAATGCTCATGCAAAACAATTCTCCTCTGCTGCGATCTCTGAAAATGTAATAAATTTCCTATTTTAATTCTATTATCTCTGAAAGAAAAACCCTGACTTCCTCAATAATTTATTTCTACGTTGTGTTTTTCGTTGTATAATCCTGATTCTATTTCAATCGTATCGTTATATCGATGCGTAGTTGAAAATTCTGGTCTCACGGCACCATCTGTGGTGGTACAGGCTAGTGTGATCGTCTAAGTTAAGAGTTATGATATATTGAGAAAGGATTACTTGATTCAGAGATACGAAATCATAGGAGAGCTTTACTTAATGTGATTGTAAATCATCACTCATGTCTTACACAAGTTTTATGTCAGTACATAGGCTGAATGTCCATAAAATAATCACTTTCATATTCCTCCTGGCTTGCTTTAAATAAGAGAGGTCAACAAGTAAATTAATTAAAATAGTTAATTAAATTAATTATATTAGTGTATGCGTTTGATTCATAAGGTATATGTGGAAGAGTTATTTCTAATTAGACCATCCTTAGCAAGTGGCAGGATTCAATACAAGAATGCCTTATTTTATGTGGAAGGAAAGATCATCTCCCCAATAGAAACCAGTCCAAATAACGTCTAGGGAGACCTACAACGCGGCTCAGCGTACACCGAAGTGTTTTTTCAGGGCTTGGAAATCAACCTTTTAACCTATCATGAGCCGAGGGGCTCTAATTATTCTTATAGCGAAATAAGCGCTATTTGTATATTTTATCAGCCCTTTTAAAACCATGGATTTATGTATATCTCAAATATCACGTGATTCAACACAAAATTTGTGTTTGCCTGGCCAGGCTTATAGAAATCTATAGGTCGTTCCAGATGAGAGGACGTGTATTGTGACGTATTGTACTGCCGCTTCTAGGCACAACCATGTAAAGACTTGTGAAATCTAGGTCCCATATTCTTGTTATAGGCCT
The DNA here is from genome assembly GCA_963854805.1 of Plagodis dolabraria. Lineage (NCBI taxonomy): Eukaryota > Metazoa > Arthropoda > Insecta > Lepidoptera > Geometridae > Plagodis > Plagodis dolabraria. The sequence goes on from OY978461.1 coordinate 23,476,875, forward strand.
TAAAATATAAGACAGTAAAAGGCACGCTCTCCTAAGATATCGTTTTGCAGTTATTCCCTATCATAGTCCAAAAGATATAATATAGATGTTTAGAGTTAATGGAATTGTATACTGTACTTATTTTAATATACTCCCTGTTGATCAGTAACTGGACTCGATCTCCCCTTGCTGTCTGCTCGCAGGACTTTGTGTTGGAAATTATATGACCTATCTATCTAGATTAGATGCTACGTTATAGCCCTAATGAAATAATTTATGTTATATTACTATCTTAAATTAGGTAAAGAATACTCTATACTCCAGCATATTCTGCTATACTAAATAATTAGACTCAAATATTATTTTACTATCCTAACTGTTATTAACTAAGTAAACTATCGTAAATTATTTATCAAAACAATTATAAATTTATCTCAAGATCTAATTAAGTGTGGATTACTATTTCAATAGCTAGAGTTCAAATATTCATTTAATTTACTTTAGATTCAATTATTCTTAATATATATTATATTCTATCTGATTGGAAAGGTTCTTAATTATAAAATAAAATAAGTTTAATATAGATCATATTAATTTTTATTATAATGATCTTAAAATTTGTTGTGGTATTTAAGCGACACTCTTTGATTATTTAAATCATGAAAGTTACATATATATGTATCTATAAAAATACACATATATATTAATCACATGATCCGCCATTCATTTCCTAGACTTTATTAAAGAGGAAAATAGAATGGCGTTAACGTAAAAACCTCTTTAGTCGTATTACACAGTGCAGTAGAATCAACAAAACATATAATATATGTTAATATACACAATTATTTACAAAATAAAACCATACCCATATGTAATTTTCAACATAACAAGTGATATCTTTGACATGAATATACTAATTGTATGTAGCAAATAAGATATATGTATTCAATAAGGTAATACGATTTAATACTATCATTAATAAATTGACTATTCAATTTAATTTAATTTTCCTTACATCAAATCCTCTGAAATTCCATAAAATATATATTGGGTGTAATTTTAAATTTATCGCTAGAATTAACTCTATAGTATGTTGAGAATAGGATTTATCAACTTTACCGAATGATTGTCTTCTAATATCACTGAATTTAAACTTAAGTTGTTAATTTATCAAATAATAATAAAACACTGAAGTTACTGCAGTTTTTAAACTGACTTCCGCGTTAAACCAGCGCTAATCCGTTAATGTTTTTCTCCTGTCTCCTCTCTTCGTCTTTGCAAGGTCAGAATTCCATCCCCTCTCTGTATGTAAGGAAACACCCCCATCGTCATCGATTGGTTGATCTAAAATAAAATAAAACAGCCACACATAATTTGTTCTCTGATAGGTTCATTTCAGGATCGGTTAAGTAAACACCCTCGCAACAATATTTTTTATATTTCCCACGGTTTGCAGTTTTGCCAAGCTTCACAAAAAAAACCCTCCAACCCAAATTTTTTGTGAGTCTCGTTTTCGAGTGGCCATAAAATCAAGAATAGATTTTGAATGCGTTTGTTTTTATCTTTTAATAGCTTCCCGGCGCCAGACTGTTAATTTTTTGTGTTTTGTGTTATTTTTAAAAATTCACTTAGGCAGCTCTATTTATTCGTCAAATAAAAAACTTCATTGTATGTGTCATATACGAGAATACACTATTACCTATACTATATATGTGAGATACCTCCACACTAGCGACTACCCTCAAGTAGAAAATCTGTCGCCCAGCACCTTACGGTGTGTTCTGACAGCTGTCCTTGAGAGCCAGAGTAATTCTAGGTTAAGCCTCTTAACACCTTCCACCACGTCATCATTTACAATCACGTGAGATTGTGGTCAACGGCTTACCTATCAGCAATAAAAAATATATATAACAAATTCAATTAGTTCTATAATATTCTAAGACAAATAGGGATATGAACATATATTATAATATGGTAAGTGTGGAACAATATAACCTTAAAAACATAAGCCAAACACTAATTAGTGAGTAGTAGTTTATTCAATTAAGTTATAGTTTAACATGGTAATATCCCTGAAATCCATTAAAGTGACCCTAAAGTTGTTAAAATACAATTTGTGTCTAATTATTCGTTAAATATTAAATCATATTCTCTCAGTACCAACATTACGGCCCAGCTCGCCTAAGAGATCACTTTTGTACAAAAAGGTAATACGACGAACGACTGTGTTCAAATAAAACAGCATGATCTCTCTCAGCTATTCTGAGAGAAATTTCATTTATTTGTTATTCATATACGGTTCCTACCATAAATTAACTCCATTTGGTTCGCTGCGATAAAAGTTGTAAACTTTACTTTTTGTTAAAACAAATGAAATATATCTCTGACAGGCATACGATAAAGAGCTGTTTTAAAATCTAGCTTTCATAGCGGGATATAACGGTTAATATATAATTATTAAGTTAATACATTGTTATAAAGCATTAATTAATAGAAACAAAACAGCATGATATGTTTCATATATTCTGGGAGACATTTTCTATATTTGTATACGGGCAACCGTATACAAATATAGACCATAAATATATTAAACTTATGGTAATACCCCAGGTTTAATACTTTGTACATAATTATTATTGTAGTATTCTAACTGTCATGAAGTCCTTCCGTGACGTCACAACCGGCACAACGGAAGACCAGCGCTAGTTTAATATTAGCATTGCTGAGTTGGGACCGATTCGTGGCTTGTGCACACAAATTTTTTTTCTGAGTTAGTTTTATTTTTTCATAACAAAAATACTGTGTCTATGTCATGAATAAATGAATTTGCAAATTTAAACATTATAAATAAAATGATTTGGTGTGCTGCGATAACTATATATAATAGATAAGTTGTTAAAATTTACTGTTCGTTATAATAAATGAAAAATATATCTGACATGAAGAGTGTTCATTTTAAGTAGCTTGATATAATAGTTATTATTTATAATTATTTAGTAAATACGTTGCGATAAATTATTAATAAATACCAGCAGCGTGCATAGAAACGTTTCCTTCAATAAATTTCCAATATCACAAAATTTGCCACAAGCCCTTAGAGAAATCAGAAACAAGCCCTGCAAATATTGTATAAGTCACTTAACCCGATGACAATAAAATATTGTATACTTTATATTGGAATTAAAATTCCAAAACGCATAAGTAGCAATAAATTTATGTTATATTGGGTCTATCAAATTAAAGTTGAATTTCTAAATAAAAATATAACTATGAAGTTTTTCTAAGCTGATACTGGTACAGAATGCTACTGCTACACTTCACAGATTTAAGCCTCAGTATAAAACACAAATATAACCTTTATATTGCCAAATGTATATACATACTACCCTCTGCATTAATTTATTTATATTTACCCTCTTCCTTTTCAACAATGTATAATGAAACTTAAAGAATGGCTTCAATCACCTAGACTACCTGACTACTACCAATTACCAATGAATAAAAACAAACATACATACACATCCTCACATACACACACTCACACAAACACACACACTCGACATACACTCAAAGAGAGACATTATACAGGACTTAATAGATTTATAAAATTTATAATAATATTTTGCAATCATATCTAATTTTACTTTTTCTGTACATATGATTAACCTAAGGAACTAAATGTACCGTAGTTTTTAAAGAGGGGGGCGTTGGTACCTGCAACACAGTTTTTCTAAAAGAACTTTCGCGGTTACCATCATGTTTCATTTTAATTTATGATATCGCTTAAGTTCCAAATAAATTATTTGAATTTGAATACCTTCTGCTTCTGCATGCTTGTTCGTCGTGGCTTCGCGGATTCACAGTTATGAAATTTATGGGTAAATATACTCAGCAACGTTTGAGCTAACACACTTTGTAACTGTTAATCCGCTAAGCTATTACATATTGATGAAGCGTGCAGAATTACAGCTTAAGTTGTTTACTGAGAGAACATTTTGGGTGTTAATGGTTATATTAGTGGTTTGTATTGGCTTCTGACCTTTTTTGGCATCTAAGAAACTGAATGATTTCTTCATATAAGTTACTTTGTTGTTTCATTTGTATGTTTTTTTTTCACCATTGCTTTATATATTTTTTTATGTTTTAATGACGGACCAAGTTCGATGCCCACCTGATGTTAAGCGGACTAACCTCTGCCTATAACAGATGCATTTCGTCACAAGTCACGAATTGCACTGCGCCCGTCATCTTGAGACATAGTTAAGTCTCATGTGCCTGTAATTTCACTGACAAGACTGCTGCCGACACACACACCGTCAGGTGCTTGGCGACAGATTTTCTACTAGAGGGTGGTCACTAGCCAGGCGGGCATTCGAGAAATGCCCTTCCACCATGCGGTGAAGCTCAAGCCCGCAGCGGGATTTGAACCATGGACCTGCTGCGTGGCAGTCCGTAGCCAATGCCACTGAGCCATCACTGCTTCAATATTCACATGCCCTTTGAAGTATTGGAATAAACTTATGCATTTTTTACTCAGGTCAGCTATTTACCTAAAAATAATAACATCGTTTTGCTGTCTACCAATAAAAATTACAATACAAATGATCCCGAAAGTTGATAAGCTATAAAGCATGAGACAATCACATTAAAATCAAATACAAAAAAATATGCCGCTACGAGGTTGAAACGGATTATGTGACTTTTGCAGTACTCGCTAACAATATGGCAAGTGAAATAGACGATTTTGAAGCTTCCCGCGTAATCGCTTGTTAGTAACCAGCTTGTCATTGGGTATCGATGACGTGATGAGCTGCCAACCAATAATAAGCGGACCCCTGCCCATTGAAAGGACGCTATGAATAAAGAATCGATCTTGTCTTCGACTTGCGCATAATTTTTGTTACCTTACGTTGTATTTTTTTAATTTTTTTTTTTTTTTTTTTTTTTTATGCCTGATAGTTTAGCCTTTGACCACTATCTCACCTGATGGTAAGTGATGATGTGGCCGAGGATGTTGTTCAGACTAACCTAGAATTACTGGCTCTCAAGGACAGCTGCCGGAACACACCGTTAGGTGCTTGGCGACAGATTTTCAACTTGAGGGTGGTAGCTAGCCAGGCGGGCATTTGCAAAGTGCCCTACCACCATGCTGTAACGACTGCTATCCTAAGACAACAACCGGGACCGACGGCTTAACGTGCCCTCCGAAGCACGGAAGCGCTCAGTAGTAATGCCCAACCAGCGGTCACCCATCCAACTCATGACCGCGGCGGACGTTGCTTAACTTTGCTGATCGATTCAGAATGGCTAAGCATACTTGGCTACGAGCGCTTCGAAAATTATATCCATTAAAGCTAATTTTCACGTTTTTAATATCAACTACCACCTAGCTTAAGAAGCTGCCTCAACATGCGTGTTTGTTCCGATCGTGAAATCATACCCTACGGTTCAATTCACGCAAATTTGCGCTATTTGCACTATATGCACGCAAACGGTCGGTTCATAACTTGCTAAACAGTCACCACGATAGCATAATGACGTCATCTTTGACGTCACCTCCGGCAGCAAACAACGCTCACAGAAAAGTGGTAGTGCAATGTATGCACAAACGTCAAACTCAAATCTTGACAGATAGATGAGGAGATTTTTATTGTTGTGGTTAGAATGTTGAACGTACAAACATCTGTTCACAAAAGAATGCCTTGAAATGAAATACTTCTATGATCAATAATTGATGTGAAGGTTATTTTGGGTCAATTGCTAAAAAGCAAATTGACAGTTAGCAGATGTTATAAGCGCGGCTACATATCGGTTCACATCGTTTGCGCGCAAACAGTGCATATTCTCGTATTTCAGTTATGAACCAAGCTTTTGCAATGTATGCAGTGTCAGCAGTGTTTGTGTGATTTAAACCGTAGTGATAGTGTACTCCAACTGCAATGGAAGGGCTCAGGAATAGCAACGATCTTTAGTAAATAATATAGTTTAAAAAGACTTTAGCAAAATAACTTTGCCTATAATCGAAGGACTGTTTTTATTTTATTGGTCCAAAATCTAGCTTTTATAAAAAAATATCATTTGTTTATATTTAGAACAAGTGAATCAAATTACTAACTGTTGGTACTGTTTAGTTTTAGTAAGTAATAAAGTTGATCCATAATAATATTACTTGTACCAGATGAGATTTGTAAAAACCTATAATGTAATGGGTCACGGGAGGAAGTTGTTGGTCTAATGATGGATAGTAATTTCGATATGTATTAAAACTGTTTTTATTAGTACTACAGTACATATAAGAATAGTACTACAGCTGGGCAAAGATCTTCCTCATATTATTTTAATATTTTTTTAAAATATATTTTCTAAAACGTGAATGTTTAGACACCTTTGCTAATTCCTTCAGAGGGTTAACCACTTTCTTACAGTCTAATATATGAAAAACACGGGTGTTTGAGCGTGAACTTACTATGCGTCGATATCGCTATCGACAATGTGGTACGTCCGCCGCGGTCGCGTCACGCTTCACACTATGTATACATGTGTGAAGCGTGACGATACCGCGGCGGACGTACCACACTCAAAATCCTGAGGAAGGCTTCCGGTAGAAGCCGAAACATTGTCGATAGCGATATCGCCTCATAGTAAGTTCACGCTCAAACACCCGTGTTTTCATATATTAGATATAAATATGAGCGTAAGTTTTTATAATATGACTTTCTTACAGTCTTATTTTTACCTAATTTAGAATTTTAAATTGCACTACTGAATATTAAGAAGATTAATTTACATTAAAACTTTAATGTGGAAGAGGGTTGCACGCATTGAATCTATTCAATGGTGCGATAGAGACAGTGATATGTGAACATTATTGTTTCGTGTTCATTATTAGAATACATTTTTCATTTCAAAAAATTGTTTTACCTTTTCGATTGTTTTATGATCCTTAAGCCGCCTAATCCCAAAGCCACCTGCCAAGCTTGGGGATTATGGCACATCCCGCTTAATGGGGCAGGCTGAGTTCAGCAATAAAAGCTACAAATTTACGAGAAAAAAAATATAGTCATGTGCGGGATTCAAACCCGCGTCCATCCACCCCTTTAGCCGGGGTATGCTCTAACCAATTGAGCTCACATGTGTCATGTTAGCTCAATTGGTTAGAGCATACCGCACATGACTATAATTTTTTCTCTCGTAAATTTGTAATTTTGTAATGTAATTCGCTTAGCAGGCGTTAATGCAAACTTAACAATATAAAAAAAATAGATAACGTAATACAATACGGTACAGTTTTACTTTTTTTTAAAACGTGTTGATACGTTATTTCTACCAAACGCTTAAATAAATCATAAAAAAACCATTCACATATATACAAAATATATATGATAATGCAAGAAATATTATTTACTTTGGTTTAAAATTCCGATTAAAACAACCATTTGAACAACATACCATAAATGTCACCATTAGGCACAAAGTAGGTAGAAATTAAACATTACAGAATAATTTGCAACTTCTTAATGAGTACGCACCATTGTGTGCGCCATCTTGCCGGCATTAAATATGTAACTTATACAAGCGCTTGTTGCCATAAGCACAGAAAGACGCTTAAAATGTTAACACACTCATAAAAACTTACTTTTAGCTTACACTGCGCATGTTAGAGAAATTACCCTGCTTTCGGCTCCGTCGCAGTCGTAAACCCGGTCAGAACGGCTTTTTTATTCGCTGAAAAATAAAGAAAAACAACTCGTATTCAAAGTAGATCGCGTACAAAAGCAGCGAGTGGCGGCGTCGACCACAAACTGGTTCGAGTCGAGATGGGGCCGACTTTCCAATGGAGGCACTAGTTAGCAATTCTGCGAGGCATTTGAGAGGCGATGCAAAACGGTTTTCTGAAGTTAGTAGTTTTTCAGATGTAGACAGCCGCTTAGTAGTTTGAATAGTACTACATGTGACGACATAAGTAACTTAGCACTAGGTTTTTTTTCTCTATCAAGTGACTAACTACACTGTCGATCATTATTAATTACCATTTTTTGAAGCAGTGATAGCTCAGTGGCTTTGGATATGGACTGCCACGCAGCAGCTCCATGGTTCGAATCCCGCCGCGGGCTTGAGCTTTACCGCATGGTGGAAGGGCATTTTGTGAATGCCCGCCTGGCTAGCGACCACCCTCATGTAGAAAATCTGTCGCCAAGCACCTAACGGTGTGTTCCGGCAGCTGTCCTTGAGAGCCAGAGTAATTCTAGGTTAAGCCTGTTAACACCTTCAACCTCATCATCACTTACCATCACGTGTGATTGTGGTCAAAGGCTTACCTATCAGCAATAAAAAAAAAACCATTTCAGTAGTAGGGTAGTAGGGTATTACTAACACAAGGATAACCAACAAAGTATGACAGACCTTTGTGTTACCATGGACGCGCACGTAGCATAGTTTGCTTAGCCGTTTTTAATTGATCAGCTAAGTTAAGCGTCCGCCGCGGTCAGGAGTTCGATGGGTAACCGCTGGTGACATTACTACTGAGCACTTCCGTGCTTCGGAGGGCGCGTTAAGCCGTCGGTCCCGGTTGTTGTCTTATGATGGCAGTCATTACAGCATGGTGGTAGGGCACTTTGCGAATACCCGCCTGGCTAGCTACCACCCTCAAGTAGAAAATCTGTCGCCAAGCATATAACGGTATGTTCCGGCAGCTGTCCTTGAGAGTCAGTAACTCATGGATAGCCTGAAACTTCGACCACATCATCATTTACCATCAGGTGAGATAGTGGTCAAAGGCTAGGGCATCAGCTATAAAATAAAAAATCGCCCAATAACATTGCAGTATCTAAATTTAGCATAGTGCCTTTAATGCAATTTGAGCATTTTACCGTTAAATTTGGCGGTATAGCGCCATAAACTAAAAACAAATATGGCCACTTAGCTAAAGCTTATACGTTATTTTTCTACAAGAGGCGACAGGAGTTCAATATCCACATCATAGGGTGCAGAAAAGTGTTTTTCCGGTTTTATTTGAGTCGTCCGGAAAAAATATTTAATTTAACTACTACATTAACTATAAAAAATTTAGTTCTTTACTCATTCCGGTCATAAGCTTGAGACCCGAGACTTACGGACAGACAAAACGATGGACGAACTGATAAAGTGATACAGACAAGCAGTGATGTCTCATTCTTAGGGCTCCCTTTGGGTACGGAACCACAAAAATAGCGCAATTGTGAACTATACCTTATGAATTAATGCTTGATATAGATACCCAAAATTAGGTAATAAATATGTATATAATGCCCCAATATTAAACAAGAAAAAAAAAAACAAAACGGTACTCCACAAAAGGTGCGATGTTTGGTTACACAGAATTCAATACCCATGCAATATTATGTATATCTATTACTATTTTATTAAATTGATGTATATATATACTCGTATATATACCCATTATTAAAGAAGAAAAAAAACTTATCAAAATGGTGTTCAACAGAAGGAGTTCAGTAAAATTGTATATTAAAATAAAAACTAATCTAAATGGGAAAACAAAAATAGCTATTGAAATTCGATACGGGTCGAGAATGAGAAAAACATAAATAGCTAAAATCCTGCCAGGACAAGGACAACCTACGAACACGTCACCACATACCATCAAGTGGTCGAAGTCTTACCTATCAGGAAAAGAAAAGACCTTGTTCGCTTGGCTAGCATTAAGTATCGGATCAGAATGTATTTATACTTTTGTCTAAGTTCATATAGAATTAACCCACTCGATTACAAGAAACTTTATAGATGTACCTAAGCACAAGGACAAACAAGGTTTATACACCAGACAGTCCACATGAATACCCATGTAATCTTGTATAAAGACCCTCCTTATGCCACAGTGTACAAACAAAATTAGAAGTGAGTCATCTTCGTACAATATTTAATATTATTTTGTGGTAAAAACGAATCGCGTGACTAGGGGATATAACATCTAAAAATCATTTCCATGCATACGATTTGTTGTCACAAGCTCAACTCGCTGTTTAATAATTATTATACAGAAAAATGAGAAAAGTATAATATATTTTTCCAAAAAAGAAAATATGACATTCTTTTATATTTTCGATCTGGTACTGCTTTATTCTCATTGAGTGGGTTGTTGCTCAACATGAACGCACATCAAGGATTTTTTCTATATTAACACCCTGATTACTCTAATGATAGCAGATCAGATCAGGTACCAGACGCGTTATTTGGTAGTATACCAGTTTAAAAGTACCAGTACCAACATTTTGTCCTGTGTCATAATTGCGGGAAATTCCTCAAAGATAAGGTGAGCGATCCCGGTAGTACGAAGTAAGTTACTTTTTACTCCGAACTCCCCTAATCTCGGAATGAGGACTATATGCATGTATAAAATATAATTTGACTGACTAGTCCCATATTCAGATATGTCTGCTAAAACACTTAGCCAAAATACCTATTTGCATGGGGGTAAGTCATTTTGCCAATGCCCGCCTGGCTAGCTACCACCCTCAAGTAGATAATCTGTCACCAAGAGCCTAACGGTGTGTTCCGGCAGCTGTCCTTGAGAGCCAGTAATTCTAGTTTAGCCTGAACAACATCTTCAACCACATCATCACTTACCATCAGGTGAGATAGTGGTCAAAGGCTAACTAATCTGGCATAAAAAAAGAAAACCTTGGCAATTCGTAGTGTGCACCTACGAAATTCCTTCCCTTGTCGGAAAAGATTTCGTTAGATTTTCCATGACATGACGTAACCTGCTTAAAAGAGTACACATTTATATGTAAGACGACAGGTCACTTACTCAAAGCTCAAGATGTATACATAGCTCAAAAACAAATGAATAAAGCAATATTTATTAATTAAATCAGCAAGATATATTATTATTGTGAGCTTGTACTTTATAGTCTACTTCACAGCATAAAAATATATAAGTAGGATTTAGCCTTTGTTTAGTAAGTTAACTATCAGAGGAGTAAGAGCGCCTGCAAGTTATACACCCATGCACAGTTTCAAGCGAAAAATTTATTCCTCCAATAGGCTATTTAGTCCTATTCCTCAAGTCGTAGCTCACTACTGAGCATCGTGTTGTGCCCGACAATCTGTTTCCTCACTCCAGAGCTGTTTCCACCTTCCTCGATCTTTGGCTTGGCTAAGAGCATCTGTATTTGTAGTGTTCAGAATTTTAGCTACATGATTGGACCATCGTGTTGGACTAAGTCCCCTGGGTAGTTTTCCCTTCCATCTTCCCTGTGACTGTTAGTCTCTCCAGGTTGTCGGAGGGCTTTCGTTCTAAGTGGCTGAAGTTTTGCAGCACTCTTTTGAGGCAGATGCTTGTACTACTGCATACAGAAATGTCTGACGAGTCGCGTGGAACAAACGATTGTGCTAGTGACGGAATAACAGAGCTGTAAACTTGTTGATGAGCGCAAAGTACTTTAGATACTTTTCATTGCTAAATCAGCACAATTCGCAATTTTTTCACTTAGTTTGATATTATTTTTGTTGCCCATAAATAAATTCAATTTCGATAAACCATGATTAGTTCATAATAATTTCTATTTTAAAATTACGTTTTATTTATTGGCAAATGATTCAACTTGGGCTAACCTGGCCCTACCTAGCTCTGATAGTGTCAATTGCAACAATATACAAGTTGATTTCTGCTATGACCTGCTGTTAGACTTTTTACTGTGGCAAGGTTTGAATTTCTTAGGTAGTTTAGAAGAATTTATTTGAGTGGGAACTATTCTATCGACAAATGGTCTTTGTCACGAGTCTTACGAGCCGTGACTAACTGATTGGATTAGGTTCCTTACATAGTCTTAATTAGCAGCTTGTGGCCAGTGTCTACGAAAATCAAAGAAACCACCGTTAAATTAAGAATCATATCTGCGCACGCTGTTACGTGTTTAATTATTAAAGTTAAAAATTAAGAATAAAGTTTATTTATTAATTGAATTTCAAAACACAATTAATGAAATGCCAAAGCATAATTATTTGCTCTGATCTGACTAACGATTATCATCGATTCCAAGTACATGCAATGCATGTTTCTACAAAAAAAAAAAACAGTAACATGTCGATAATTATCATACGAATGGGAATTAGTTTCCAGAGTAGCTAGTTTAGTAGTAAATGAGGAACTTGGTGATACATTTTCACTAAAAATCACAAAATAATTTGCCAACATGCAAAATGTATCTTAATGTATTACCTACGCGGCTAGTCGCGAAGGTAATTAGCGAACAACTTTTGAAGCGCTCGTAGCCAAGTTTGCTTAGCCATTCTGAATCGATCAGCAAAGTTAAGCAACGTCCGCCGCGGTCATGACTTGGATGGGTGACCGCTGGTTGGGCATAACTACTGAGCGCTTCCGTGCTTCTGAGGGCACGTTAAGCCGTCGGTCCCGGTTGTTGTCTTAGGATAGCAGTCGTTACAGCATGGTGGTAGGGCACTTTGCAAATGCCCGCCTGGCTAGCTACCACCCTCAAGTTGAAAATCCGTCGCCAAGCACCTAACGGTGTGTTCCGGCAGCTGTCCTTGAGAGTCAGTAACTCTAGGTTAGTCTGAACAACATCCTCGACCACATCATCACTTACCATCAGGTGAGATAGTGGTCAAAGGCTAACCTATCAGGCATAAAAAAAAAGAACTATTCTCAATGTCATCATAATCCATAATCTCGTTTTCCATTCACAACTCTGTAGTCCATGAATATATATTTTGCAGAGTAGTGAGTTTTGTAAATCGCAAAAAAAATAGTTATATTCAATAGTTTTTACAACCTTATTGAGTCTTAAATTAAGTAAAAATGTTATACATACCTACTCAATTTTATGAGGCGCCTAGATTAATGAAGTAAATTATTTTGTGCGCTTGAAATGGGCGAAACTTTTGATTCTCCTTCATTTATACGCTTATGAAAATAAGTTACACTTATTCTGATTTTAATTCTGATTGCTTAAGTCGAACAATGCTAAAACAAACATACACATTCACACATCATCTGTGTTTTGACTAATGCCTGCTAAGTGCTAACTTTTATTAACTATAGTTATCATAAATAATGATAACTATAATTTCAGGTGATATGCAAGGTGCGCGTAGGCGCTTCATTTTCAGAGGTTTTAATGGGGCTTGTTTATTTATTTATTTTATACACATCACAAAATTAAAACAGATACACCGAAACTTACTAAGATTCAGAACAAGATCGTAATACAAAACATATGTACCAAAAGAAAGAACGATGTGGAGAGACTTTGAGATAAATTATAATATTACAAGAAGAAATTGTAAAGACATGCAAACTATGCACAACTGTGAGCAATTTTGCCGCTGGGATGAGCATGCTGCTTAGTAATATGATATAATGGTAATGATATATGATAATATATAAAGGTAATATAATAGAATGTACTCTTTAATGTATGTAATCTTTCTTTTATGTATAATCCGTTAACAAAATTAGACCAGTTCAAATAACGAGCGAAATTTTTCAATCATTCCCAACTCCACCAAAATTACGCTGCAGCTGGAGAATTTTAGGCTTAGCTTTCAGAGTACGAATTTCGTATGAAAGATAGACTTAGTAATGGTAGAAAAAAGCTTTACTGCTTTTGCAATAGGTATATTATTTTACTGTGATGTACTAGTGTAACATGCTTACTGATAATTTATTTGTAGATTTATTTATTTTGTTGAGTAGAAGATGCAGCAAATTGAAAAACCTCCAAAGGTTTTTTGTTGCTAGCAGTAAATAATTATGTATTATAATATGTTCTAAAAATAAAAATGACAGAATATATTCAAAAATATATACTGATACAATATAACGTCTTGGAAACCTAGACCGCCACATACTTAATGAAACTTTTGTTCGCTACATTTCACGAAATGTCTGAAACCTCAAAGCCTTGGTGTTCCACCGAATTTATTGAAGCACAAAACCATTCTAGATGTTATCGAATTTCTAGAAAATTGTTATTTTCCTTCACATTACATCCTGTTTGTTTTGGTTTCAATGTATTATTGAATTTTCTAAATAAAAAAAGGAATAGCTTTTTATCTTGAAATCGAATATTTTACACCTTGTATAGGTTTTTTACAAAATATTAAGTTTTCTTCTATTTAAGCCCGGATTTTCAATCATCGGGTGGTAACAATTCATATGAGTAAATGGTGTTTAAAAAACAAGATAGTTGGTTAAAGTTAAATCAAAAAAGTACACATGGTGGTAGGGCATTTTGCATATGCCCGCCTGACTAGCTACTACCTTATGTAGGCTTAGGAAGGCACGTTAAGCCGTCGCTCCCAGTTGTTGTCTTAGGATGGCAGTCAATATAGCATGGTGGTAGGTCATTTCGCGAATGCTAGCTACCACCCTTAAGTTGAAAATCTGTCGCCAAGCACCTAACGGTATCTTCCAGCAGCTGTCATTGAGAGCCAGTAATTTGAGGTTAAACTGAACAACATCTTCGACCTCATCATCACTTACCATCAGGTGAGATAGTGGTCAAAGTCTAACCTATATCAAGCATAAATAAAAAGTATTTTCTTGCAAAGCTACGATATTTAAACCATTTATTAATCTGATGGTCTTTTTTTGATTATAATATTAGACGCATTACCCCAAATAGGAACTACGTAGCTTATAATAGAATGTATGTAGGCATAATGTACAGATATAAATGTTTTCTTGACTATTAATGACTTAAGTTTCAATCATGCATAATTTGGACTGCACATTTTCTTGCAGATTTTTTTGATCTGTGCAGTGTGACCAACTGTACTGTCTATAGTATAACCTAAAAATACAATATACCTTTGAAACCCAAACCGGTAGCCAATCAAAACATTCACAGAGTATGCGTTGGTATAGCAGATTGCTAAAAATAAATAATAATAGCAAACGATTAAAAATTAAAGGGTGTCCCATACAAGAAACGTAATAACGATCATACTTACAAGCGTCAAACTTAGTACAGATATAGTTTAATATTTACCGTATAGCAACATATAGTAAAAGAAGCCAAATGCGAATCACTTTTTTTTCAGGTAAGCCTTTGACCACAATCTCACCTGATGGTAAGTGATGATGTGGTTGAAGGTGTTAACAGGCTTAACCTTGAAATACTGGCTCTCAAGGACAGCCGCCACTGTACTATAAGAAAAAAATAAGGATTTTTGGTGTTTTCTTTGTTCGTATGGAACCCTCAGGTGTGCTAGTAGTATTCGTACTTGGCCGAATTGTTTTTTACTATCCACGTCAATCGTTTTTTTGACGGATACCTAGGTTTAGTTCAGTAAAACGTGTAAATAAAAATTTGATGTATAATTCTTATTGTTGACTTATTACGCACTGCGCTTTCACCCGCTTGTTGATGGATGATGATGAAAATCCTATTTCAGTTAATCCAGCGCCTCATCTTCCTCCATATCGAATTTCATCAAAATTGGTCCAGCTCTTTGAGCGTGATATTAGTGTGATTTAATTGCCCATACTTTGAGTTTTGAGTACATTTTCATTTTCTGATTTTAGTTATGAAAAATGTGTATCACTTAGGACCAATATATATTATTCTCAGGCCGCGTATATTGAATTCAGAGCAAAACATAGTAAGCTAAATTTGAATCCCCGAGCGTAGCGAGGAATTAAATATGCGAGTGATACATTGTATAAAGTACTAGCTATCCGGGCGCGGCTCCGCCCGCGCGTATGTCGGTTATCGCGCAAAAACATTAACCTCTTTTTGCTCAGTTAGATAAAACTATCCTTTGATTTTTCCCGGGTCTCAAACTATTTCCAAATAAAATTTCATTCAAATCGGTCCAGTAAGACAAGAAAGTTGATGATAAGATAGCATATATCAATAAAATAAGAGTATATGTAACTGTAAAACAAGATTTCCTACGTTTATTTTGCTCGCAATCTTAATATTAAAATAAAATAAAAAAAAACATCAAAGATAATTTCAACTTACAAAATTTTGGATCACATAACATTTACTTCTACAAGCTTTAACATGAAATTCATACTCTAAAAGCGTATGTTTTATTAATGAATATTTTATATTCAAGTCTTTGCGTCTGAGTTCAAGGGTATACGAGAAAAAAGGACAATGGACGATATTTTTCTTACTCCAAGGCTCCAGATACATTAGTACATTGGCGGTTCAAACAATCTTTATCAGAAGGTTGGACCTACTACATCGGAGTGTGGCCGATTAGGCACTTTTACAATTTTTAATCTGACCTAAAAGGTATTGGTTTTTATTCTTTGATCTGATTGACCTGTGTTTGACTGTGCCTGAATTTGCACTAACAAAAAATATTTAAGTACAAGAAAATTATACGCAATCTCTGCAATAAAGCATAATAGAAGCATTTCTGAGTTTGAAAAGAAAACAAAAGCCAGCTACAATGAGGATAAGACTGGCGTCGGTGAATATTTGACAGGCACTTTGAGAACAAGAGGCCAAGTTATTCAAGTGCAGTAATTAAACTGAAAGTGATTCAAGTAGCGCGTTCGTCGGATGTTCTATAAACATGTCAGAGACCTGACTTTGACCATAGATATAATAACAGTTACATTGGTAATGAACTACACCAAGTAAGTGCATCAGGGTAAGTTCGGACAGATTTCGGGCTATTCGTAGAGTGTTTAGTAATTATTTTTTTCCTTGTTTCCTAAAGTAGTTCTCCATTGTCAATGCTCAAAAAGATTTTATAGTAATTTTATTGATACACAATACAAAGTGTATCAATAAAATTACTATAAAATCTTTTTTTTTTTCACGTTCCACTTACACGATTTCTCATTTATGACTTTGTGAAAAACGAATATGAAGTTTAAGACACGACGTAAAGATCGGACGTTCGCATGGTAAGTTCGGACGGAAATACGTTATAAAATCGCCTATGTAACTAATATCATAAGATTGATGTGAAGAAAATATGCGTACTTACCCCTGTTAAGAATATACAATGAAAAATTTCGGCAATTCTCATTTACTAGTAATAAATATACGCGATTTAAACCGTTTAAAGTGGTTTAATTACTATGTGTAACAATCGCGAAAACCTAAGACAACATTACGATATGCCTGCAGGTTTAGAAGTTATTTGATTTATCCGGACTTCCTCTGTATGTGAACTTACCCTGATGCACTTATATACAACTAAGGAGCGTATTAAAATTGCATCTCAAGAATAAAATCGATCATAATATCCTGATTTTGACAGATGTTCCAATTAAACGTCAAAACTGCATCTAAAGATCGAGATGCATTTATCAAACCGAAAAACTAACCTCAAGAGAATCAATTCTTTAAGGTTTTACGAAATAAATTCAGTATATAATTCATACTTCATACTTTTCTCTTAATAAAAGGCGTTCTTATACGTGGGTAATAGTGATGGGACGTAATTAATACCCCACTGAACTTACGAACAAATTGTCGAAGTGAAACCGTGGAAATGGAAGATAAAGTCTTTTGAATAATTATGGTACCGACTTCAACAAGATATGTCATACTTTTCAATATCAAAAGTGAATTCCGTTATTTTATTATTACTGTCTCTTATGTTGTTTTCTGTGTTTCAATACAAAAAAAACGATGCAAAAATGCAATACCTACATCGAAATATATTTTTGCTATAGAAAAAAAAATTTTCTTTATGTTTTTTATTATAAAAATTTCTTTATGTTGTTAGAGATGACACAATGTACCGATACCACATTCACGTGATAAGGGTAAGAAGTTAATAATATACTTGTTATTAAAATAGTGAAAGAGAAAAAATAAATAAAAAAAACATAATTAATTTATTCCTGACCCAATATCGCATAGTGCATTCCAAACTTAATTTAAATGTTGGGAAATGTCAAGAATGAGTTGCAACTTAGCATACGCTAGGGTTGCCCTTAGCACTAATTTTCAGTTAACATAATTAAAAACCTTATTGACATAAGAAAAACCTCAGGCCCTGTTTTTCAACCATTATTATAAAAATAAAATAATTTATATAAAAATAAAAGATAAAATGAACGAATTTTGGTTGTTATAAAGAAACGTTCTATGTTTTCAATATGTTCCTTTAACATTTTGTTCTGATATTTTTAATCTGAGTATTGAAAAACCACAAAATAACTTAAATTATTAGTGTCTCATTCACTGTATCTCCTTACGGCGAGAGACGTATTAAAAATACTACGAGTATTTTAAACAAAAAGTTTATTCAAGTGAAATAACAAAAAAGTTTTTTCAATTGAATAAACTTGAAGCGTTAGTAATAAATTGAAATATGTAAACATTGTTTTACAAAAGTTTATTTAATTCTGTTTTGAGCTAGAATTTATAAAAGTAACAAAATTTATCTATTTTTATGATTTTAAATGTTTTTAAAATGCTTAAAACTTCAAAGTTATCTTTATGCATTATTGTTTAGAAAATTAAATTGTTTAAACAGACGTTCTAGAAAACATTAAGAATGTATCACAACTTCTTTTGCAAAAAGAACTTCTAATTAAATTAAGAGATTTATTAACGTACGAATAAATATGCTAAAAAGTATTACCCTCATACAGCTACGGCTTTGATTTTGGACTCAACAAGTTCACAATAAAAAAAACATGAACAACCTTCTGATTTTAATTGCATTGGTTAATTGATTTCGCACTCGCTGTACGTTACTGTACAGTTAAGTATGTGTTTTTGATTTACCCATTCATTTAATTGATCTCACTATAAAATTTGTTAAATTTATTTTTCTACTTTGCAATGGTAAAAAAAGCCGTATGATTTTTTTTTCGTATTAGATGGAAAATAATACGCTGTATAAGGATTAAGATTGATTGAAAAGGAAAGTTGTCACCTACCAGGAACAAAAAAGTTGCATATAAAATATACATTTATACTTCTAAATATTATGATTATATTTACAAATTGGTGTACAAAATATTTTGCCCCAGGCGGTAATTGAACCCGCGTCCTTCCGATTTCGCACCGCATGCTTAGACCGCTCAGCTACCGGGGGGAGCTAGCTGAGCGGTCTAAGCATACGGCGCGAAAACATTTTGCGGCAAAACATTTTGTACTCCAATTTGTAAATTTATACATTTATACCCCATAGAGAAACACCCAACGGTGAGCAGCAGCGGCTTCTAAAGAACTACATCTCAAATTTTATCGCTGTATAACGATGACTTTAATTATAACTTATAAAGTAGCTGTAAACAATTACTAAGGCCCTATTACAATCATTGAAAATAATAGTCAGTGTCCGCTAAAGTTAACACAAAAGCAGCTTTGAAACAAACCCTAAAAATACAATCAGTTGTTGCCAGTCACAAGGTAATACACTCTCAAATACAAATCATCTACGGTGAAATCTAGACTTTCAAGGATCGAATGACTATTCGATCATAGTTTCGTTAATTTGTAACATTCAGTTAAAGGACGGCCTAGAAATTCTTCACATAGCTACACATACGTCTGGTGTCTACTCGCAGTATATTGGTATTTCTGTTAGTGAAGATACCGTTAAAAAAGGTTCGATAGGTCTACGATACCTCGAAAAATCTCTTTTTAGTAATAAATCTCTTTGTGGACGAGTCCGTCTGGCAAAGTACTACCACCATACTTATTTCTCTCAGACATAAATGTTCACATTTCTTTGTTTCAGTTGAAAGGTTATAGGTGCCGGTGAAATTTTTTTGAAGCTGTGATAGCTCAGTGGCTTTTGCTATGGACTGCCGCGCAGCAGGTCCATGGTTCGAATCCCGCCGCGGGCTTGAGCTTCACCGCATGGTGGAAGGGTATTTGGTGAATGCCCGCCTGGCTAGCGACCACTCTCAAGTAGAAAATCTGTCGCCAAGTACCTAACGGTGTGTTCCGGCAGCTGTCCTTGAGAGCCAGAGTAATTCTAGGTTAAGCCTGTTAACACCTTCGACCACATCATCACTTACCATCACGTGAGATTGTGGTCAAAGGCTAACCTATCAGCAATAAAAAAAAAAAAAAATTACAGACACATAATACTTAACAAACTTCATCAGATATAAATATACGCAGTATACACACGCACAAAACCTCACACATCTTCATACACATACTCGCACACCTTCACATACCCTCTAACACACACACAGAGAGAGTAGTCACTTACATAATTATGTTTGAAGATTTTACACGAGTGACTGTTTGTTTTTAAATAGAAAACCTATATAATGTAAATCCTTAAGTAGCCGTAAGTTATATTTTTTAAGAAAAAATGCATGCTGTGGATTTTGTTTAATAAATAAAATTTAAAAAAAAGAGAAATGTTGTATTCTCACCTCGAATGGAAACCGAACCCACGCCTCACGATTTTACGCCCAGTGGCTAAAGCTTTAGATTAAAACAAAGTAGGTTTCTTCCTTACCTTAACTATTTCGTATAAAAACACCATAATAGTCATCATCTATGTTAGGATATTTGCTCGAAGTTGTCTATGATAAAACTCATCATCACATCATCATGAACAGATTTGATATTAGAACTACTTGAATTGTCATTACTGAGACAAATAAAGCAAATTATTGCTGGTTTTAATAACTCTTTAAAAAAACTGTTAGGCTACATCTTTAAATTCAAACCAGCTTTATACAATTTTAGTAAATAATACTGGAGAACTCACGTGATACAGTCAGGTAGCTCCGACTATAGTTTCAACCACAATCGGTAGTCTTTTTCAAGGAGAGCTCGGGACGCCCGCGTTGACGTCTCGCTTAGCACTCATATTATAACACAGCCTTATACAAACTGACTAAGCACTCGAGATGACCCTGTGGTCATCTCTACGAACCGTAACTCTGTAACTTTCTGAAATAGGACAGCCTCAACATTCCTCACGTAGTTGCATGGGCGCCGGTCTCTGGTATATTGCTCGCAGTATCACTGTAGATATCTGTAACGAAGGTAGGGGCGCCTCAATTACTGTCTACTCGACGTCCGTATATTGGGACTAGAGGAACAATTGAAAATAGCTACATCTTGTTGGGTCGATGCGTCATCGTAGTAAGTAAATAAGTACATCTTGTTGAACATAATTGGTGTTTTACGTAGATCTTTAGAACAGTTACAAAGGGTAAATTTGCATAGGGTAATAAAATTAAGTTCTCTAGTATAAATTAAATGAAGCTTGTCTTGCAAGAGCTTGATTGTGCCGTTATGAAATTAAATATACCAAAACAAACTTCAAATCTTGTAATAATAATGTTTATATACGTTAATATGATTAACTCTTGAAAATGTTGTGAAATAAAACATAAAATATCAAACTTCACATGGACAATAACCAAGATGACCATCATTAAATAAATTATGAACCAGAGAGGCTGTACTCTATTTAATATAATTCTTTGTAAAGAACATTTATTAGTTTTATAAACCTATTTTCATTGTACAATCGCAATAAACACATTTAGCGCCATTAAATACTCGATTTCAATTATTTATAGGGCTACTTGCATGACAATCTATTTATATTTCCAGGAAGTAAAATTATTAAGTAGCTTTGATTAGAGCCTTTAAGCTGTTTAGCTTACAAACAACTTGCAGAAGCTATATTTTGCCCCAATTCAACACAGAAAAAGACATCACATCCTTTAATAACTTGCCCTACATCTGCGCACATTGACAATTATGAAAAATTGTGAAACAAATCAAAATAGGGTTGTCGTGGAGTAGCTGAAATTAAGTAATTAAAAAAAATAAAGGCTGTACTGTAATATCTTCTTGTCTTTGGGAACTTTTATGTATTACTATAATATTAGTAATGAACGGGGAAAAGTATTTGTTTGTGAAGAGAAAGGATGTGGTTTGTTAGAATACTTTTATTGCACTGATTATTACTAATATTTGCTAATATAAAGAAAATTACAAACTAGGTTAATGTGACAATCGCTACCGCTCAGTCGGCGCCTTGTGTAGGTCATCGAAATGCATCTATTGCAGAAAATATAATTAACCTAATGTATGGCATGCCCGTACATACTGCCGACTTAAGAAAGGTAAATTAGTAATATATTAAAATTGTAGGGAAAAAATGTAGAATTATTGTCTAAACTATTATCTAATGAATGTCCATGTAAGGTTCATTGTCAACTTGAGAACAAGGGGACGCCTTGTCCATTTTTACACGCACTGCACTAAAATGTCTGTTCGTAGCGTTCACTTGATCCCGCTGGATCTCACTGTAATGCGGATTTGCTGATTCTGAAGAACACGCTGTCGGCATCGGTTGCAGTTCCAATCGAGGTTGTGTAGTTGTATTAGCACCTTTAGCCTTAAGGATGTTATATTTAAGTTTTCGTATAAGGTACATGGCTGCGATAATGACAACTATCATATGGTGATAGTTATGTAGGAAATTGCATAGTGATGGATATCATGGGGCGAAATCTCTGTTAAGGCATTCTTCTGTTGTGCCTGCACTTGTTTCAGGTTGTCTCAGTTGGTCATCTTGACGTTCGGGATGTTGCAGGCAATGGATAGATGAATTATTAATAATTTCATTTATTTCGTTGTGTCTGCGGCAGTTCGTAACGCTGCCCGTCCACTGCGATGTTTGATTTCCTGACGTCAATGCCTAGCGCGCCCGAATGTCATTGCTGTAGGATGCTGGAGCTGTGTTGTCCGCAACCCGGAGGTGAGTGTAGGATAACAACATGTGAACCGCAAGTTGTCTAGCTCACGGATTCTCTGTTGTAGCCGAGCTATATTGCCCTGGCTGCAGGTTGTAGGTATGCGAGGTGAAGTCCCCACAGAACTTGTTGTAGCCGAGCTGTATTGCCCTGGCTGCTGGTTGTAGGTATGCGAGGTGTAGTCCCCACAGAACTTGTTGTAGCCGAGCTGTATTGCCCTGGCTGCTGGTTGTAGGTATGCGAGGTGTAGTCCCCACAGAACTTGTTGTAGCCGAGCTGTATTGCCCTGGCTGCAGGTTGTAGGTATGCGAGGTGTAGTCCCCACAGAACTTGTTTTAGCCGAGCTGTATTGCCCTGGCTGCAGGTTGTAGGTATGCGAGGTGTAGTCCCCACAGAACTTATTGTAGCCGAGCTGTATTGCCCTGGCTGCTGGTTGTAGGTCTGCGAGCTGTAGTGCCCACAGAACTTGTTGTAGCCGAGCTGTATTGCCCTGGCTGCTGGTTGTAGGTCTGCGAGCTGTAGTGCCCACAGAACTTGTTGTAGCCGAGCTGTATTGCCCTGGCTGCTGGTTGTAGGTCTGCGAGCTGTAGTGCCCACAGAACTTGTTGTAGCCGAGCTGTATTGCCCTGGCTGCTGGTTGTAGGTCTGCGAGCTGTAGTGCCCACAGAACTTGTTGTAGCCGAGCTGTATTGCCCTGGCTGCTGGTTGTAGGTCTGCGAGCTGTAGTGCCCACAGAACTTGTTGTAGCCGAGCTGTATTGCCCTGGCTGCTGGTTGTAGGTCTGCGAGCTGTAGTGCCCACAGAACTTGTTGTAGCCGAGCTGTATTGCCCTGGCTACTTAATGTTAGAGTTTTTGTAAGGTGTATATATGTCCACTGTAGGTGCACTGCACTGTAAATGCACTGCACTGAATCCAAAGTCACTGTTATACCGGAACCTCGCCCGAAGAGGTATCAACGCGCGGGGTTCTATTTCGAAGGACCAAAAAATATGGTTGTAGGTCTGCGAGCTGTAGTGCCCACAGAACTTGTTGTAGCCGAGCTGTATTGCCCTGGCTGCTGGTTGTAGGTCTGCGAGCTGTAGTGCCCACAGAACTTGTTGTAGCCGAGCTGTATTGCCCTGGCTACTTAATGTTAGAGTTTTTGTAAAGTTGTATATATGTTTACTTTAGATGTACTGCACTGTAAATGTACTGCACTGAATCCACTGTTGTTGCACGAAGAGGTATCAACGCGCGAGGTTCCATTTCGAAGAAAATATTTATGAAGAGAAAGATGTGACTTGTTTGAGTAGTTTTAGTGAATTCCACTGTATCCACTGTTGTTCCGGAACCTCGCACGAAGAGGTATCAACGCGCGAGGTTCCATTTCGAAGAAGATATTTGTGAGGAGAAAGGATGTGGTTTGTTAGAATACTTTTATTGCACTGATTATTACTAATATTTGCTAATATAAAGAAAATTACAAACTAGGTTAATGTGACAATCGCTACCGCTCAGTCGGCGCCTTGTGTAGGTCATCGAAATGCATCTATTGCAGAAAATATAATTAACCTAATGTATGGCATGCCCGTACAAGTAACTTTAAGACTTTCGCGACTTGAACACATAGTTTAAAGTATTTAACGGGACTTAATCCCGATAGAAACATGTAATTATAGTCCGCTCGAGACCACGATCAATGCAACTTGGTTGAAACTTCAGCACGGAAGGTTAATTGACGTCATTGATCGCCCACGCTAGCACAACCTCCTGGGATAACTCACCAGCTTCACCTCTTGTGATGCCCCAAAACACAGAGGGTATCCACCTCTAAAGTCAAAGTCAAAATCATTTATTCAATTTAGGCGTCTACGACGCTCTTATGAAGGTCAATTACAAATATTGAAATATTCTACATTGTCCTACCATGTTCAGGAAAAAAAAATTATAGAGCCACTGCGACAAGAACGGGCAAGAAACTCGGGGCCATTCTTTTAAACGTCTTTTAACAATGTGTTATATACAATATAAACACAATTATTACAATATTTGTTTACATTACGTAGGTGACAAGACCATTACGTAGACGTAGACTCAAGAAGATCTTACCCTGTTTGAGGGCCAGCTGTGATATCTTAAAGGAACGTTGCACTAGTTGCCCTTAGTTATGCTGCGCATGGAACAAATGACCATAAAAGCTAAGTGATAATAAGTTAATTATATTACTGCCGGAGTTAGTTTAGGATTGTTTATCTGTTTGTTTATCTATTTTGAAGTCACAAGTGCATTTGGTTATCCAACTGCGATTCATACCATTTAGTATATTAATCATCAGAACACCCATAAGCCCAGTCTGAGTGAGTCTATCTCAGCAAAGTAACATAGCGCAACGTTCAGAAGTGGTACGGGCTCAAAATTCCTCACAACGACACGGTCATCGTTAAATTGCTCCCTCTATCCCTATGGAGCTAACAATAGCACGGGTCTACTCGATATCTCGATATCTCAGCTACGTATATTTGTTGTTGAAGTGGTATTACAAACTTGGGTTTAGACCAAATCCTTAGAGATACGGTCAAATTGAACCGGAACAGATTCTAATTTTGAATGGAGTAACCAGTTCTTGACAAAGAGAAAATGTTGACAGTGAAATCGATATCTCAGCTACGTATATTTGTTGTTGAAGTGGTATTACAAACTTGGGTTTAGACCAAATCCTTAGAGATACGGTCAAATTGAACCGGAACAGATTCTAATTTTGAATGGAGTAACCAGTTCTTGACAAAGAGAAAATGTTGACAGTGAAAAGTTGTTTGATGTTAATGCCAACACTTCATTTTAGAATTAGATTAATACGTATATGAAGTGAGTCTGAGCGGTATTTAGGTCTTTAATCAAAATTTTCTAAATCGGCATCATGATGCCAATTTAGATTATGGTTTACGAATTCAATGGTGTTTTTTCATACACAAAATTAGATCAAAGACCTAAATAACGCCCAGACCTACTTATGATACTTATTTTTCGGATTGTATATAAAAAAAAGTCTCTTGTGACGATTTCATACACGACATATTATAATAATAATTCATGGTAAGACTTCAGAAACATAAATATTTTAAAAAAGGATTTTAAACAGAAAATATTCTACAACCAAAAATGCACTAAAATTAAATAAATAATTCACATTGTATAGGGATCATTCAAATACTGCTCAACAACTACGTCAGATCTCACACAAATTTAAATGGAACCACAAGACAAGAACTAGCTGTAAAATGTTATGAGGTACACACAAAAAAGTCGAAATGAAGATAACCTCCTGCTTTTAACATGTCCGTTTAAAATTTGTTAGAATCACGGGCAATTACCATGGCAGCAAGTGAATCTGGAGACATAACCAACGAACCCACATTTCATACCATTTAATTTGCAAATCATTAAGCATCGCAAATAATCATTTCTATAAAACAATTTAGCTAAAAATGTTAATTACGAGTATATTCCATGAAATAAATTTAATTTCATCAAACAAAAAACCCTGTGAAAAGTGCTTACCCTGAAGATCTCAAGTGATAATAGTAAGTCTGTGTCTTTTAATAAGTAATGATCTTAATTCATACTTTATTATACTATACAGGGTAATTGGTAAAACGCTAACAACCACATATTTTTTTTATTTATATTTATTCTGTTTTCATCACTGGACCGCGCCGTGCTCCCTTTCAATAGAGTTTTGACTATTAACATCGAACAAGGTTATAAAAATATGAAATGATACATTACAGGCACAAGATATATTTAACATCAGGTGGTCCTCGAGCTTACTCCATCAAAAACATATAAAAAACACAAAAGAAAAATAAATAAAATAAAATTCAAAATAAAAACAAAATGTTTGTCAGCACTGGCAACAGGTTGTTAGCAGTTAAACCTGTATAGCCAGAATTGCCACACACGCTGTTTGCACAAGATGTTTGGCAATAAATGACGAAATGCACACTTCTGGCTGCCCATCAGGGGCTATAATGGTGTGACATTATCTTTCAAAACTTGCGTATTTTGAACAAGAGGTAGTTTTTATTTCGTATATCTTTGGTCAACGACCAGCATGTCAGTGACATGGGCAGGTGACAGCATACTTTTGTACAGAAGTACTCACTCCTTGCCTATTAAGAAGAAACAAAGTTGATAGAACAAAAGGAAAGGGAATAAGAGACAGTACACACGATAGGACAAAACAAGGATAATGACTAGAAACGTGCTTAGAGCGTGTCACAAATTGTCTCTTAGGGAAAAAGAAAAACATACCTGCCGGTCCAGTTAATGAATCGCTGTTGTGAGCCTTTATTTTACTTTCTGTTTTAATTGTTACCATAGTAAACATGTAGTCTATTTTAAGTTTTAGCTCGTGCAATTTATACAAGAGCTTAAGAGCAAGGATTCGATTCACGGCTAAAAGTTCGTATATCTGCGTTTTTTCAGAGTCAATATCGTGACAGTGCAAGCAGTAAATTCTATGAAAAATACTATTTTGGAAAGGTCTAATTCTATATTAGTGCACATCAGTGAAAAAAATAATAATTTGTAAACAGTTTTTCTAACCGAAAGCAATTTATGCAAGCTGTTTTCCGGAAATCTGTCGCAGAGCTGTTTTTCAGGTCGAATAATACTATTTTAACGTGACATAGTATTTTATATGATACCTTTATTATGAAGAGTATGAAGCCTCAAAGTGCACTACAGAGCTATATTACAAATATATTATTTATTATGTCTCAAAAATAAAATACTGTCGTGGCATAAAAACGAGTTAATCGGTCCACTTTAACAATTTTTTTTACCTAGTTACCGAAAGTATTTGTAATTGGCAGTCTCATTTCATAGAACAACAGATATTGCTTAATATTTCAATCATTTTTCCTGCACCTTTTAGGGACTTTGTAATTTAACCTGATTTTTTCAAATAAACCTATATAATCTTGCGCGCATCCATTGTTCGATTACATCATTCCGACCTGTGCCGCCACGCCGTGCACACCTGTCTACAGCTCCGCCAGTATCTCCCAGTGAGACCGCAATAGTCCCCGCACTATTGCCGTCTCACTCGGGTCATCGTTCCGACGCTAGTTGCAGACCAGTGCCTTGGAATACGCAGTCCTGACGAAGTTTTGTTTTCTGTGCAGAAGCTGAGCAGCCACCGACCGCCGTGCAACGTGAGCTACGAGCTCGCCGTGCCGGCGCGCAGAGGCGCTCTAAGACGTCAGGCATTACCACCTACCCAAGTCCCTTGTTTCGGACGAACAACATCATATCGGGCTGGTGGTCTTGTTTTGACCGCACTTTTCGGTGCGCATTTCACCACTTTACTACCCGACACAACATAGTAACAGTCGCGTAACAACACACTTTGTGCTGTTAAGCGACGTCGTTCAGGCGTGGGGTAGCGTCAGCCAAACCCGTCTGAACGATCAAATCCGCCATTTGCTGCGGTCGCAGTGTGACACCCTACGGTGACAACGGCCACTGTTGTTGTTTTGGTTTAACCTTGCACCGTGGCCTTTCCCGCTTCACGGGTCAGCCGAAGCAAGCTGGGCTCCGGGATTACTGGCCTTGGGGTCGCCCCTAGTCAACCCCGGAGTAGCGCTTAGGAGCACCCCTCTCCGCCGAGAAAAAAGCTCGGAGAGGGTACACAACTAGGGCACACCCTAGGTACACACTCCCTCTCACACAGTGAGCTCACAAGGTGTGTGAGGGAATTCAAACCCTTGATAGGGCGTCCTGAGTATTCCCCTCAGGATGCAGTCCCGTCCCTCTAACGGTGAGGTGCAGGTCCTTCAGACCTTCGCCCTCCGCCACCCCGATCTATACGTTGCACATATGCAACTCCTTGAAGAGGAAGAGAATGCCCGCCTCACGGACACTCTCATCGCTCCCTCCGGGACTTCAAACCCGGAGGCCAGCGTTCCTCCCTTGACCCGATCCTATTCAGAGGATAGCCCTACTTCGCCCGCTCCCGGGCCCGACAATAGACGCACGGTGGCAGCCCCTCCCCGTGAACGGTCTCGCTCTCGCTCACCGATCGGGAGGTCAGCGAGTACCCGTCCCTCCTTCGCCATTGTCGAGACCGTTTCGGAATCCGAAACGGACATGGAGGTAGATCAGGCCGGCGCCTCACGCACGGACTCTGATTCCGATAACGACGGTTACACCGTCGTAGATCGCAAACGCAAGCGCGCGCCCAAAGCCGCTAGTTGCGCCACTTCCGCCCCTCCCGCCAAGGCACCCGCAAAGGCCCCCGCCTCCGGCAAAAAACCGACCCCCGCCCCGCGCCCCGCGTCTCCTCCCTCCGCTCCGGTTTGAACCGCCGCGTCCCCTCAGGACGCGAGCGCACGTCGCGAAAAACCGCCTCCGCCTTTGTTCATTCAGGACAAAAGCAAATGGGACATGCTGTCCCGCTTAGTTTCGGATCGTGGGATCCATTATACTAATGCCCGCTCCACGCAGCAGGGCATTAAAGTCCAAGTGCCCACTAGTAGCGACCACAGAGCGCTAACAAAGCTCCTCCGTAAAGAGAGCATAAGTTTTCACACTTATGCGCTCGAAGAGGAGAAAGTCCTTCGCGTTGTGATTCGCGGTGTGCCTAAGAAGATACATACCGATGCGGTATGTGACGACCTTAAAGCACAAGACTTCCCAGTGCATGCGGTTCACCGCATGTACAGCGGGAAGGACCGCAGTCCATATGACCTAGTACTCGTAGTACTAGACCGTACACCAGAGGGCAAGGCCATTTTTAATTTAAAAAAGGTCTGCGGCCTCTCTGGGTTAGACGTACAAGCCCCATTTAAAAATGGAAGTCCCTCGCAGTGTCACAACTGCCAATTATACGGTCACGCCTCCCGCTTCTGTTTCGCTCGCGCTAGGTGCGTCAAGTGCCTAGGCGATCACGCGACAGCGGCGTGCACTCGCACTCGGGACTCGCCGGACCCACCCAGCTGCGTTCTATGCGGTGCTCAAGGACATACCGCGAATTACCGCGGCTGCCCAAAAGCACCACGCATAAACCACAGGGTGGCAAGGCATAGGCCGACCCGTCCCTCACATGACCGTTACCAACGGGTCAGCCCTAAGCTGTCGGTAATACCTGCTTCACAGGTAATACCCGCGCCGCTCCCCGCCCGTAACGCATGGTCTAAACCACCCAGTATGGTAAAGACCATCACTCCCGCCCGCGCCCCGGCCCGCGCGCCCGCACCCGCTCCCGCCCGCGCCCCGGCCCCTGCCCGCGCACCGGCCCCGGCTCGCCCCGCGCTCCCGGCACCCGTTGCCAACTCCGTTCGCGCCCCTCCTCCCCGCGCCATTCCTCGGCCACAAGCCCCACCCATGCCGCTGATGGATGCCTCTCTTCAAGAGGACATCAAACTAGTCAGCGACCTGGCGATGTCTATTGACATCAACGAAGTCCGCGAGCTAGCGCACAAGATGCACTTCGCTCAATCCCCAGCGGACGTGATCCAATATACATTGGAACACGCGAATTTACTTAGCGCCCTTAAGCGCTTCGTTCCCCAGGCCCCTCCCCAGTACAACCACTATGGGTAGTACAACCGAACGCACGAAACCGTACTCAGTTTCGTTAGCGTCATTTAACGCTGACGGCCTCTTCAGACACCGTGACCTCGTCCACGACTTTTGTTGTACCCACCTTATCGATATCATATGCGTGCAGGAAACCTTTCTAAAACCGGGGAAGGCGAACCCTAGGTTTGCCAATTACAGAACGGTACGTGATGATAGAGTGAACTCCCGTGGGGAGGCACTCTTATCTATTACAAAAGGTCCCTGCACTGCATTCCCCTACCTACCCCGACTTGTTAATATGGAAGCATCTTGTTGCCTCCTAGCTATGACTGGTCATCAACCTATAGTCATAGCATCCTGTTACCAAGCTTGCAAAAAGCCGATCGTCCGAGCTGACTTAGAAGCCCTATTCTCATTAGGAAGCGCCGTCATTCTGATTGGCGACTTCAACAGTAAGCACATCCTATGGAATTGTAACGTCAACAATCCCAGAGGTATTGCACTTGAAAACCTAATCGCAGAACTTAACTTTGACATAATTGCGCCCACTGAGCCCACTCACTACCCTTATATGGAAGACCACCGATCTGACTTGCTTGACATGGCACTATTCAGAGGCGTAACACTCCGGTTACGCTCCATAGAAGTGGTTCACGAGCTTCACTCTGACCACCGACCCATTATACTGCGACTAGGTCCCGACCCAACGACTGACCTCCCCCGCCCCACTAAGACGATAGTGAACTGGAAGCAAGTAGGCGATGCCCTAAAGGCTATCAGTTCACCGGACCTAGACAAGATCCCTGACGACATCCTGACAAAAGATGACGTAACCCTTGCGATCGATTCGTTCACCAATCACCTCTCCACCGTAGTAGGTGCATCCGCAAAGGAGGTCATAGTGCCGGACGACCGGCGCCTTGTCATTCCAGCGGATGTGAGACGATTGGTGACGGAGAGTAAAGCAGTGACCCGACATTACGACTCTTACCCCAGTAAAGAGAACAAAACTAAGAAACGCCACTTTGAACGCATGGTTCAAAGTCGCATGTCTGAGTTGCGTGATCAACAATGGGGCGATAAACTTTCAAACCTCGTGCCAAGCCACCATGCTTACTGGGACTTGGCGCGAGGTTTGAAAGGAAGTAACCACAACGACATGCCTCCCTTATACAGACCAGTCCCACTAGTCCCAGCGTTCTTTGACGAAGACAAAGCTGAGTGCCTAGCTGATAGCCTAGAGGCTCAGTGTTCCCCTAACGTAGATCACGTTGACCAAGCTCACCTCGATTCGGTGGATGCGGAAGTCGAACGTAAAAGCTCTGTGGTCACCTCTGAACTCCCACCAATCACCTTAGCGACTTACGCTGAGGTGGAGAGACTGATCAAGGCCCTCCGACCGCGCAAATCCCCCGGTGCCGATGGCATCTCCAACAGGGTTCTTAAAACCCTCTCTCCTCCTCTCATCCATCTCTTAGTCAGCATCTTCAATGCTGCTATGAGCCACTGCTTATTCCCAGACACCTGGAAATGTGCAAATGTCATTGGCATTCACAAACCAGGCAAAAGCTCATCTGACCCCACCAGCTACCGCCCCATCAGCCTCCTCAGTGCCTTAGGCAAACTTTACGAGCGGTTACTTGCAAACCGTCTCCAGTCCCATGCTAAGGAACACCACCTTATCCCAGATGAGCAGTTTGGCTTCAGACCCGGACACTCATGCGTCCAACAGGTGCACCGCCTCACGGAGCACATCATTGAGGGCTTCAATAAGTACCCCAAACCCCAGACTACGCTAGCAGTCTTCCTCGACGTAGCGAAAGCTTTTGACAAAGTCTGGCACAATGGCTTGATCTACAAGCTATACCAATTTGGCGTGCCAGAACGGCTTGTGCTCATCCTACAAGACTTCCTTAAAGCCAGAAGCTTTCGCTATCGCGTGGAAGGCACCCTCTCCTCCCCCCACCCAGTCAGAGCCGGAGTCCCTCAGGGCTCCGTGCTATCACCTATTCTCTTTGCACTGTATACCAGTGACATCCCACGCTCTCAGCCCAAAGTATTCCTAGCCCAATATGCGGACGATACCGCCATTTACACCACTGGGTGGCATATCAACAGACAGTCCTATTTCGTCATTCAACGGGCCGTCACCGAGATCGGTGACTGGTTCCGAAAATGGCGCATCGCGGTCAACCCAGCCAAAAGCACAGCTATGTGCTTTACTGAGAAGACACGCTCCCCTTACCCGAAACCGCTTATTTTATTCGACGAACCCATTCCCTGGGTTCCTAGAACAAAATACCTCGGAATCACTCTTGATCGTCATCTCACCTTTAACGATCACATAACAACCGTCCGTAACAGAGCGGCCTTCGTAATGGGTCGCCTTGGTCCCCTAATTCGCAAAGAGAGTAAAATGTCTCTTAGTAATAAGAAGACACTTTACACTGCCTGCATCCGCCCCATCATGACTTACGCATCAGTAGTGTTTAGTCATGCTAGTGAGGCCCACCTTCATAAACTTCAAGTCATCCAAAACCGTTTTCTTCGTAATGCAACCGGCGCCCCGTGGTATATCCGGAACACCGAGTTGCATTGCGACTTAAACCTTCCCTCTTTAGCGCAGTTCAATAAGGACTGCGCCCGCCGATACTTTGATCGAGCGCCCCACCACCCGAACCCATTGGTTGTCCAGGCATCGAACTACTCGACTGCCTCTTCTATCCCATTCTTCAAACCCCCCCGTCGCCGACCACGGCAGGTATTAGACGACCCGGATGACCCCATCGCAGCCATTACATTGGCAGCTTTAGCGTTATCCGCAAGTCGTCGAGGTAAAATCCCCAGGTGTGAGGTAATTAGAGGTCACACAATCAAACACCGAGCCCGCCGGCGAGCTCGAGGCAAAAACAAGGTCACGATAAATTGCTCTCCAAATAGTCAAAGAGTATTATTCAGTAGGGCCCAATTGTGCAACACTGCAGTTGCACAGAGGCATTTTGCTCCGATCCCCCCCATGTCTCTCGACAGCGAGACAAGCCGAGGTCCGAACCACAGTGGTGCCCTTGAGCTCGCTGTCAACCCCTCCTATAGTAGCGGCACGTTTTCGGCGTCCGCAGGAGACGGAGGTAGAAAGCGCTTTTCGCCTTCTACGCCCGTCTCGGGAGAAGTGCCTTCGGCACTTCTCCCGAGACGGGCTATTGTAGGGCCAGGCCCTCGCCCAAAACCCGGTGGAGCTGGACGACCGCACAGGCGGTAGCCAGCATCTATGTCCTCCCTAAACATTGTTCGATTAGTACGCGCCGGGCCTTCCCAGCGAGAGGACGCGTCGCTTGCTCGCTTCCCCTCCCCCGCATCCCGCACGTACCGTTTTGTGTCTGCAGGCGATACGGTTCAATGACCTTAGCCGCAAGCGTTTCTAGCTCAAATTGATACTTGGTAAGTAATATTGGTGATGAATTTGTTTTGTGTGAATAGCTGAGGTAGTAATGAATAGATTCAGGCGTTACTTTGCGGAAATCCATATTTAATAATAACAAATTCTTTTAAAAGTATCTTCAAAAAACATTAAATAATATTTAATTAAAACAGTTAAAAAATCATAAAATTATATATCTGTCGGAATTGTCACTAGATATATAATTTTATGCTTTTTAAAGTGTTTTATTTAAATATTATTTAATGATTTTTTTAAAGATACTTTTAAAAGTATTTGTAATTATTAAGTTGAGGTAGTTTTGATAATGTTTAATTTCTTATGTATATTATTAATCCATTTAATGATTATTACGTGATGGTGTTACTTACTGTCTTAATTTATTTTCTTTCAGATATGGGTAATAAACACAAAATGTTCTAATCTAGTAAGAACAATAAATCTTTGGCTTGCGCTAGGAAAGCAAAAAGGTTAGTTACGTAGAGTGAGCCAGCTTATCAGTTAAATGATAATAATCATGATATGTTATGATGGTAAGGGTCTAGTATCGTGCCATGCGAAAAGGGGGGGGGGGTTGTCCCCCTCCCCCATGATACCCTTCCAGAAACAGGGTAATGAGTCATTGCAAAGACAATCAAAAACGAAGAACAAAAAGATATAACTTTTGAGGTTAAGTATGAAAATTTTTGATGACAAGTTAAATGCTCTAAAATTCTTCTGGCGCATCGCCGGATTTTGGATGGATATTATGTTTAATATTATTTCACAATATTTAATTATTTTGACAGATTTTCAGTTATCTTAGCGCGTTATTTATTTGGATATCTACTTATATTTACCAGAAGATATGCAAATTTTTTTTAGACTAAAAAGTAGTCATTGTTTGACGGAAGTCAGTCAGCCAAAAGCTAAACAATCAAGTTATTCTAATGATGCACCAAAATGTAATGATTCAAATGAAGTAAAGTTAAATGAGCCCAATGATGGTAGTGTTAGTACATATTATATTAAAAATATATCTTAGTGATATAATGAAACAGAATGGATTTTAAAATTAAACTTGTATTCGTTATGATTCTAGGAAATGTTTTCGTCGCTTACAGAAGATCTGGAAGAGATACAGGAAAAAACTCAAATGCAAAGTACGACAGAGGAATATCAAACTGTAAGTACTCATACTCTGATAATAATTAGAATGTCTGAATTTACCTGAATGAAACAAAAAACATGAAACATAAATTAATACAGATTGGAAGTATGAGTAGCATTTTTATTATTAATATCCAATCAAAACCAAAAAAGCCCAACTTTGTAAGCACTCTGGAGTTAAAAGTATTAAGGTTACCAATATGTATGTGTGATTTCAATTTTTTTTTTTCAGAGTGTAGACTGTAGAATCAAATGCATCAACCAGCTCACCATTCCGGATTGTAGGCCGAAGGATTGTTGATTTAATCACTTTTTTGATAGATTGAAAGCCTTATCAGATCACAACCCAGGCTTAGGGTGTACACTAAGTAATATACAAATTATAAAAGAGAAGCTTATTGGTCTAGAGTCAGTCATCTACTTCCAATGTAATATGTGCAACGAAAACTTTGAAATTAATTCATGTGACAATTTACCGGTTGATATAAGTTTAACTCATGCTGCTTTGACTGGTGCAATGTTAATTGGCTGTGGACAGACTAACTTAAATGAGTTGCTTACTGCAATAGACCTACCAAATCTTAACCCTATAACCTACAAGAAGTGCCACAGTGACGTCTCCAACTGGTGGGCAGCTGCTGCGGAAACTAGTATGAGAGAGGCGGCTAAGGAAGAAACTGAACTAGCAAATGAAAACGGAGATATTATAGATGGGATTCCTGCGATCACAGTTGTGGCAGACGCGTGACGGTCTAAAAGATCATATAGAACTAATTATGCCGCCACATCAGGTGCTGCTGCGATTATTGGGCTAAAAACAGGTAAAGTTTTATATATGATGGTAAAAAATAAGTACTGCATAATATGCGCCAGATCCGTAAAGTAGTTTTTGAGTGTCGTTCCAACTTTTTCCGTTATCCCTTTGATGTACGGCAAAAACGCTGGTTGTATTTTGAACCATTGCACCATCTTTTGTCAAAAGACAACCAGCGTTTTTGCCGTACATCAAAGGGATAACGGACAAAGTTGGAACGGCACTCAAAAACTACTCTATAAAGGCTGTATATAAACCGTTATCTCAATTAGCACGCCATGTGAGAACAGCAAAATATGTTATTCCATATCAAACACCTGGTGTCTACAAGATTGACTGCAGCTGTGGTAGCTCATATATAGGACAGACTAAACGCACTATTGCAGAAAGGGTCAAAGTGCATATCGAAGCTGTGAAGAATCGGGACACGCATAAATCTGCAATAGCTGAGCACTTACTGGAGTCAGGACCTAACCACTGGATCGAGCTACATGACCCAAAAATTCTCTCCACTGAACGGCATTATTACTCTAGAATTGTATGTGAAGCGGTTGAAATTAAGAAGTACAAAAATTTCAATCGGGAATATGGATTTAAATTGTCTACATCGTGGAATCCTGTACTAAGAAAGTGCTCGAGTCGTAATTTGCCGTCGCGTGCAAGTTCCGATATTGTTAGTGTAGTGTGTCGAGGTGACAGTAATAAAGACACTAACGAAAACCAAGCGGGGTTACATTTAAAACGCTCCCGCTGTTCCTCAAGACGATGACACCCGCTTCTTCAGTCTACTCGTGACCACGGGCAATGCAACTTGATCGAAACGTCGAGGTTAGTCAAAATATTATTTTGATGTTAATTCGTGCGTGGATAGACCTGTCAGTAATTTAGAAACATGAGCTCCACATTAGGTGATAACACCAATAATTTATAATTTAATTGTTTTTATTTCTAATGTTATAAAAAAAAGTAATTATGTACATACGATTTATTTCAGCTAAAGAAACATTTGCTTGTTTGCGGTGCGGACAGGACCAGAATACCGTCTGAAATCAACCCGGATCACAAGAGACGACGTATTCTGGTCAACAAAAATGGAGCCGAGATTATTGAGTTTTTATGAAACTTGTCTTTTGCCAGAGCTCATTGACCCCAGGAAAAGTCACTCCATGTCAATAAGAGACTCCAGTTTTTAATGTTTTTGCTAAAACTTTGTGTTTTATTACATATACCTGATACGCCCCGCGAGTTAACACGCGCCTTAAAAACTTAAAAGTAATAATAATAATTTTATGTTATTCTAGAATATAAGCAATAACAGCACTAACTTTTTACTAGTTATTACGTTAATCGCCATCAAAGTTTTCTACAGTAAGATTCTGTTTCTTAGTATGGAATTTGTTTAGAGTTCACGCGGCCTGAACTACGCGTAAACTTGGTCAGCTATGGCTCGTAAACTAGTAGTCTAGATCGTCATTATAATCTTGTTTGTAATTTCGTACATTTAGATACAAATAGGACCTTGAGTTTTAAAAATTTTGGGCTTCGTGAGTTAGAAGGGACATGCAACTCAAAAAAAAAAGTTAGCTTATTGCTGAATATTTCGTAAACGCAAACCAAACAAGAAACCTCATTTTATACCCCAATTGATGGGGTATCTTTTTAGGTATGAGAGCAACTCGTAATATTTTTACCTACATGTGCCAAATTTCAATCTTCTAGTGCTAATAGAGTCTCAATAAAATGGCTGTAACATACAGACAAACGGCGAAACGCACATGGCAAAACTAAACTAAGGTTTCCTTATTTATGATAAAAAATGTGTCAAAACAACGTAAGTTTTCATGATAAAGTTTCCTTGTTTTACCACGGAAACCTAAATAAAACTTCCTTATTGTTTGGTGCAGCCCGCACTTGACCGTTATTTAAAAAAATATCCTTAATATCATCTCACACATTAAGCTTAAGCGTTTGAAGGGATAGACAGACATACGAAAACAAAATGATTTGGCTTCTATAGATAAAATATAACGCAACCGTTATTTTAAAATATATTCAATGTACCTACAGATTTGGCCTGTAAACAGTTTTATTATAGTAAATAATTATAATCACAACATGAAACCGATTCAAAATTCAAGTAAATAAATAAAAGTATCAATTCTTTTTCGCATCATAGCGCTCTTGCACACAGATACTATCGTAGTGTGCGTCAGAGCTGAGCCGTTCGCCGCGTAATATAGATCGCGCAGAATTTGACTTGCGGTAAAACGAACGCACGTTCTTAACTAGGCTAATTTGACTAATCTGGGTGGCCTTACATTGCCGTCACTTATCGAGATTTATATGCGAGATGAAATGTAAATGTAATTGAAGTGGAAATAAAGTTATATACTTCTCATGCTTTATTTTTGTTACAATTCCTTTCATATTTTTAGGGCTTAGCATTTTCACTTCAGCCGGAAATCAATGAGATGTGAATATGATGCCCTGATTTTATAATTTTTAAATGTCATAAAGTGGTGCAGCTATCGTTCAGACTACTAGAGCTTAATAATGATGAATCATTCGACAAATTCAAGGCTTACCTTCAAATAAGATGTCGCTGTACTTTTCATAGGTAATAAACATTTTGTTAACATTAATTAAAATATTATGCTACTTAATCAAAGTATATAAATAAAAATAATTGACTTCCAACATTGAATAATATGAAATAGCTTATGTAAGTTGGCACACTGATAACAATGCTCAAAATGTTTTACCATCTTTAGTTTTTGAAGCGCTCGTAGCCAAGTTTGCTTAGCCATTCTGAATCGATCAGCAAAGTTAAGCAACGTCCGACGCGGTCATGACTTGGATGGGTAACCGCTGCTGACATTACTACTGAGCGCTTCCGTGCTTCGGAGGGCGCGTTAAGCCGTCGGTCCCGGTTGTTGTCTTAGGATGGCAGTCGTTACAGCATGGTGGTAGGGCACTTTGTGAATGCCCGCCTGGCTAGCTACCACCCTCAAGTTGAAAAATCTGTCGCCAAGCACCTAACGGTGTGTTCCGGCAGCTGTCCTTGAGAGCCAGTAACTCAAGGTTAGCCTGAACAACATCCTCGACCACATCATCACTTACCATCAGGTGACATAGTGGTCAAAGGCTAACCTATCAGGCATAAAAAAAAAATAAAAAATTGGATCATTGTCACTCGCTTAAAATACTATTCACCATCGAACTTACTATGAAATTTGATATGCATATACATTTTTCACTTTCAACTGTAACTTAAAAAAAATCATACAATGATGATGAAATAAGGTATATTCTACCCAACAAAAACAGAACCATCAAAATCAATGCATAATTGACGGAGAATTTATGTTATAAAACTAATTAAGAACCGCGTTTTTCGTATTTAAGTTGGTTTAAAATTAGATACATTATTATAATTCGTGAAACAAAAAAGAGACAACGCAGGAATGAATATCCTGTATGTATCCTAAAAATACCATGTAAAAACTGTCCTGTCTCTATCTGAAATTGAAACAAGACGCTACATGCCCAGTTCCCGAATATAAGTGCTTTATCGGCTGGAAAAACTATAAGTATTTAGCTACTAAATTATAACAAATTTAATGACATCAAAAATATTTTTTGTGATCTTAATCTATATAAACTTAAATCATGTCATCATTAATGGAATGGTTGCAGAATAAAAACTATGAATTAATTTTTTTATAACATTCTTTAATTATACTAACTTTATTATAAAAATACATGAAGATACGTACACACATGCACATACACACGCAAAAACTGATATTCAATGTGTAGACCTTTGCAGGCCAATAAAATACAAAAACTTACACAGTACATTTATAAACTTATTATTCCGTCACTCTGCTCACTGACTAGACTACGTCCTTACACCTCGAACTTCAAACGACGACTGACTGAGTTTTATACATTACACAAACTCATCGCCTTGTAGGGTGAAGCAGTTTTGGCTCGTTAGCGCCATCTTGCTTCTGTTTCATCTTACAAGCTTCTTTTATACTTAAATAATCTATCTTAAATTCGTCAAACACTCTTAAAATTCATAATTAATATGAATACAATTTTATACATCGATATAAGTGAAAACACTAAACAATATGCATAATACGACATGAAATGTTGGTACTAGCCTAACTATTAATCAATTAATATACTTATAATTTACTAAACATGCTTACAAATGTATAATTTATTGTTAAAGCGTATTCAATCTTTAGTTCATCATTTTTCGGGGAAGACACTGCCATGCTGCAACATAGTAATTATAATAAAGCTGCACACATGGCTTCAACGTTAGTGAATAAGCTATATATGTATTGAACAAAAATAAATATTTTTTATCTGTATTAATATTAAGATACCTTTAGTATAATATATGTTATCTAGTAAAGTTACCACTGATATATACGAAATATCATTATACACATTTATACGTCAAACAGATCCCTTAGGATGTTATCAAAGTCGTTTAACTTTGACCATAAAATTAGCGCTTAGAGTACACAACATGTGTCTGACAGCGAGTGTCTGATGTGTAGTGTCGCAATAACGAGACCTGCGGGACACCGAGACACTGTAGTGTCGGAGTTTCGACAGCTCTCGAGGGAGGTTATTGATGCGCTCCTTAACTTTCAGCCACCCTCTCCCGCCAGCTTTTCCCAACGCTCAAAGTCGCGACTCAAATTAATGCTGACTGGGTACAAACAAATATAAGTTTCAACGTCGCCGCTTTAGTAATTAAAACGGGTGACAGAGAAAAATAGGTTTCGGAAATATCGAAATGTCGGTCACTTTAATTTTAAATGTAAAACATAATTACTAAAGTTGCCACCCAATACATTAAACAATCTTGAACAATACTTTTTGTTAGTTGTCACTATTTCCAAAAAATCTTTTAGTGCATGCGTGGTTATACTTTGGTATTTATTTTTAAAATGGTATGACAACAACAGCCTTAACCTAGAATTTATGGCTCTTAAGGACAACAGTCGGAACAAACTGTAAGGTGCTTGGCGACAGATTTTCTACTTGAGGGTGGCAGTTAGCCTGACTGGCATTCGCAAAATGCCCTTCCATGTGGTGAAGCTCAGGCCTGCGGCGGGGTTCGAACCATGGGCCTACTGCGCGGCAGCCCTAAGCTAATGCCACTGAGCTGAGTTGAGCAATGTGAATAACATAGGATTATATTATATAACTATGATACGCGGTCGGTGCGAAGCGTGATCAAAATAAAACGGGTCAGTACTCTAACAGGCAAGCTAGTCATGCTGCCATCAGAAAGTGGATTGGAGCTCTGGACTGCCTGCCTGGCCGTCAATGGCCATAAGTTTCTTTCAATGCTTTATTCATAAAAGTTTGTAATATTTTCTCCAGTGTGGAACCAGCTGCAGCCATGTGAAGTATTTCCAAACCGATATGATATAGGAGCATGAAGACGAGAACATTTTCCTTATTATATTCCTTTTGCACAGCTGTGTGATTTTTTGTCCAAAAAACGACAATGTATAGTCAGCTAAAATTGACTTTACAAAGTAAAATTACCATTAAAAAGATTAATAGTGACAATTACAAGTTTCCCAAATAAACATATGCCCTTCAACAACCACTGCAATATTGAACCAAAAATCAACTAATTTGACCAAAAATCAACTATTTTTGTACTAGCCTTAGCACAAGGTAATAAATATTTCACAGAGTTAGAGAGCCTGCGATTAACAATATTTTTTAGTAGTTGAAATTTGTTCGGTGACCCTTCTGAATAATTTGTCAGAAATAGAATTGAAAAAATATTTCTCTCGAGACTAAACTAAATAATAATAAGACCTTTATTCAGTATTTGTCGGTATGTCACGACCTTAAGAAATTAAGGTCGTGACATACCGCCCCCGCATATTAAGGTTTCGCTGGGATTCAATAATGTTCTTAAGTTTTCAAGTTATAAATATAAACATCAATCACTGACAGAAATAGCAAAGGTTGTGTGATCTCATAAATGGCTTTTTGACAATGTAAGTGTGTACCTTAATATGTTCCGCACCACAAAAACCCGTCAAAGAAAACACATTTATTCAATTCGATCACAGCCGAGTGTCTTAACTAAAACAACTAGTCACGGAGCCGACTCACTTCACCGATAGCAGCCAAACACTTATAGATTTGATATGTTCTGACTTGCAGCCCAAAAATATTGCTTCAAGTTTAGTGGGAACCCTCCACGGTCACTGTTTGGTAGTCTGCGAATTTCATATCAGGCTTTCAAAACCAGCTCCCCGTACCGTCACTTACAGGCCTACTAAAGATATCTGCATGGTTAATTTTAATAACGATCTGCAGTCATTACGGTGGGATCTAATAGCGCAGCATAATAACGTGGATGAATTAGTAGCAGATTTCAATCGCATTGTTGTTTCTCTCTTCGACTGTCATGCACCTGTTAGGACGGTTGTTATCAAAGAACACTCTTATCCGTGGATTACTGATACAGTTAAGCTGATGATGAGATTGCGTGATGAGGCCGGGGCGGAGTACCATAGAACTAAGTCTGACACTAAGAAACAATATTACAAGTCATTAAAATCCACAGTTAGTCAGGCTCTTTTCTATGAGAAGTCAGCATATTTTAAACAACATATCAACAACAACTATCGGAATTCGAAACGGCTTTGGAAGAATCTTAAGCGGACTCTACTGCCTGGCGACAACTGTGAATTGCCATGTTTTTTCAATAATGCAGATGAAATAAATAATCACTTTTTAACATTACCTACTATATCTAACATAGAAATTTCACTGTTAACTTTTTTCGAGCATCACAGGTTCAGCGAGGCTGTGTTTCATATGGAACCAGTCAGTCAAGATCGCCTTATTAATATTATTGAGGGTCTGAAGTCGAATGCTACGGGTTGCGATGGTATCAGTCTAGACATGCTGATAAGGACATTGCCATTCACGATAGATGCTATACAGGCCATGATTAATACCTCTATTAGTACTAGAATGTTTCCTGATGTTTGGAAATTAGCTATAGTAAATCCTTTACCGAAGCATTCTAGCCCGGTAGAGTTAAAGGACCTTAGACCTGTTAGTATTTTGCCGTGTCTGTCCAAAATTTTAGAAAAATCTGTGTGTGTTCAATTAACCAACTTTCTCGAAAAGAACAACACTTTGCCAGAAGTACAGTCAGGCTTTAGAAAGGGTCGTAGCACAACAACTGCTCTACTAGATGTAACAGATGATGTGCTTAGTGCTCAAGACCAGGGAATGTGCACAATCCTAGTTTTATTGGATTTTTCCAGGGCTTTCGATTGTTTAGATATTAATTTACTTTTGTCAAAATTAAGTTACTATGGATTCAA
The DNA here is from genome assembly GCA_963854805.1 of Plagodis dolabraria. Classification (NCBI taxonomy): domain Eukaryota; kingdom Metazoa; phylum Arthropoda; class Insecta; order Lepidoptera; family Geometridae; genus Plagodis; species Plagodis dolabraria. The sequence continues at coordinate 23,519,907 of OY978461.1, forward strand.
TGCTGAAGCTGTCCAATGGTTTGATAGCTACCTTAGTAACCGATATCAATATGTGAAAATCGTGCAATCGGATGGCAGTTTGCTGACATCGAATAAATTAGCAGTAAACAGAGGGGTGCCCCAGGGCTCTATTTTGGGCCCAATTCTTTTTATTTTGTACTCTGCTGACATAATAACGCAGATTCATAATTGTAAGGTCCATATATATGCGGATGATATTCAAGTCTACATCTCATGCAAGCCGTGTGACATTGATAGTGCTATTGTGAACCTAAATAGGGATCTTGTAAGAGTGGCTTCATGGTCCACAAGTAACTGCCTATTGCTTAATCCGACCAAGACAAAGTACCTCATTTTCGGTAGCAAACATCAACTCGCTAGTCTCATGCCGTCGGTAGGCGTCACACTACTGGGCGAACCTATAGAACGGGTATACGAAGCGAGTAACCTAGGTCTGCTCATGGACTGTGAACTGCGCTATGAAAAACACGTGGCCAATTGTATTAAAAACTGTTTTTATAAGTTAAAAGTTATGTACAAAATGAGACCATACTTAAGGGAATGTATGCGCATTCAGCTGGTAGTGTCTTTAGTTTTATCAAAGCTGAATTATATGGACACAGTTTACGGGCCGAGGCTCCATGCTAAAACTAAAAAGCTGATACAACGAGTACAGAACGCTTGTGCCCGATTCTGTTTTGACATCCCGTGGAGGTCGCATGTGACACCATTTCTCAATAAGAATCTCTGGTTGAAAATGATGCACCGTCGCAAGATGCATTTAGCGTGTCTGTTGTTCGGAGTCATCAAGTACCACAAGCCGTTGTATCTCAGCGACAAGTTAAAGGGGTTGGCTGTGCGTCGGCCTCAAAGTTCCCGAACTTGTTCGATGCAGCTGAAGACGGAGCGGCATTTCTCGGCCGCGTTCAGAGGAAGTTTCCGTTACGCTGCATTGAAATGTTGGAATAATATACCGCCGCCGATTAGGAACCTGCATTGTTTGTATAGTTTTAAAAATAACATTAAGAAGTTAATTTTTGCACACCAGAAGAGACAGGAACTGTTGGTTCAGGACACCAGTGCACTCTAATGTTTAGTTTTATTAAAAAATTTTAGAAATAGTTACTAGTGTTATAATATGTACCTACTTTTGAGATGAATACTTAGTTTAGTTATATATAGAAATATGAAACGTATGCCATTTTATGTGCGCATGCTGTCAAAATGTGCGTGCGGGAGGTCACCTCTCGGTCCCAGCGGAAGACCAGCGTCGGTTGCTGCTCGCAGCATCCGGCATTATGCTGAGCTGGGGCCGCGTTTGTGACACACACTGTTTTATAACTTCTTGTTTGTATTAGTTTTAGTTGATTTGTGTATATTTGTGTGTTGTAAATAAATTTTATTCTATTCTACTTTACAAAGTAAAATTACCATTAAAAAGATTAATAGTGACAATTACAAGTTTCCCAAATAAACATATGCCCTTCAACAACCACTGCAATATTGAACCAAAAATCAACTAATTTGACCAAAAATCAACTATTTTTGTACTAGCCTTAGCACAAGGTAATAAATATTTCACAGAGTTAGAGAGCCTGCGATTAACAATATTTTTTAGTAGTTGAAATTTGTTCGGTGACCCTTCTGAATAATTTGTCAGAAATAGAATTGAAAAAATATTTCTCTCGAGACTAAACTAAATAATAATAAGACCTTTATTCAGTATTTGTCGGTATGTCACGACCTTAAGAAATTAAGGTCGTGACATACCGCCCCCGCATATTAAGGTTTCGCTGGGATTCAATAATGTTCTTAAGTTTTCAAGTTATAAATATAAACATCAATCACTGACAGAAATAGCAAAGGTTGTGTGATCTCATAAATGGCTTTTTGACAATGTAAGTGTGTACCTTAATATGTTCCGCACCACAAAAACCCGTCAAAGAAAACACATTTATTCAATTCGATCACAGCCGAGTGTCTTAACTAAAACAACTAGTCACGGAGCCGACTCACTTCACCGATAGCAGCCAAACACTTATAGATTTGATATGTTCTGACTTGCAGCCCAAAAATATTGCTTCAAGTTTAGTGGGAACCCTCCACGGTCACTGTTTGGTAGTCTGCGAATTTCATATCAGGCTTTCAAAACCAGCTCCCCGTACCGTCACTTACAGGCCTACTAAAGATATCTGCATGGTTAATTTTAATAACGATCTGCAGTCATTACGGTGGGATCTAATAGCGCAGCATAATAACGTGGATGAATTAGTAGCAGATTTCAATCGCATTGTTGTTTCTCTCTTCGACTGTCATGCACCTGTTAGGACGGTTGTTATCAAAGAACACTCTTATCCGTGGATTACTGATACAGTTAAGCTGATGATGAGATTGCGTGATGAGGCCGGGGCGGAGTACCATAGAACTAAGTCTGACACTAAGAAACAATATTACAAGTCATATCAAGAGCTGGGGCCGCGTTTGTGACACACACTGTTTTATAACTTCTTGTTTGTATTAGTTTTAGTTGATTTGTGTATATTTGTGTGTTGTAAATAAATTTTATTCTATTCTACTTTACAAAGTAAAATTACCATTAAAAAGATTAATAGTGACAATTACAAGTTTCCCAAATAAACATATGCCCTTCAACAACCACTGCAATATTGAACCAAAAATCAACTAATTTGACCAAAAATCAACTATTTTTGTACTAGCCTTAGCACAAGGCAATAAATATTTCACAGAGTTAGAGAGCCTGCGATTAACAATATTTTTTAGTAGTTGAAATTTGTTCGGTGACCCTTCTGAATAATTTGTCAGAAATAGAATTGAAAAAATATTTCTCTCGAGACTAAACTAAATAATAATAAGACCTTTATTCAGTATTTGTCGGTATGTCACGACCTTAAGAAATTAAGGTCGTGACATACCGCCCCCGCATATTAAGGTTTCGCTGGGATTCAATAATGTTCTTAAGTTTTCAAGTTATAAATATAAACATCAATCACTGACAGAAATAGCAAAGGTTGTGTGATCTCATAAATGGCTTTTTGACAATGTAAGTGTGTACCTTAATATGTTCCGCACCACAAAAACCCGTCAAAGAAAACACATTTGTTCAATTCGATCACAGCCGAGTGTCTTTTCAGGCTTTTTCAGTATGTCGATTTGAATAAAAAGCTAGACGAGTGTGTAAGATTCACACACCGAGGGTTCCGTACCAACACAGAATTTACCATAAAATCGTTAATTCTTAAATTATGTTCCAAATCCTTTGCAGGAATTGAAAAAAAATTAACCTGCACTTGACCATTTTTTTATACGTTAGGTACCGGACTATATAACATTATATAACATTGAGGTTCACGTTAGTATATGTTACCGTTTTTACGATAGAGCAAATAGAAAAAAAATATAATAATCCAGTGGTTACAAATTTCCCTTTTTACAGTAGACCTTCCTGATTTTTGTTATATGTATAATTATGGCTTTAACTTAGTTTTAAAAAAGTAAATATAATAAAGGTACTGGAAAAGAAAAAGAAAAATAAATGGTGTGTGATAAACGCTAGTTATATGTACTGCTATGAAGCAAAATCGCTCCAGCAGTTTTTTATTTATTAATTGCATACAAAAATACAAATCTTTCCTCTATATAATATTAGTATAATATAATATCGATATATATCTTACAATGTACTCGTATGCGATACAACTATTAATTGATATACTGGACTCCAAATGTATCGCCTAATCAGTGACACATGTTCAAAATTTAATAAATGAATACCTATACTTGTTTTCATAATAATTTAATAAGTAATGTTTTATATAAATGCAATTCATAATTTCTCAGCTTGAAACATTATGTTAGTGGTACTGATATTTATTTATTTCTACCCTCTATTCCTATTCATACTTCGACGATTATCCGTCACTCCACCGCACCTACGAGCAAATGCCGCCGCAAGTACACACTGCGAACGGCTTTTGCCCAACTTACCTACCGCACCGCGCTTGAACCGAATGTTCTGGTTTTTCTGTTCTTTGGGATTATCCATCGCATTCTCCGAAATACCGAAACACTGGAAGATACGTCTGCTAGCAGCCTACAACGGCCCCGCGAATAAAATTACAGTCCACCGCGGTGGAGAAACTACCTGAAGAAGCCGAGAAAAAGCGCTACAAGGCTTGACCTCCTATCTGGACAAGACGGCAAATTAACGGCGAAACAGGACCGGGAATCGTTGCTAGCTAAGTTCAGTGACAGTTGACCACGCTCTAATAGCCAATAAATTAAGCTACCACGGAATCCGCGGGCCAGCCTAGGCATTACTCACGTCATTCATGGCCAATAGAACGCAAGTTGTGGTGGGAGACAAAGGCCGTGCCGTCTCTTCTGAACTGATGAACGTTATGGGTGTCCCGCAGGGCTCCTGCCTCTCTAACACGTTGTTCAGCTTGCTCCTGAACGACCTACCAGGCGCCGTCGAGAACGCTGAGATCTACATGTACGCCGACGACGTTGCCGCCGTGATCACAGCTCTGACAACCGCTAAGCTAGAACGAGAACTAAACTCAGTGGCATTAAATCTCGACGAGTGGTGTAGGTCGAACGGGCTAGCCCTAAATAAAGAGAAAACCTGCTTCTTGACGTTCAACCTCAATGGCAAATCGCCCATACAATACTCTGTAGCAATCGGCAATAACACGCGCACGAAACTACTAGGTTTCCATGTGGATGGTGCACTCACGTGGGAGACGCACATTGACGAGCTGTGCGGGAAGCTGAGCCGCTCGTGCTTCGCGCTCCGGCGGCTCGCCAGCACCGCCACGCGTGACGTCGTGCGCTCCTGCTATTTCGCCACCGTCCACAGTCACGTGACGTATGGCTTAGAGCTGTGGGGCCGCGCTGCAGACTATTACAGAGTGTTCATAATGCAGAAACGAGCCCTGCGCGCCATGTACGGAGTCTCCGATGATGTGTCGTGTGTAGACTTCTTTAGGGAGCTCTGTATACTTCCACTACCGTGCGAGTTGATCTATAAGTTAGCCGTATTCGTACACTGTAATCTGGACTTGTTCCGACAGAGAGGCGTATGTCCCTCATACAGCCTTCGAAGCAACACCAAAAAGAACCAACTTGTGACACCGGCTCACAGCCTGGCTAAGTCCGAGAGGTCAGTCTACGTAGGAGGGCCAGCCATTTATAATAGAGTGCCCCTAAGCGTGAGAGATGCACCTTCTGTCGTGGCCTTTAAAGACAAGTTGAAGTCCTGGCTACTGCATAATTTATTTTATAATATTAATGATTACTTAAAATTACCTGAATTTTAATTTTATTATTTTATTTAATGTAATGATGAATTAATCAGAATTTAAGTATCTCAATGTATAAAATTATTATTATCTTATTTTATTTGATCAATATTTATATTATTATTTTTTATATTCCGTTAAATGGCTCTAAAATTTGACTTTATATTTCTGGACATATGAGCGTATGTTTATTGCATACTGTGTTTACTTGTGTAGTGTTTGACTTATGACATTGGTGTTATCAATAAATGATTTGTATTTGTATTTGTATTTGTTGGAAGACCAGGTTAGTCGTTACCAGCTATCCTTCCCCGCGATTTTGGGAAGTTGCTCAGCTATATGTTATATTTAACCGTTCTTAACCGATCAGCTAAGTAAAGCACCACGGTCATAACCGCTAGTTAAGTGATATTACTACTGAGCATTTTTGTGCTTTAGAAGGCACGTTAAGCCATGGGTCCTGGTTGTTGTCATTTATTAATTACACTATGGTGGTAGCTACCACGCTCAAGTAGAATATCTCACCAATCGGGTGTTCCGGTAGCTGTCAAATAATTTGAATCTGTTCATCACCCTCAAAAGTGAACGGCATACAATGAGAATCCGGACACTTCCCCGCACAACTTCTTTTTATAGCGACAGCGTGTTTGGTAAAGCACCTAGGTTCTAGGTTATACAATCATTTACCAAAATCGATACTGGAATCAGAGTGCGTCATGTTATTTCAGAGAAAATTGTTTAAATTGTTGGTATCGAAATGTTATTACTCTATTGAAGATTATTTAAATGACTTATTTGTATTAGCTACAATAAAAATAAATAATATTTGACTAATGTACATATGTAATACTAAAATATCTAAATAAGTATTAATAATGTAATATAATTGACATAAAATTAAAACTTTCCCATGTATGTTTGAAGGTTAGAATGTATAATTGCACATGTAAATTTAGTAATTTTGTAATTATTCTCCTAATTGAACAAGTCACTTTTATAATTATAACGTATAATTCTGCACACCATTTTGGTGGAATGTGGAGCACTAGATATTTTCTGTAATACCTTATGTATACACATACCCAGTTCAAGCAAATAAATAATTTTGTTAATAACAAATACTTTTAAAAGTATCCTAAAAAATATTAAATAATACTTTAATAAAACACTTAAAAAAGCATAAAATTATATATCTAGTGACAATTCCGCCTAATTTTCCTGTTATCTACGTGACGTCACAAACATCACGCAGCCTAACCGGAAGAATACCCGACTAGTTTCGCTTCTAAGAGAAGCATCTTCAGGAGGTCTTGACTTACCGAGCGCACGATCGAGACATGAAATAATTTTGAATTTGTCTTTCAGAGCCAGTAATTCTAGGTTAGCCTGTACAACATTTACGTTCAAATGATATGCGAGAAATTGGTAGAAGAATAGCCTATGAAAAATGTATTAAAATGGTACGAGCACAAAACACATAACAAAATTCTAGCCAAAATCGTCTTTGAGAAAAATAGATCCCGTTTTATCTTTTATGTGATTGTTATGGAACAAGCTCGAGGTCCACCTGAGCTGGTTAACCTCTGACTATAACAGATGCATTTCGTCACAAATTACGAATAATACTGCGCACGTCACCCTGAGGCAAGGCAAGGAGTAGGTACAGTCCTCGATACAGAGCTAGAACCAATATGTCGGCGTCAACTCCACAGTTAGCTCATAACTGAAAACTTATACAATACCGCACTAGAAACGAATGTTCTGGTTTTTCGTTTTTTGGGATTATTCATTCCATATCCAATATCCATGTACATAAAATGCGATAGATTGTAGAAACTGCTCAAGAGCAAGTTAAAGTAAGACAAAGATTACGAAGTGATTGGAAAAGATAACCATTTTTCGGTAATTAAACATGTACGTTATGTTATTAGTAGTGTTGATACGGAATCCTGTGTGTGTGTTTATCCGACTCACTCTAAACTGGCTTCTTACTGTTTCTCCTTATTTATACTTATTACATATTCCACATAAATCTTGATACTATAGTGCTATATATCAGCCGATACCGACTTGACTTCAGATAACAGATACAAAAGAAAGGCAACGCACCCGCGGGATTCCGGCTAAGCCTGCCGCCTGTCGATGTCATTAGTAACATTCTTTTTTATTATCAATTGACTTAAGAGTTTCCACACGATTGGCTTATATCGGGATAGCTAAAATCTTTTCCATTCTTAATCGTATCATATAAATGAGACAGTGGAAGTAAAACTTGAGCTGTACCTAGATGTTCTTCATACATAGGTATACACTTTTTAGGTTCCGTACCCAAAGGGTAAAATGGAACCCTATTACTGAGACTTCACTGTCCATCCGTCCGTCCGGCCGTCTGTCACCAGGCTGTATCCCAAGAACGGTGATAGCTAGACAGTTGATATTTTCACATATGATGTATTTCTGTTGCCGCTATAACAACAAATACAAAAAGTTGGCCAAGTGTGAGTCGGACTTGCGCACGTTGAAACAAAAATAAAATATGAAGTCTAATGTTGTAAAGCTAATGGTACGGAACCCTTCGTGCGCGAGTCCGACTCGCACTTGGCCGATATTGAAAGCCTACGAAAAAAAAAAAAATTGTGTATGACAGGTTAGCCTTTGACCACGATCTCACCTGATGGTAAGTGATGATGTGGTCGAAGGGGTTGTTTCAGGCTAACCTAGAGAATTACTAGCTCTTAAGAACAGCTGCCGGAACACACCGTTGGTGCTTGGCGACAGATTTTCTACTTGAAGGTGGTAGCAAGCCAGGAGGGCACACCACGCAATTATATAAAGTTTTGAATAATTACATCGGAGAAAAAATATAAAATAATAAATTACAAGCACAAAAGATAACATCAGGTGGGCCTCTTGCTTGTTCCGTCACAAAAACATTTTCAAAAAACGTTCATCTAAAAATATTTGTAAGGACTAACAGAAGAAGAAGTTGTTTGCTTTTTCCAATAGCCCTGTATACATCATCATCATACCTAATCACATCAACTGGAACGTCTACAGTAGAAAAAAAGTTTCCCCAATCTTCAGGAGATTTACCATAATCCCCACACTTGGCAGGCGACTTAGGGATCGCAGTATAAGAAGGTAGTTCTTCAGAAAGCGCTAATATTTTTCTTTGCGTCGCCTCTTAGGACTCCCATAGTAGGATAAGTGGAAGCAATTCTAACCCAGCACCCCACGCGGGTACAGCATAACAAAGATTATCACGACTATCCTGTATTTCGGAGTTTCACATCAAAAGAACTTTGTATTCACCGACAACAAACCAATAGTAGGTTTACGTTTGTTTCATAACTTCGTAACACAATTGATACTAGTTTGGAATAAATTGCGTTGAAACGGGCGGTAGTTTCAAACTGTGCGGTTAGAATTTGTGGCAGGTGCGGTTTGCAAAATTGATGTGAACATACAAAATTTATTTGTTTGGATCCATAGTACTTTTATATGCAATGTTTCATGAAAATAATATATTGTGGTGAGTTGTAAATTATTAAATTTATTTTATAATTGCCTAAGTTTGCGTCTGTGCCCGAGTAATATTTTGTTATTTCGCTTAATAACCCAAGAGGTAAGTCGTAGGGAGATCACTCCTCTAATTGAGGATTTAGGTCCAAAACAAAGCATGATACCGATTGATCTCGACACTATCTAGACTTGTATTTTTATAAAATAATTAACTTGAGAGTTATGAGCATCGAAATATTTTCAAGTAAACCTATCGAGGTTCATAACTTTCAACTTAATCATATTTTTAATATTTTGGCATTATACAAGCCTTGATAATGACGAGATCAATCGGTATTAAGATTAATTCGGGACCTGAATCCTCAAATAAGGGAACTGATCATCCTACGACGCTTGTATGGAGAAGTGACCGGCCAGTTATACCTTAAATGATTATCATGTCATTAGTTACGTTGATATGAGTGGAGTGCAAATACTAAGAAAGGTATTCCCAAGAAGGGTTTGGCTTCAGGCAGACGGCTGGCAAGAAAACCAATGCCAACCTTGAACTTGTTTCTTCCTGTGTCTTGTTAGCGAAAGCATATAATATATTTAACAAGCAACCCACGCCGGCTTAGCACGGGTGCAAATTAAAAATACGCCAAAAATGTGTTTATTTACGACATCACATTAGAAATCTCTAAAATTATCAGTATTTCTATACTATATATAGCTTGTATTATACAAATAAACCTTATGTTACGTGGTTTTAAAGATCTAATCATATATAGGGACAGACAGCGGGAAGCGACTTTGTTTTATTCTGTGTAGTGCTTTGATGCTAAAAGCATATTTTTAGGTTTTTTTTATGCCTGATAGGTTAGCCTTGGACCACTATCTCACCTGATGGTAAGGTCACGGTAATGTTATCTAAACATTACCGTGGTAAGGTGGTGTGATCGTAGATGTTGTTCGGGCTAACCTAGAATTGCTGGCTCTCAGGGACAGCGGCGGGAGCCCACCGTTAGGAGCTTGGCGTCAGATTTTCTACTTGATAACTAGTCAGGCGGGTATTCGCAAAATGCCCTACCACCATGCTATAACGACTGCCATCCGCTCTCTTTTCTATAATACCGTTCTGTAGATTATAATGTATGTAGGTAGGTAACGTGAAGTGCTACCCACACACCGGCAATATGTGAGTATATATTCATGTACAATTGTACATCGATTTAGGTTACCACATCGCCACAACTCGTAAAGAAATAAAATTGTATATCTAAATATGATAACAAGCACTATCGCATGCTGATCGATAATTTTCTCAAATCAATTTTTTTTTTGAAAATAAAATTTTGTTGATTTTGAACAAAGCGTAAATTTCACATTGTTATATAATAGTAATTATATATTTATTTATCAAATAATGTACAATTTCCTTACAAACTAAATAGGGTTCTTAACATTATTAATTCTTACAAGAAGTTTGCATGATAATATGTATTGGAGTTTTCTGTTGTATTATTGTGATATGTACATATTTTTAGCATAAAAACTATGATATTCCCTTTGACTACCATTATTTATCGTGGATAAAAAATCAATGTATATATATGTAATATTTATAATAATTAGGTAGGTACTCAATATCATTAGGTTATAAGGTATAAAATATTGGGCAGTTTTGAAATGTTTTTGATTTGGTTTCGAATTAGTAAAAGTTTTTGGGACAATATATAGGTATAACCTGAAATGTATATGAACAAAAGATATACTATTCTAAAAAAAAGTAGGTTAGCCTGAACAACATCTTCGACCACTATCTCACTAAATAATCACTTACCATCAGGTGAGATAGTGGTCAAAGGCTAACCTATCAGGCATAAAAAAAAGAAAAAAAAATACATTTCAGGATTATTTATCTTCTATTTACCTACTAAATATTATTTGTAACAAATTGTCTTTTTTTGTTTATATAAATAGACTAAGAGAGTTTACGTGGTTTTGATCATTATATAGTAAACTGCCAATGTCTAATATTAAACTACCTTGGCAACACGGACATAGAAAAATAAACGGTGAAGCTCTGTATAAGCTATTTATTGTGAAGCGCTCACAGCGAAGTTTTTAGCCGTTCTTAACCGATCAGCTACACGGTCATCCGTGAAGGAGCGTTTCCGTGCTTCGGAGGGCATGTTAAACCGTCAGTACCGGTTGTTGTCTTAGGATGGCAGTCGTTACAGCATGGTGGTAGGCCATTTTGCGAATGCCCGCTTGGTTAGCTACCACCCTCGAGTAGAAAATCTATCACCAAGCACCTAACGGTGTGTTCCGGCAGCTGTCCTTGAGAACCAGTTCTAGGCTAGCTCGGACAGCAAAAGAAATCGTAACAGAAATCTATTGTGTCCCTATTGTCAGTGTATTTTTGTATTAGGCATTGCCAGTTCACTTTATAATTATCAAGATTGGGATGCCGTGTTAAAATGTCACCTCACCATTTATTCACATGGTTTCATAAGAGGCGACTAAGGGAAAAGTGCGCCAAATGAGCAGCATGCCACGTTTCACGTAGATGTGAGAAGGGTGTCATGGGCATTTAACGCACAACAGGGCTGTATACCACCTTAGTGCCCTGCCAGGGTCTCATACAATTTATTCTTGTGTTCCTGTCATACATGTTTAGCGTAAACATATTATTCGTTATATGTTCTTGTGTTTCCTCTAGTGTATTAGAGAAAACATTTTGTATGACCCTGAAACCGTGCCCAGTGAATGGCAGTAGGCCCGTCCCCTGATACATCGGACCAAAAACCAATTGGCGAATCGTGGGTGCTTACATACCTCTGCCTACTCCTTCTTTACTCCACTCACTCATTCCGACCTGTGCCGCCACGCCGTGCACACCTGTCTACAGCTCCGCCAGTATCTCCCAGTGAGACCGCAATAGTCCCCGCACTATTGCCGTCTCACTCGGGTCATCGTTCCGACGCTAGTTGCAGACCAGTGCCTTGGAATACGCAGTCCTGACGAAGTTTTGTTTTCTGTGCAGAAGCTGAGCAGCCACCGACCGCCGTGCAACGTGAGCTACGAGCTCGCCGTGCCGGCGCGCAGAGGCGCTCTAAGACGTCAGGCATTACCACCTACCCAAGTCCCTTGTTTCGGACGAACAACATCATATCGGGCTGGTGGTCTTGTTTTGACCGCACTTTTCGGTGCGCATTTCACCACTTTACTACCCGACACAACATAGTAACAGTCGCGTAACAACACACTTTGTGCTGTTAAGCGACGTCGTTCAGGCGTGGGGTAGCGTCAGCCAAACCCGTCTGAACGATCAAATCCGCCATTTGCTGCGGTCGCAGTGTGACACCCTACGGTGACAACGGCCACTGTTGTTGTTTTGGTTTAACCTTGCACCGTGGCCTTTCCCGCTTCACGGGTCAGCCGAAGCAAGCTGGGCTCCGGGATTACTGGCCTTGGGGTCGCCCCTAGTCAACCCCGGAGTAGCGCTTAGGAGCACCCCTCTCCGCCGAGAAAAAAGCTCGGAGAGGGTACACAACTAGGGCACACCCTAGGTACACACTCCCTCTCACACAGTGAGCTCACAAGGTGTGTGAGGGAATTCAAACCCTTGATAGGGCGTCCTGAGTATTCCCCTCAGGATGCAGTCCCGTCCCTCTAACGGTGAGGTGCAGGTCCTTCAGACCTTCGCCCTCCGCCACCCCGATCTATACGTTGCACATATGCAACTCCTTGAAGAGGAAGAGAATGCCCGCCTCACGGACACTCTCATCGCTCCCTCCGGGACTTCAAACCCGGAGGCCAGCGTTCCTCCCTTGACCCGATCCTATTCAGAGGATAGTCCTACTTCGCCCGCTCCCGGGCCCGACAATAGACGCACGGTGGCAGCCCCTCCCCGTGAACGGTCTCGCTCTCGCTCACCGATCGGGAGGTCAGCGAGTACCCGTCCCTCCTTCGCCATTGTCGAGACCGTTTCGGAATCCGAAACGGACATGGAGGTAGATCAGGCCGGCGCCTCACGCACGGACTCTGATTCCGATAACGACGGTTACACCGTCGTAGATCGCAAACGCAAGCGCGCGCCCAAAGCCGCTAGTTGCGCCACTTCCGCCCCTCCCGCCAAGGCACCCGCAAAGGCCCCCGCCTCCGGCAAAAAACCGACCCCCGCCCCGCGCCCCGCGTCTCCTCCCTCCGCTCCGGTTTCAACCGCCGCGTCCCCTCAGGACGCGAGCGCACGTCGCGAAAAACCGCCTCCGCCTTTGTTCATTCAGGACAAAAGCAAATGGGACATGCTGTCCCGCTTAGTTTCGGATCGTGGGATCCATTATACTAATGCCCGCTCCACGCAGCAGGGCATTAAAGTCCAAGTGCCCACTAGTAGCGACCACAGAGCGCTAACAAACTCCTCCGTAAAGAGAGCATAAGTTTTCACACTTATGCGCTCGAAGAGGAGAAAGTCCTTCGCGTTGTGATTCGCGGTGTGCCTAAGGAGATACATACCGATGCGGTATGTGACGACCTTAAAGCACAAGACTTCCCAGTGCATGCGGTTCACCGCATGTACAGCGGGAAGGACCGCAGTCCATATGACCTAGTACTCGTAGTACTAGACCGTACACCATAGGGCAAGGCCATTTTTAATTTAAAAAAGGTCTGCGGCCTCTCTGGGTTAGACGTACAAGCCCCATTTAAAAATGGAAGTCCCTCGCAGTGTCACAACTGCCAATTATACGGTCACGCCTCCCGCTTCTGTTTCGCTCGCGCTAGGTGCGTCAAGTGCCTAGGCGATCACGCGACAGCGGCGTGCACTCGCACTCGGGACTCGCCGGACCCACCCAGCTGCGTTCTATGCGGTGCTCAAGGACATACCGCGAATTACCGCGGCTGCCCAAAAGCACCACGCATAAACCACAGGGTGGCAAGGCATAGGCCGACCCGTCCCTCACATGACCGTTACCAACGGGTCAGCCCTAAGCTATCGGTAATACCTGCTTCACAGGTAATACCCGCGCCGCTCCCCGCCCGTAACGCATGGTCTAAACCACCCAGTATGGTAAAGACCATCACTCCCGCCCGCGCCCCGGCCCGCGCGCCCGCACCCGCTCCCGCCCGCGCCCCGGCCCCTGCCCGCGCACCGGCCCCGGCTCGCCCCGCGCTCCCGGCACCCGTTGCCAACTCCGTTCGCGCCCCTCCTCCCCGCGCCATTCCTCGGCCACAAGCCCCACCCATGCCGCTGATGGATGCCTCTCTTCAAGAGGACATCAAACTAGTCAGCGACCTGGCGATGTCTATTGACATCAACGAAGTCCGCGAGCTAGCGCACAAGATGCACTTCGCTCAATCCCCAGCGGACGTGATCCAATATACATTGGAACACGCGAATTTACTTAGCGCCCTTAAGCGCTTCGTTCCCCAGGCCCCTCCCCAGTACAACCACTATGGGTAGTACAACCGAACGCACGAAACCGTACTCAGTTTCGTTAGCGTCATTTAACGCTGACGGCCTCTTCAGACAACGTGACCTCGTCCACGACTTTTGTTGTACCCACCTTATCGATATCATATGCGTGCAGGAAACCTTTCTAAAACCGGGGAAGGCGAACCCTAGGTTTGCCAATTACAGAACGGTACGTGATGATAGAGTGAACTCCCGTGGGGGAGGCACTCTTATCTATTACAAAAGGTCCCTGCACTGCATTCCCCTACCTACCCCGACTCTTGTTAATATGGAAGCATCTTGTTGCCTCCTAGCTATGACTGGTCATCAACCTATAGTCATAGCATCCTGTTACCAAGCTTGCAAAAAGCCGATCGTCCGAGCTGACTTAGAAGCCCTATTCTCATTAGGAAGCGCCGTCATTCTGATTGGCGACTTCAACAGTAAGCACATCCTATGGAATTGTAACGTCAACAATCCCAGAGGTATTGCACTTGAAAACCTAATCGCAGAACTTAACTTTGACATAATTGCGCCCACTGAGCCCACTCACTACCCTTATATGGAAGACCACCGATCTGACTTGCTTGACATGGCACTATTCAGAGGCGTAACACTCCGGTTACGCTCCATAGAAGTGGTTCACGAGCTTCACTCTGACCACCGACCCATTATACTGCGACTAGGTCCCGACCCAACGACTGACCTCCCCCGCCCCACTAAGACGATAGTGAACTGGAAGCAAGTAGGCGATGCCCTAAAGGCTATCAGTTCACCAGACCTAGACAAGATCCCTGACGACATCCTGACAAAAGATGACGTAACCCTTGCGATCGATTCGTTCACCAATCACCTCTCCACCGTAGTAGGTGCATCCGCAAAGGAGGTCATAGTGCCGGACGACCGGCGCCTTGTCATTCCAGCGGATGTGAGACGATTGGTGACGGAGAGTAAAGCAGTGACCCGACATTACGACTCTTACCCCAGTAAAGAGAACAAAACTAAGAAACGCCACTTTGAACGCATGGTTCAAAGTCGCATGTCTGAGTTGCGTGATCAACAATGGGGCGATAAACTTTCAAACCTCGTGCCAAGCCACCATGCTTACTGGGACTTGGCGCGAGGTTTGAAAGGAAGTAACCACAATGACATGCCTCCCTTATACAGACCAGTCCCACTAGTCCCAGCGTTCTTTGACGAAGACAAAGCTGAGTGCCTAGCTGATAGCCTAGAGGCTCAGTGTTCCCCTAACGTAGATCACGTTGACCAAGCTCACCTCGATTCGGTGGATGCGGAAGTCGAACGTAAAAGCTCTGTGGTCACCTCTGAACTCCCACCAATCACCTTAGCGACTTACGCTGAGGTGGAGAGACTGATCAAGGCCCTCCGACCGCGCAAGTCCCCCGGTGCCGATGGCATCTCCAACAGGGTTCTTAAAACCCTCTCTCCTCCTCTCATCCATCTCTTAGTCAGCATCTTCAATGTTGCTATGAGCCACTGCTTATTCCCAGACACCTGGAAATGTGCAAATGTCATTGGCATTCACAAACCAGGCAAAAGCTCATCTGACCCCACCAGCTACCACCCCATCAGCCTCCTCAGTGCCTTAGGCAAACTTTACGAGCGGTTACTTGCAAACCGTCTCCAGTCCCATGCTAAGGAACACCACCTTATCCCAGATGAGCAGTTTGGCTTCAGACCCGGACACTCATGCGTCCAACAGGTGCACCGCCTCACGGAGCACATCATTGAGGGCTTCAATAAGTACCCCAAACCCCAGACTACGCTAGCAGTCTTCCTCGACGTAGCGAAAGCTTTTGACAAAGTCTGGCACAATGGCTTGATCTACAAGCTATACCAATTTGGCGTGCCAGAACGGCTTGTGCTCATCCTACAAGACTTCCTTAAAGCCAGAAGCTTTCGCTATCGCGTGGAAGGCACCCTCTCCTCCCCCCACCCAGTCAGAGCCGGAGTCCCTCAGGGCTCCGTGCTATCACCTATTCTCTTTGCACTGTATACCAGTGACATCCCACGCTCTCAGCCCAAAGTATTCCTAGCCCAATATGCGGACGATACCGCCATTTACACCACTGGGTGGCATATCAACAGACAGTCCTATTTCGTCATTCAACGGGCCGTCACCGAGATCGGTGACTGGTTCCGAAAATGGCGCATCGCGGTCAACCCAGCCAAAAGCACAGCTATGTGCTTTACTGAGAAGACACGCTCCCCTTACCCGAAACCGCTTCTTTTATTCGACGAACCCATTCCCTGGGTTCCTAGAACAAAATACCTCGGAATCACCCTTGATCGTCATCTCACCTTTAACGATCACATAACAACCGTCCGTAACAGAGCGGCCTTCGTAATGGGTCGCCTTGGTCCCCTAATTCGCAAAGAGAGTAAAATGTCTCTTAGTAATAAGAAGACACTTTACACTGCCTGCATCCGCCCCATCATGACTTACGCATCAGTAGTGTTTAGTCATGCTAGTGAGGCCCACCTTCATAAACTTCAAGTCATCCAAAACCGTTTTCTTCGTAATGCAACCGGCGCCCCGTGGTATATCCGGAACACCGAGTTGCATTGCGACTTAAACCTTCCCTCTCTAGCGCAGTTCAATAAGGACTGCGCCCGCCGATACTTTGATCGAGCGCCCCACCACCCGAACCCATTGGTTGTCCAGGCATCGAACTACTCGACTGCCTCTTCTATCCCATTCTTCAAACCCCCCCGTCGCCGACCACGGCAGGTATTAGACGACCCGGATGACCCCATCGCAGCCATTACATTGGCAGCTTTAGCGTTATCCGCAAGTCGTCGAGGTAAAATCCCCAGGTGTGAGGTAATTAGAGGTCACACAATCAAACACCGAGCCCGCCGGCGAGCTCGAGGCAAAAACAAGGTCACGATAAATTGCTCTCCAAATAGTCAAAGAGTATTATTCAGTAGGGCCCAATTGTGCAACACTGCAGTTGCACAGAGGCATTTTGCTCCGATCCCCCCCATGTCTCTCGACAGCGAGACAAGCCGAGGTCCGAACCACAGTGGTGCCCTTGAGCTCGCTGTCAACCCCTCCTATAGTAGCGGCACGTTTTCGGCGTCCGCAGGAGACGGAGGTAGAAAGCGCTTTTCGCCTTCTACGCCCGTCTCGGGAGAAGTGCCTTCGGCACTTCTCCCTCCCGGGCTATTGTAGGGCCAGGCCCTCGCCCAAAACCCGGTGGAGCTGGACGACCGCACAGGCGGTAGCCAGCATCTATGTCCTCCCATAATATAATATATATTCTTTACTCCTTTTTCTACAGGCGTTATTATATAAACGTATCACCTAAATGAGAATTTGCAATAAATTCAATGTAAACAAACGTGGCTTATATGTTCAAGCTCTGCTGTCGATAGAAGTTCGGTACAAAAAGTATTTCTCAACAATTTCCACAGCTACTAATCCCATTCAAGCTTGCGTCTCGCGCGTCGAGCTAAAGTAAAGCTATTAAGCGAAATGCTAGAGCTCGCGGTGGCAGACTTGCGGCTAGCAGCTTAAGTGGCTAACCACTGCTTAGCTGTGTAATTAGTAGCGTATGGAATTATGCTTAGAAAAAGGACTTTAGACAACTTTTTCGGGAAATATCTGAAAATCACACGGATTTAAGCATGAGTTATTTTATAGATTCGGGTGTAACTTTGCGGTAATCTATAAAATAAAATGAAAAATATTTGAATATGTTAATATTTGTAATTCAGAAAAACATTTTAAGTGAAATCTAATGCCAATTCCACATAAATTTTCTACTAAACCAACGTGACCTCAGAAATGCAACACCAAACGGAAGAATTTTCGACGCGGTTCGATTCTATCTGCTGAGCAAAAAAGCTTTAGTGATTTGTAAATCTGATTTTTGCTCCGCACGCGATAGTGGTTGTGTCAACAACAACCGTGATTTTGAAGAAGGAGGTTCTCAATTTGACTGTATTTTTGTGTCTGTTCCCGCATAAATATTTACAGGTTTTACCGATTTTGGTGATTGAAAGCTTGTACTTGTCATTGTGGTCCTTTTTTAGTTTGAGTATGATCTGACAAGTATATTTGAGTTATCCCTAATAATGCGTATTTTGTGATTGAAGTCGGTTTCTTTTGTTAATTTTATTTTGTTATTACTTTATGTTATGTGAGCATCAAATATAACCATTACAGTCACCATTGTGTGTAATAATACTCTGTAAGAGTACCTTTGCATGGACAAGAGTGACAACAAAAAATAGTTTTATGGTTTTTTTTTATGGAGCAAACAGGCAGGGCACTTAACTGCGGGTAAGTGATCACCGTAGCCCACGAACATCCGCTACACCAGTGGTCTCGAGGATACGTTGCTGGCCTCTGAGGAGGGAATATTTTCTCTTCTTGAAAGCTCCTAAGTCGTATCTGTTCGGAAATACTTAACCTGGCAGTGGGTTCCATATTGTGGCAATGCGAAGCAGGGAATGACGTAAAAATCGCAAGGTTGTGGACTTTCAGACGTTGACGTAGAATTGATGAAACAACATGCTTTGTCGAGATGTCCGATGGCGAAATAAAGTTGCAGATATTAAATCGAACAGTTCCTCAGATGAAAGGTATACACAAACAAATGCATGATGACTGATGAGTTGCAGTGCGTAATTTTGTCTGGGTTTGCTCACTGAGGCCATGATGAGAATCTAAATTTGAATACAGTCCGCAAATAATGTTCACGACAAATTCGTATATATACGGATATTCAAATTTATTTAGAAACTAATATTATAATATTAGTTTGGCATTATAAAGCTTTTCATCATTACAAAAGTCTTAGTACCTAAGCAAGCACCTGCATGCCAGACTGTGAGGTTATAAACTACGAGTGCCAGTGGCTGTGACTTGCCAACTCCGAGCTAAAGTGGCTATACAAGATCAAGTTTGTAATGAGTTGCGGTGTGTAATGTTGTCTGGGAGTCTACCTGCTCGCTGGTTAAATTTGGTGAAACTTCAAATATATATAAAAACTAGTGAATATTTTGGAGTCAAAAAAAAATTAACTAACGTATTGTAAGCGTATGGGAATGTGGTATATGAGTAAAAGAGGAATGGAGCGCTGTGAACGATGTCGGCCTATAAAAATAACAAAATATCAAACATTTTTTTTAATTAATTCTACTTTTATTATAATGAATAGATTCAGGCGTTACTTTGCGGAAATCCATATTTAATAATATATCAGTCTCGATCGTGCGCTCGGTAAGTCAAGACCTCCTGAAGATGCTTCGTTTAGAAGCGAAACTAGTCGGGTATTCTTCCGGTTAGGCTGCGTGATGTTTATGACGTCACGTAGATAACAGGAAAATTAGGCGGAATTGTCACTAGATATATAATTTTATGCTTTTTTAAGTGTTTTATTTAAATATTATTTAATGTTTTTTAGGATACTTTTAAAAGTATTTGTTATTATTACTTTTATTATCTAAAGTAATAAATTTTAAATAATATATCTGTCACAATTTATGTAAACAAAAAAAAACATTATCTGTCTCTGGGTGCACAGCAATGGATTTTAAGATATTTTTAGTGTGTCCATCCTTAAATGTGTGAGAAAGACAGGAGACCGGCTTTGTTTTCATCCCTACTAAGTGATATTTGAGGGGTGAGAAGTGTCACCAGTAGTCGCAAAAAAAGTTGTGGAATATATGAAAAATAGTTTGCGTCCTATTCTGTGACCAACTGAATATATACATAAAATTTCATAGGAATCTTAGTGCACAGCAATGGTTGTTACGATATTTTTAGTGTGTCCATCCTTAAATGTGTGAGAAGGACAGGAGACCGGCTTTGTTTTCATCCCTACTCTGTGATATTTGAGGGGCGAGAAGTGTCAGCGGTAGTCGCAAAAAAAGTTGTGGAATATATGAAAAATAGTTTGCGTCCTATTCTGAGACCTACTGAATATATACATAAAATTTCATAGGGATCGGTCAAGCCGTTTTGGAGGAATTATGTTACACACACTGTGATACGATAATTTTATATTACAGAAGAAGATAAAAATATTGAGTTTCAGGGCTTTGTTCAAGAAAACGGAACCATATAACTTAGCCAGTATTTCCATCTATCTGATTATATAGGAGTTGTATTTACAAGTCGTAATAGGATAATATATATAAGGAAAATGTGGACCATTTTCCTTATATATAAATACCAAGCATGCTCTCCTGGCAGTGATCACCGTCGCCCACGAACATACGCAACATCAGCGGTCTCAAGGATGCGTTGTCAGCTTTTGAGGAGGGAATTTACTGTACAGCAGGATGAACAGTAAAGGAGTTACGGTATGGCTAAATGTCTTAAAAAAAAATAAAAAAAATAGGGCCCCTATACAAAGACATAATATATATTTTTGAGGATTCGTACCAGAGAGGTATAAACCATATTTGATACTAATGGTTCGGGGGTACCCACCAAGAAAGACTTTTTTAATGTTATTTTTACGGACCAAGCTCGAGGCCTGCCTGATGTTAAGCGGTACCTCTGCCTATAACAGATGCATCTCGTCACAAGTCACGAATTGCACAGCGCCCGTCACCTTGCGACATAGTTGTCTCATTTGCCTGTAATTTTTCTGGCTCTTAAGGACTGCTGCCGGAACACACCGTCAGGTGCTTGGCGACAGATTTTCTACTTGAGGGTGGTCGCTAGCTAGGCGGGCAATCGCAAAATGCCCTCCCACCATGCGGTGAAGCTCAAGCCCGCGGTGGGATTCAAACCATGGACCTGCTGCGTGGCAATCCATAGCCAATGCCACTGAGCTATCACTGCTTCAAGACTCGTGCTTTACCACGTACCATTAGGTTAAATTTAATATTTATACAATACTAAATATTGAATTATATATCCAACATCATTATTTTCGTACTGGCACGGTAGCCTAAAATAAAACCATTTTATACCCGTTTCAGGTTATCAAAGTCTAAAGGCTTATTTTGATCCAGCACCTCGCAGCTAAAGTAGCAAAATATTGCTCGGGTGTGTAATTAGTTACCGTGTGTGTAAGATACTCTGGAAAGTTACCGTCTGCTGTGATGACAAGATTTAAGTCATGTATTAGTGTTAATTACAGCTATAACGTCCACTATTGAATAAAGGCCCACCCCATTTTTTTATTTATTTGTCACTTTGACCACTATCTCACCTGATGGTAAGTGATGATGTGGACGAAGACATTATGCAGGCTTAGCTAATATGACTCAAGCTCTCAAGGACCGCTGCCAAAACACTCCATTATGTGCTTGGCGACAGATTTTCTGCTTGAGGTTAATAGCTAGTCAGGTGAGCATTAGTAAAATGCCCTTCCACCATGCAATCACCCATTAGGGGGGGAGTTCAAGGGAAATTTTCTATTATTTGTATTCAGGCATGTTGGGGATCGCAGTATTAGATGGCAGTTCTTGAGAAGGTGCTGCTGCCCATCTTCTAGTATTTTTACACGACTGTCTAAAAAAATTAGTGTTTTGTTTTCAGGGTCCATGTATGTATGTGAGTTGCATTATTCCACCATAACTCTTAAACGGCTTAACTGACTGTAATGTATGAGATATTGTTAGATTTGTCTTGGTAGCGCGAGTAGACTTTAGGTACATAAAAAGAAAATTAACACACAAACTGGCAGATTTTGGACGCATTATTGGGATATCAGAAATAATATTCCAAATCCGTCGAGTGGGGTCTATCTTTCTCGTATAATCAATTATATACCTTCCATGTTTTTGTAGCCAGTATATTAATTCGGGACAAATACATTACCAAGTATGTAAAATTGTTGTATATTTACTACTTACGTACTTATTTCTGATACAACTAGCCCGCGTGTCACTGATTTTCTTGAACAGAAGTCCAAGAAAGTCATTTATTATCTACATTACATATCTAGATTTTTGGATTTCTTGACCCATCCTCCGATTAGCATGAGCATTGAATCTTGATTCAATTGTAAGCTATCCAAGGACAGACTTGCGAGGTCTACAGCTCGGAGAGCCATTAGTTTAGTAACTTTCACACAATAATATTTCAATATTTTTTATTACTACAGTAATATTATAATACTCTTGTTTTCTTTGTGATAAGATGGGCGGATAACCATCTCAATATGAAACTATTCCTTTAAACATTTGAATTATCGTATCTTGTGTTACAAAAACGAGAAATTGTACCAACCCAACATGCTAAGATAAGGGTAGGAAGATGAATTTGGGTTCAGTATAAATTCATAAATGATCCTAATCTTAAAATAATAAAATTTAATGATGGTAGACATATTTATAGATCATATAAATATAGCTTCTAGGTTAGGTAGGCGTAGAACAGTATAAGAGACAAATACGGTCGAATTGAAATGTAATCGACCAAACGTTTTATCTTGTAGCTTGAATTTTAGCTTTTTACTTTTATTAGGTATACGCCTACCTTAAGTGAATAGGTAACTTTATTGATTCAGTCTTGATTTAATAACAATAATAAAAGAACGGACTTTGAGAGAATCCTCTACTGTACTAAGTGATCCGCTTTGTAGAGGTATTGACTTAAATATACTAGACGCGACATCTCAAACGAGGATAGTCGACCGGTACAAGTATGCTAGCCGGCATACTCTCCCCCACACGCAGTTGGGACAGTTGGAGATTACACGGACTTTACGTTCGAAAATTGTCTATTCAAAATACACAATTGATAATACGCAATATTCGAACGTAAAGTGCGTGTAATTTTCACGAGTGCCCAGCTACGTTTGGGGGAGATAATGCCGGCCAGCATACTTGCACCGGTCGACTATCCTCGTTTGAGATGTTGCGAGTGGTAGGTATATATAGGTCAATGTGTAAAGGTTAGCAAGCTATATATACATTTGTGATATTCCGCTAGATAATTTAAATCAACTACATACATGCTTTTCATATGATATGTATTACCTATCTTATTTTTTTTAATATCCCGTTGGAAAATTATTATATGCACATATCAGTATGATATTAATTTGAAAATTTCCGTTTAAGAATGCCGAGTGATAAGTTGTAGACTTGGTAATAAAATATATATAAATGTCCGTGATCTTTGGGTATAATAAAAGAACCAGTCCAAAAATCTACAAGAAATATGTTACTACTAACTAATCCTTTTGACCAATTTTATATCATAGTTTCTATGCAGAAGCATTCTTCCATGCACCTAAACGTAAAAATATTATAACCTTATGAACTTGAGAAGTTAAACATAAATTACTTGCATTTATGCGATAAAAAATGATTTATTTTATAATATACATGACAGGTCACCTTATTTGCCACCGCTGCGTTGGTTCCGACCATCAGTCACCGTCGAGTAAAACCTATAACCTGTTTAACGGAGCGACATGAAGAGGCACCGTTCATCCGTAAAATTGGCCACGATTATGTGAGCTGAAAATTGCCCAACGGCAAACTTCGGGCCTGCAAATTGATTTCGATGTTAAACTTTATGCGTCATATAATATTGTTGTTATTACGCAAACAGTAAGATTTTTGGGTTCCGTTAGAAGTTCTATGACTAATCCGTCTCTCCACCGGTCTGTTTATCTGTTTATTTTACAGTAACAGCCGGATCGTCCACTGCTGAACACAGCCTCTATTAAGGGGGTATTTGCCATAATACCCACGCTTGGCAGACGTCTTGGGGATCGCAGTGGAAGTTGGCAGTTCTCTAGAAAGCGCTGCTGTCCACCTTCCAGTATTTTTCCCTTAATCGCCTCTTACGACACGACATGGGATGATATGGGAAGGTGAAATTATATATATCACTGCCAACCACCTGCAAACCACAATTAAGTCAATGTGAAAAAATAAAATATAAATTTACGTACAAAGTTACTAAAGAACAACATTCTAAGTTACATTTTAATAATGATTTAGGGTCTTTTATAGATCTGCCATCTTACACGGCGATTCCCTAGATGCTTACTTAGGGTGTGGATTATGACAAATCCCCCCCTCCCTCTTAGTGGGAAAGTCCTTTCTACAATGATGGAAGTCATGGCTATCATAGTAGTAGTAAAATATGCTAATAAACTCAAGTATAATATGTATAAATAAACCCTTCTCGTAAAACTCAGACAGTAAAGTAGCGTATACAGCATAAAACAGCCATTTTATGTATGTCATTTTCATAACCGTTCTACAATCAACAAAAGGATTCTACTCATATCTCTCAAGAACTTCGTCGCTTTTTTGCCATAAAACGGTGTACGCAAACGTATATAAATCCTTGTAAATATTGCATTGAATGTCTACAACTAGAGCACCGCGACGCGACGCGACGGGCACAGTAAAGCAAGCTCAGCAGGATGTCTTTATGTGGAATAAACATGACATATTTTTTATATCTGGAACTGTTGCAAATGCTGTAGAAAAATACTGTTTGCTATTGCCTGTTCAAATATAAAAGCGTTTGTAGTACAGTTTACCCAGTCGCACTTAACAAGGTTAAGCAAGCAGTGTTCGTTACAGTCGTTAGTTATATGGATAGGTTACCGCTAGCACAGATTACCTACTACCAGATACATCACTGTACTTTCAAATTGAAATAACTACGCATTTAATCATCTACTTCTACTGACTCTTAGAGCAGTACACGCTATTACGTTGATAAAAAATAAAAGAAATAGTACGTATATGTATTCTATCGTGCTGGTAGGTATTTGCATGCACCTAGTAGGGGGCCTATCAACACTACGACTTCCAGTGAAATGTGATAACCACTAGAGATACTTTCTTCTCCATCGATTATCAGTTCGTTAAGGAATGTGGCGTGCCCATTGTCATTTCAACTCGCAAATTCTGAAAGCTATCTCTGTGACTTTGGTACTTCGACTAACATATTCGATGCAGATTTTATTGCGCAAAGAAACTCCGTACTCCAAACTTACTCCACCCGCAAACCATAATTTCTTCGATCTCTTGGATCCAATTTAACACACTTGGTTTATAATATACCAATTTCTAATGAACATATTATATTCAAATATTAACAAATATTTTTAAAAGTAGTCTGAAGAAAACATTAAATATAGTTAAGAAGCGAAACTAGTCGAATATTCTTCCGGTAGGGCTGCGTGGCGTTTGTGACGCCACGTAGGCATAACAGTATAATTAGGCGGAATTGTCACTAGATGTATATTTTTATACTTTTTTATGTGTTTTATTAAAATATTATTTAATGTTTTCTTTATAGAAATATTTGTTTTTATTAAATATGGATTTCCACAAAGTAACGCCTGAATCTATTCATTACCTATTATTTTCTGTTGTTTGTTATTTGTACTGCGAAACGTAAAGTTATCATGTTATCGAAATCAGTGTAATTATATTGTATGCAATCAGATAAATGAATGTAATTATCCGCTCGTTAACCGACTCAATTCAATTATGATTAATAATCGTATTACAAAAGCTATTCCCTACCTAGATTTCGCACAAGTCTGAACGATGTTTGCCCATTCATATTGGATTTACTATTTGCAAACTGGATTACATGTAGTATTTTCGTACGTAATCTCTTTACGCGATTAACTTAGTTGCAACCGACTAGGACCCGTGTTATATTTACAGGTAAGATCGAAATATTGCAACTAGACTCATTGAACATACAAGGAGTGTGAAAACGTGGACACCGTAATATAAGTAGAATAAGTTAATTTTACTAGGTCTCAAAGACTGCTGCCGGAATAAACTGTATGGTACTTGGCGACAGCTTTTGTTCTTGAGGGTGGTAGCTAGCCAGGCGAGCATTTGCCAAATGCCCTTCCACCATACAAACCCATTCCACATAGCCGTAGATCAGTTAGCTTATGACTTTTTTGTTTTTATCCATATTTGGTTTATGTTTTATGTTTCTGTTGCACCCGAGAAAGTACGCAATTTGTTTATTTGTTCAAAGGAATATCTAAACAAATTGCACACTACCCTCTAGCGCAGCCACTCTCAATTCAACTCTTCCAAAGCCTGCTGACGGCAGCCATTGTATATTAAATTCTCTTGCAAAGAGTTCCGAATAATGACGAACGTTTTTCGTGCCGACTGATCCGAGCTGAGCATTCCGCAGCAAACTTTGAGCGCTTCCTATGCAAACTGTGTACATAGTTGTTTGAGTTGAAGTTGGAGAATACAAAAAAAGATTCATCTTGAATAGAGATTTGGGTATCATACAGTAAATCAGTCGTGACTTTTACGTCGTTAATGTTTTTTAGAGGTTTTATTTTCAATTGGATATTGATTGCAACACTTCAGCTACCTACCTATTTCAATAACAGATGACACAAAATGCACTATACAGTCCAAAAACAGCCAAGAGTCAAGAGTACCCAAAATATTGACAGCATTGCATTATTTCGTTGAATCACTTTGCTTCTCACTTCTTTGGTTCGTTACTATGCAATATTTATTACAAAAACTAACATTGTTTTCATTAATTTTAGTAAATAATATGGAATAACTCTTTTTTTTTTCTGATATTCAAGCCTTTACCTACTATCTCACCTGATGGTAAGTTATGATATGGTCGAAGGATAACAGGCTTAACCTAGAATTACTGGCTGTCAAGGACAGCTGCCGGAACACACCGTTCGGTGCTTGGCAACAGATTTTCTACTTGAGGGTAGTCGCGAGCAAGGCGGGCGTTTGCAAAATGCCCTTCCACCATGCAAAAAACTCGTGGAGCTCTGACTTATTCACGTGAGTTATTCCGTATTATTTACCAAAACGCTATATTTATATTTTCATAAAATTACCTGCTATATTTGAGTCAGAATAACCTGAGGATCAAACCCAAGATCCTGAGATTTCATATTAAGCCTTAACGCCACTTAAAAGGCAAATAGACATCGCATTAATATCTGAAGCGGAAATAGCGATGCGGTGTAGTACTGAACATAATTACTCCTATTTACCGGTTTGTATACAGTTTAAACTAAAATCAACCTTCTTAAGTTAACATAAGGTTGATTTTATTTAGACAATTTATTTATATATAGAATAAAACGGACCCAGTAAAGCTTGAGGGATAAGCCCATTAGTATTGCTCATCCATCGTCACATTCGTGGCTACTAAACGTTAACAATATTCGGGTATCACGTTTTTGTACGCGTTTTCCGGCCAAAAGTAACACGTTCTTAATGGCCCTACATCGCGCTTGGAATAAATAACGCTTTTGTTGAGTCTGTACAGGTTCCTGACTTAAGTTCAATACTGTTTATATAAAACAGTATTATCCATTTAGATCTATAAATTGGTTTTTGAGATCTAAAACAAAATTACGAATTTACGAGAGAAAAAATATAGTCATATGCGGTATTCGAACCCGCGTCATCCACCCCTATAGCTAAGGTGTGCTCTGACCAACTGAGCTAACATGACAATGATTCATAACTATATTTTTTCCTCTCATTCTTTAACCATCGTATGGGGATGGCACGACATAATATATAGTTCAACTTCCGTTGTACTACAAACAAGACTAATTTTGCAATTAGCTATAAACTTGTTAAATGAGTTGAACTATGGGTGGTGGTTAAAGAACGAGATATTAATAAGAATTAGGAGTCATTGTCATATTAGCTCAGTCGGTCAGAGCATACCCCAGCCATAGGGGTGGATGACGATGAGTTCGAATCCCTCACATGATTATAATTTTTCATCAAATTAATTTGTAATTTTGTTATGTGATCCACATAGCATGCGTTATTCCAAAATAAAAATATTAAAATTAATAAAAGTTGTTTTGGAGTGAAAACTGTTTTTTTTTATATTTGATTTTAAATTTTGACCTCGTGGACGATGTTTTTGCTAGCAAGCGAGACGATAGAAAAAAAACTAAGCAGAACATTACTTGATCTTTGTTCATAGCACACTTTTCACGCAATTATGCGTTTGACCCATTGATTTTGCATATCATAAATTATTGGATAAAACTGAGTTTTTAAAAATATATTAGGAATTTGTTTGCAAAGACGATGCTAATAGCAAGACTGCAATCGAAATGAAAAAGAAAGTCGGAACGGAGTAGAATGAGATCAACGAATTTTGTCATGAACAGCGTGTGAGAGAAAGTGCTGCTTCAAACGACAGCGTAGAAAAATAATGAAAGTAACCAACGATATCGCATATATGGAGTGTAGCTTCGCAATTTTTATACCTTTAGGCACTTGTCCCACCGCCGACGAGAAAACGAGTAACTATCGACTATTTTCTCGCTCTTGTTTAGGGAGGACAGAGATGCTGGCTACCGCCTGTGCGGTCGTCCAGCTCCACCGGGTTTTGGGCGAGGGCCTGGCCCTACAATAGCCCGGGAGGGAGAAGTGCCGAAGGCACTTCTCCCGAGACGGGCGTAGAAGGCGAAAAGCGCTTTCTACCTCCGTCTCCTGCGGACGCGGAAAACGTGCCGCTACTATAGGAGGGGTTGACAGCGAGCTCAAGGGCACCACTGTGGTTCGGACCTCGGCTTGTCTCGCTGTCGAGAGACATGGGGGGGATCGGAGCAAAATGACTCTGTGCAACTGCAGTGTTGCACAATTGGGCCCTACTGAATAATACTCTTTGACTATTTGGAGAGCAATTTATCGTGACCTTGTTTTTGCTTCGAGCTCGCCGGCGGGCTCGGTGTTTGATTGTGTGACCTCTAATTACCTCACACCTGGGGATTTTACCTCGACGACTTGCGGATAACGCTAAGGCTGCCAATGTAATGGCTGCGATGGGGTCATCCGGGTCGTCTAATACCTGCCGTGGTCGGCGACGGGGGGGTTTGAAAAATGGGATAGAAGAGGCAGTCGAGTAGTTCGATGCCTGGACAACCAATGGGTTCGGGTGGTGGGGCGCTCGATCAAAGTATCGGCGGGCGCAGTCCTTATTGAACTGCGCTAAAGAGGGAAGGTTTAAGTCGCAATGCAACTCGGTGTTCCGGATATACCACGGGGCGCCGGTTGCATTACGAAGAAAACGGTTTTGGATGACTTGAAGTTTATGAAGGTGGGCCTCACTAGCATGACTAAATACTACTGATGCGTAAGTCATGATGGGGCGGATGCAGGCAGTGTAAAGTGTCTTCTTATTACTAAGAGACATTTTACTCTCTTTGCGAAGTAGGGGACCAAGGCGACCCATTACGAAGGCCGCTCTGTTACGGACGGTTGTTATGTGATCGTTAAAGGTGAGATGACGATCAAGGGTGACTCCGAGGTATTTTGTTCTAGGAACCCAGGGAATGGGTTCGTCGAACAAAATAAGCGGTTTCGGGTAAGGGGAGCGTGTCTTCTCAGTAAAGCACATAGCTGTGCTTTTAGCTGGGTTGACCGCGATGCGCCATTTTCGGAACCAGTCACCGATCTCGGTGACGGCCCGTTGAATGACGAAATAGGACTGTCTGTTGATATGCCACCCAGTGGTGTAAATGGCGGTATCGTCCGCATATTGGGCTAGGAATACTTTGGGCTGAGAGCGTGGGATGTCACTGGTATACAGTGCAAAGAGAATAGGTGATAGCACGGAGCCCTGAGGGACTCCGGCTCTGACTGGGTGGGGGGAGGAGAGGGTGCCTTCCACGCGATAGCGAAAGCTTCTGGCTTTAAGGAAGTCTTGTAGGATGAGCACAAGACGTTCTGGCACGCCAAATTGGTATAGCTTGTAGATCAAGCCATTGTGCCAGACTTTGTCAAAAGCTTTCGCTACGTCGAGGAAGACTGCTAGCGTAGTCTGGGGTTTGGGGTACTTATTGAAGCCCTCAATGATGTGCTCCGTGAGGCGGTGCACCTGTTGGACGCATGAGTGTCCGGGTCTGAAGCCAAACGCTCATCTGGGATAAGGTGGTGTTCCTTAGCATGGGACTGGAGACGGTTTGCAAGTAACCGCTCGTAAAGTTTGCCTAAGGCACTGAGGAGGCTGATGGGGCGGTAGCTGGTGGGCTCAGATGAGCTTTTGCCTGGTTTGTGAATGCCAATGACATTTGCACATTTCCAGGTGTCTGGGAACAAGCAGTGGCTCATAGCAGCATTGAAGATGCTGACTAAGAGATGGATGAGAGGAGGAGAGAGGGTTTTAAGAACCCTGTTGGAGATGCCATCGGCACCGGGGGACTTGCGCGGTCGGAGGGCCTTGATCAGTCTCTCCACCTCAGCGTAAGTCGCTAAAGTGATTGGTGGGAGTTCAGAGGTGACCACAGAGCTTTTACGTTCGACTTCAGCATCCACCGAATCGAGGTGAGCTTGGTCAACGTGATCTACGTTAGGGGAACACTGAGCCTCTAGGCTATCAGCTAGGCACTCAGCTTTGTCTTCGTCAAAGAACGCTGGGACTAGTGGGACTGGTCTGTATAAGGGAGGCATGTCGTTGTGGTTACTTCCTTTCAAACCTCGCGCCAAGTCCCAGTAAGCATGGTGGCTTGGCACGAGGTTTGAAAGTTTATCGCCCCATTGTTGATCACGCAACTCAGACATGCGACTTTGAACCATGCGTTCAAAGTGGCGTTTCTTAGTTTTGTTCTCTTTACTGGGGTAAGAGTCGTAATGTCGGGTCACTGCTTTACTCTCCGTCACCAATCGTCTCACATCCGCTGGAATGACAAGGCGCCGGTCGTCCGGCACTATGACCTCCTTTGCAGATGCACCTACTACGGTGGAGAGGTGATTGGTGAACGAATCGATCGCAAGGGTTACGTCATCTTTTGTCAGGATGTCGTCAGGGATCTTGTCAAGGTCCGGTGAACTGATAGCCTTTAGGGCATCGCCTACTTGCTTCCAGTTCACTATCGTCTTAGTGGGGCGGGGGAGGTCAGTCGTTGGGTCGGGACCTAGTCGCAGTATAATGGGTCGGTGGTCAGAGTGAAGCTCGTGAACCACTTCTATGGAGCGTAACCGGAGTGTTTTTCTCGCTCAAGAAACGTACAATAGATATACATTCCGTGTAAATAAAAGAGATGCATATACAAATAGTTGATCGCTGACTGTTCACACTGCCGGCGAGCACTCGCTTCACTAGTTTGTCGTAGCCGAGCTACACAACTATCGGAACTACGCACTCGCTTCCCGCGGCTCACCAACTCGTTTCTAATTCTAGCTCTACTCGTTACTCGTTCATCGTTTCCGGTGAGACAACTGCCTTAGTGGCGTTATAGGCGGCTATATTTTTAATTTCAAAGTAAAGTTGACGTTAGTTATGTCGCCAGCTATAAACCTAACCTTAACATATTGGGAAAACATTTTGTGAGTTCTGACTCTTGACATTCTTTTTTATTGCTGTTAAGTAAACCGTTGACCACAATCTCACCTGATGGTAGGTGCTGATGTAGTCGAAAGTGTTAACAGGCTTTACTTAAAATTACTGGCTCTCAAGGACAACTGCCGAAACACACCGTTAGGTGCTTGGTGACAGATTTTCTACTTTAGGTTAGTAGCGAGTCAGGCGAGCATTCGCAAAATGCACTACCACCATGCTGTAACTACTGCCATCCTTAGACAATAACTGGGACAGATGGCTTAACGTGCCCTCCGAATTAAGGAAGCGCCTAGCGTAATGGCACTAGCGGTCACCCATCCAACTCATGACCGTAGCGGACTTAACTTAGGTGATTGATTAACAACGCCTAAGCACACATCGCTACGAGCTATTCAAATCATCCCGATAATCATCCTGATAATGGTAATTAGCTATATTGATCTTAAATTGTATTATTTTGTGATATAAGGTAGTTATCAGCAGCAAAATGGCACTGTAGTCATAACAAAGGCGAGCTTTTTATCGTTAGTAAGTAATTCTGGGTTAAGCCTTTTTAACACCTTCGACCACATCATCACTTACCGTTGCAGACGATATTGTCGTCAAAGGCTTACCTATCAGCAATTTAAAAAAAATGTGATTGAAAAAAATCATCACCTTGTATAGAAACTTCTTCTCAAGACAGCTGTTTGAATACAGTTGACAACATATTATT
Organism: Plagodis dolabraria; assembly: GCA_963854805.1. Taxonomy (NCBI): domain Eukaryota; kingdom Metazoa; phylum Arthropoda; class Insecta; order Lepidoptera; family Geometridae; genus Plagodis; species Plagodis dolabraria. The sequence goes on from OY978461.1 coordinate 23,552,198, forward strand.
TTTTACTTGAAGTTGGCAGGTCAGGATTTACTCGTACTACAAAATCGTTCTCACACAATGTTCGATAATATTGTTAATGACACCTGCTGGATTACACCAGTACTATACTTTTGCATGGTGGTAAGGCATTTTGCGAATGCCCGCCTGGCTAGCTATCACCCTCAAGTAGAAAATCTGTCGCCAAAAACCTAACGGTGTGTTCCGGCAGCTGTCCTTGAGAGCCTGCAATTCTAGGTTAGCCAGAACAACATCTTCGACCACATCATCACTTAACATCAGGTGAGATAGTGGTCGAAGGCTAACCTATCAAGCATAAAAAAAATAGTTTATGATAGTGGAAGCTAACAAGTCAACACTCAACACTGAATACCTTTTGCTGTCACTGCTCCTTTCTTTAATTAGAAAGTCAAACAGTCTGTTAACTGAAGCCTCTAATCTGAGAAGACAACCTACAAACTTTGAAAGGAGCTTCAAGTGTAAAGGTCATAAAAACCAAACGAGGCGTCCCAATCCAATTGAATGGGATCTGCGCCGTAAAGACATTTCACGTACATTTGGCCACGCTTCAACGAAAGGTACAAAATATACCTATTACTGAGGAACGAGTAACCTTAATAATTGATGAGGTATTCCGGTATGATGTAAACACGTAAGAGCTTTTTGGATGCTCCGAGAGAATTTTTTGGATTTCTCTGATAGCTTTATAGATAAATATGGGTCTGATACATACGTTTTTGTAATTTTCTAGCTTTTTTTCCTCTGCAATGATCTGCTTCGTACCATTAATGAGTTTATTACATTAGTTCGTGCCATTAATGAGTTTATTATGTTGTCCATATTTTTCTATAAACTAATTACATATTCAAACGAAATAGTATAATAATTTATTTGTATTACAAAGGATTACATTTCTCAATTCTATCTTTTCTTCAATTGCTAAACAATAATAAAAAAAAAAAAAATTAGTTTTATCTTGTCATTATTAATCTAAAATACCGTAAACCCGTGTCTTCATATATAAAATGATAACTGACCTTCTTAAGAATGTTTTTTTTTGCTAGTTGCCCTAATACATACATCTTTTAATACCGGTATAAACGTTTTACAGTCCTTGTTAACAGCTATTCTCCAGCCAATTCCGTTTATGTGCGTACACGTGTAAGGGCGCTATCATGACGGGGCGCGTGCGGGCTTCTATCGCACCTGCCGTAAATATTGTGTGAACGTAACCTACTCGTACCAAGACTAGTGTCACTAGGCGTAAAGAAAAAAAACATTAACATTATAAACACAGCGCAGTTCATACCGTGGTGATACTACTCGACACAAATTCCGACCTCACCTGCGCCACCTGTGCTACGAGTATCGAGGTTAATCTTAATTTGAGATTGTAGGGCGCTATTTGCGGTCGCCACCCGAAGAGGTGGTATGTTTACCTAAATAGTTTAACAGAAAAATAAAACGATTATAAGATGGAAATTACGCTGACATTTATTTTATCAACATTTTGTAATAAGGGTGGAAATGCAGATTGGCTTCGCCATCAGTGCTTTGAACATACCTAGTTTTTACTTTGGATTAATTTGCAAGTACTGTTTTATCTTTAACACAAATAATATTTTTTCTAGACTAATATTGTAAAGAGGAAAGATTTGTATTTTTACGTAACGAATAAACTTAAAAACTACATGAGCGATTTGAAAAACTCTTTCATTATTAGAATCCTACATTATTTCTGATGAACATAGGCTATTTATTTCAAAAAGTTAGAGATCCGTTTGAAAACTTCGATACTTTTAGTGAGTTACCTCACCGTGTGAAAAAAATACCTAAAAAATAGTTATATCGCGTAGGCTGCAGAAATTGTTGATATTGGAGCAAAGTGACGGTCAACAATTTTATAGAAGACATTAATATCTACAAAAAAGTATGAAATGTAATATGTCTCAGTAGTTATTGTGACATGACTATTATATTTATGGCACTGTAACTACAATATATATATATATATATCCACAATATATCAATAGTTATATGGTGCATATTCCATTTACCCGAACGAAGCGATTTGCTTCTTTGTTATTATATTCGAACCACCATGGCATGGAACACCCTGTCTGAGTCTGTGTTTCTGGTTAAGTACAATATGGGGGTCTTCACAAAGCGAGTGAAAAGTTATCTTCTAGGTGCGCGCTCCATCATCGATCGCATAATCACTTAACATCAATTGAGATAGTGGATAAGTGCTACCCAGACCGGTAAAAAAACTTACTTTTTATATGTTGTCTTAGGTTTTCACGATTGTTACACATAGTAATTAGACAACTTTAAACGGTTTAAATCTCGTTTGTTTATCATTGACTTAAACCGTTTAAAGTTGTTTAATTAGTAGACTATATACCTACATACAAATTTATAATTTTTGTTAAATACCCGTGCGGAGCCGTGATAGGCGGCTAGTTTATTATATACGTGCGTATATGTATATATACATATGTGTACCTATTCAAATTCAACCTTCCAACATCCTCCTAATGAAACACTAATTTGATGTCACACAGATGAAGTTGGAACGAACATTGAATGAAGTAGCATTCAAAAACCGTTCTTGCTTTCACTCGCATACTCTTCACCTGAAAGCCGCCCGAAATGTCTTGTGCCTCAGTAATTGATATAAATAAAATACTTATGTGTACATATTTTTGGGATAAGGTCAGGTGGATATTGTATTGTGCTGATAGATGTCTGCGTGGTTTTATGTTTGTGACGGCGTGCATAACACACCTATATAGGCACCCTATGTGCTTCTTTACACAAGTACGTGATAAACCTTATCTGATATCATAATGTAAGTATCCATCATTATCTTGTGTCGTGAGTGACATGAACCTATACGGTACTTCAGAAAATTCATCGATGCTTAAATATCCCCAGTCTATAAACATAAATACCTACACGTTGTATGTTTATACTTTATATATTCCTTATGATTGTTCTTAGTGTATTAATATCTTACTAATATAATAACCATTATATACTATAGGCTTGATATATAATCATACGATATCTTAGTATTTTATGATATTTATTTTTTATAGAAAAACATATACTTACCTACACTACATGCTCACATCTTTATTCATGTCCCGCGGATAACATAAAGGTAGGTAGGTATATGCGAGCAACGTGAAGCAAGCGCGCTTAGATTTTAGGCACACTACGTAGGTATACAATCACACATCAACTGCGCCTACAATCATGCATGTAGGATTACATGCACGAATGCACAAGCGCGCGCGCGAACCAGTTAATTATTGAACAAGTAATATTATACTTCTTCCTTGCTTAACATAAGCTTCAAAGCACGGCTCAAGTATTTTTAAATTATATATTATGTAGGTGACCATCTACTTATTATTTGTACTTCTATTTAATCAGTGTAAATGTATGTAAGACTTAGATATATAATTTAGTAATAATTTAGGGAGACCTGTAATTGGCTGTATTACCTAACTGTAATCTATTTGTACCATATAAATATTGTAGTGATGTTGGTCTTCTTTAAATAAATAAATTTAAAACGCCAACTATTCGGATAGATCTTACTATAATCTCACATTCTACAACACATCATTCCATCAATATATATAATAACTGAGATACAATCTGATGTACAAGTCCTACTACTTGAAAAATCGCGAACAAGTCCCGCGCTTAATCTTATTTTTTCTCTTTTCTTTACGGGCGGCGGCTGGCGTTTCGCGCCACCCATCTTCCAATGTTGCCAACAACATAAATCAAAATTAGCAAGTTTAAATAGTAAGCCATAAACAAAGAAATCGAATGATGCAAATACTGTAAAATTAATATTAATATTTTTATACTCTAACATAGGTTTTTAAACATGTTACCAAAAATATAAGTCTTTATATAATGTAAAAAGGTTGTTCACAGAATAATCGTAACTGGTTTCAAGGTGACAACTTAAATAACTTATTATATTAATGCCGCAATATTTTTACAGTTTAATAACAAAATCAAAAGTAAAAAAGGTTTATATCTAATTTATAGTAATAAAAAGGAGAAGTGACCTTACAATATGGAGCTAATACTGGTCAAATAGTCCAAGTCATGTACCTACTTTCTGCATAAACACTTGAACTGTGGTGGATTCATGAATCAGCAAGCAGAAGAAATTTCGGTAAGTTTCACATCCACATTCCTTCTACACTCGTTTCTTATGAATTCCTAAAAGTTTCCACCAATGATGACAATTTTATTATAAGTAGGAAAAATTATTAATACCAATTATTAAGGTTTCCCAGCACTTTGAGTTTATTAAACCAAATTTTGCGAAGAAGTGTTTTTTTTAATATATACGTAACTCAAGTCTTTGTGACAAAGTTTTAGTAACTTAGGTTCAGATACTAAAATATATTTAAAACTATTCCTACATATGACTTTATGCCCTTACTTTCAAACTTCGTTTTATTTTTAGTACATAGGATATTTTAACTATTATTCACAACTATATACGTGTTGAGCGTAATAGAGATCGATTACACTATGTTACATTGTTTATTACATTGTTACTACACGTGAAACCCGTAATTAGCTTGATGCTACTTTTATTGTATGTATTATTTACTTCAACTGTTGTTTTTCACTCAAATTATTTAAATAAATTAAAACATTCTACGAGTAGGTCTGCATTACGTAATTCTTTCTAGAATAAAATCTATTAGAAATATATGAGGTGATGATCAAAATCAAACACAAAAATAAGAAAATCACGCCTGGCTATCTCTAAAGGTGTAGGCAGAAGTATTTTTTACCTACGTTTTGCTAATGTATCATATAAACTCCACACCGCACAGTTTCACGTTCTTCTTTTTGACGTTAAAACACTTTCTTTTTATGGTATTTATTGAAGCAGTGACGGCACAGTGGCATTGGCTAAGCCTGCCGCGCAGCAGGTCCATGGTTCGAATCCCGCCGCGGGCTTGAGCTTCGCCGCATGGTAGAAGGGCATTTTGCGAATGTCCGCCTGGCTAGTGACCACGTTCAAGTAGAAAATCTGTCGCCAAGCACCTAAGGGTTTGTTCCGGCAGCACTCCTTGAGAGGAACTGAAATTATAGGCACTTCTTAACAACTACGTCTCAAGGTGACGGGCGCAGTTCAATTTGTGACTTGTGACGAAATGCATCTGTTATAGGCTGAGGTTCGTCCGCTTAATATCAGGTGGGCCTCGAGCTTGTTCCGTCACAATAACATAAAAAAAACAGATTTGATCTAATTTAGAAAAATCATACTAGAACTAGAAATTTTAAGTATCGCCTAGCATACTCCGTTCAATCGGAAATTTGACATATTTGATTTTGTGTTATAACCTGAGTAATATCACAAAAATTAGTAAAGTTAGCTCTGTTCAACAATGAACTTCTTTCGGTTGCTTGTATTTTTAACATTTTTAAATGTGGGATTCTTAAGGCCCTTTATTGTCACTAGATGAAATGTTTTGTGTGAATGAAATGTATTCATTTAAAAAATATTAATTTCAAGTATCCTCTAAATGTTATATTATAATTGATATTATTTAGAATAATATTCAACGAATAATATTATATATGTATAGTCTAATGCTCAGTATATTTTTCCAAACAGAACCTACGAATAATGTAAGACGCTTATTTGGTAACCAAAATAATTCCTACCGAAGCTTTGCACTAAAGACTCGGCATTACTTTTCCACCTTTGTAATAAATTAAACTTGGAGTCCACTTTGTAAGGCTTTACATTTCCGATTGCCACCGCAGCGGTAAGTACCGCTGACCGTCTTTGATTCACTCCGAACTAATTTTCAACAAAATTTTCACTGCAAATTAGGTAGATTAAACTTGTGGTGTGAGAGTGACGGCTAGGAAAGACCCAGGCTTTCGTGATGCTTGACTGGAATTGCTTGTTTAATTGAATTTAATAATAAATGAAATGCCTTACTTTCCTGCTATTTTTTCAGCGCGGACACTATGTTATCTAGCTCTAGCTAGTAAATCAATCAAATGCTGTAAAGCTCAAGCACGTGGTAAGATTCGAACTCCCTGCGGCAGTCCATAACTACAACTGAATAGCTAAGTCCTGGCATTATTCCAGGATCTCCAAAAAACTCACAAAAATTTTAAGATTGCTGACTAAAACATAGTTACAGTACTCGCCATTTTCAAATTACTCTTAAGCGTGTCCTGAGCTATTCTCTAGAGACTTTACTGAGCTTGCTCGTGTTGGATATTAGCAAATTGGACATTGCGTCGCATTCACAACTTGCATTTAAAGCAATTTACACTCGACTTAAATACCGCTTGAGTGCATTAAATACAATGTCAGATTTAGTGTTTTGGATATAAACTTAGTTAGCTAATAATATAAATAAATCCTAATTTCCAGCAATAAGGATTTATTTTTATTATTAAGATGTTGTCAAATGCTGAATTTTTGACACTACCGGACTGCGTGGGAGTGAAAAAGACAGCGATGGTGAAAGCGCGAACAGGCTAGGTAAAATCCATCCTGTGGGTCTCGTCAGAGGCGACTAAGGGTAACACGCCAGAAGGTGGGGAGCCGCACTTTGTGAGAAACTGATATCCCAAACTGCGATCCCCAAGACGACATAGTGAAGGAGGCTGTGTTCAGCAGTGGCCAATGTGGCTTATACTGTACAGTACAGCATTGATTTAGACAAAAATGAGGTTAAATTAGTTTAGGTTTCTGATCATTGAATTGTAACTGCTTTGATTCTGTTTGTGGAAGAAATTACTAGAAAGAATTTAAAATATAATTTTATTGGTAAAGGTAGTTCCTACGGTGCACAGTTATTCACATCACATTGGTTACCAGTGTAAAACAATGAAATCCAGCACAGTTATTCCTGGCTACCCGAAAAGTCTTCATTAAACTTAGAGCTAAATTTGTACGACGTATATTGTAGTATTTTTTTGAGCGGGTGATGTAATATATTTTATTCGTGGTTATTTCTTTCTGAAACACAATTTAATATTAAAATATTTTCTTTGTTTTATTAATTGAAAGGACATCATAAAACTCTTGTCTATTTGATCGAAAGGTCCACTTCAATGGGTTAAAAAAACTGAGTTTTATAAACAAAGCCCAAACAAGTACAAGTAGTTTTCTAGAAAAAACAAGATTCGTCCCTATGTTATATTTTTTGCGTTATTTACAACATTTTACGACGTCCTTCACAAACAAGCAAAACGTTTTTTTATTGGCTAAAAGAGAATACATTTGTATGATAAACTGGAATATAAAGCTGGAGTATATTTTAATCTATTTGAAAGTATTCAAAGCCTCGTCAAAACTACGTCATGAATATAAAAAGATCGTTTAGAAATTTGTGATGAAATATAGAAACATTACTTTTAAATGCATTGAAATTGGCACATTTGGTTGTGATTCCTTGTATTTGATTTTTAGGGCCCCATATGAAAGAATTGAATCCAATTAGTAAACTTATACTGTCCGACAGGTCATCGTTTAAATGGTTGAAATTTTTGGATTGCAATGAATTCTGAAAAAATATGTTTTCACTGAATACATAACGACAGATTGCTTTTTAAATATAATTTAAATTTAAAGCAGTGATAGCTCAGTGGCTTTGGTTATGGACTGCCGCGCAGCAGGTCCATGGTTCGAATCCCGCCGTGGGCTTGAGTTTCATTGCATGGTCGAAGGGCATTTGCGAATGCCCGCCTGGCTAGCGGCCACCCTCAAGTAGAAAATCTGTCGCAAAGCACTAACGGTGTGTTCCGGCAGCTGTCCTTGAGAGCCAGTAATTCTAGGTTAAGCCTGTTAACACCTTCAACCACATCATCACTTACCACCAGATGAAATTGTGGCCAAAGGCTTACCTATCAGCAAGAAAAAAAATTTAATATAGGATACTATTATAGTAGTTTTACAACAATCTCTTTCGTAAAATAGTAACACTGATGGGTTAAAATGAGTGTGAAATATAAACACACTGTAAATTTTATTAAAATTGAACAGTTGCAAAAGTACGATAGTCATATCTCGGAGGACTTTCTGTTCCATTAGCAACTTCTCTTTTAGCCAGTTCAGCGTTTTCTCATCCTCATACGTATAATAAGGACTTTATTTCTACTACTCTAAGGTCGACATTAAGGACTGTATGGTATTTTGATTAAAAAAGTAATTTAAAAAGAATTCGTTGCATAATGTTGAGCATAATCATTAAGCTCACACAATTACACACACATCCTCTCACATACTTTAAAACAATCACACACACACACACACCCTCTTTCATACTTACCTTCACACTATCTCCTACAAACTATTCTCGATCATATTCCAGACATTCTTCACAAGTTCACATATACTTATTGATTTGCGAAATTTAAGTAAAACAGTTCAATCGTACCATTCTACGCATCTTAAAACGAATTTATATATATAAACGAAATGAAGTTTCATATTCTTTTCCTATCATTTATTTATTTTGTTAATCATTTTTTATGAGTAACGTTTTATTACACCTATTATTTTTGTATTAATGTATGAATTCTGTAAATTTACAGTCGGAGCCCCAAGATACAGGCTAATGCTTAGTTTGGGGCTCACTAGTACCCACAGTTTGAAAATTGTAAAGCATAGACCGGACAAAGTGTAGCTATTCTTTTAGGCCATAAACATGTATTATTATTATGATTTATTATTATACTAGTTGGCTGGGATCAACGAGAGAGATATTTAATAACGTTCCAAGGACATGGACCCGGGTTATGGAGATAATGGACTTATACACCCCATAATCATATTGGATAGTCCTGGAAGGTGACAAAATAAAAATGTTTAGCAGGTACTACTAAAATAGTCGCACAAATGGGGTCTTGCTGCACATTTGTCATCATTACCAGCATCTATAAAATTATTTAGCCTAACTATACTTACAAAAAATATCTAGAAAGGTTAACGTCCGGAGAGTGGGCCGCTATAAAACCTAGCTAATCCAGGATTATGATATAATTGTATTGCCCACTTCATAGGTAGGCTAAGGATGAGAAGATTAGTTATGAATTACGAAATTAGTAATTCATTCTCTATTATGCAAACATATGTATATAAAACTGACAACAGAAACAGTTCAGATATGATATGTGATAATTATCCAAAAGCTGAAACAAATTTAAGATTTATATATTTCTAATATATCATTTTTAGGGTTCCGTACCGAAAGGTAAAAACGGGACCCTATTACTGAGACTTCGCTGTTCGTCCGTCCGTCTGTCACCATGCTGTATCTCAAGAACGGTGATAGCTAGACAGTTGAAATTTTCACAGAAGATGTATTTCTATTGCCGCTATGACAACAAATACTAAAATAAAATAAATATTTAAGGGGGCAACCATACAACAAACTTTATTTTTTTACCGTTTCTTGCTCGATACTAATAACGGTGACAGTTAGTTTACAACTATTCACAGAATATTAAGTTTTATGTTCTCTTTAAATATAATTAATTTAAATAAAATAAATAATTAAGGGGCTCCCATACAATAAAATGGTACGGAACCCTTCGTGCGCGAGTTCTACTCGCACTTGGCTGGTTTTTTTATGTTATTGTGACGGAACAAGCTCGAGGCCCACCTGATGTTAAGCGGAATTGTACTGCGCCCGTCGGCTTGAGACATAGTTGTTAAGTTTCATGTGTCTATAATGTCACTGGCTCTCAAGAAATGCTGCCGGAACACACCGTTAGGTGCTTGGCGACAGATTTTCTACTTGAGGGTGGTTCCTAGCCAGGCAGGCATTCGCAAAATGCCCTTCCACCATGCGGTGAAGCTCAAGCCCGCGGCGGGATTCGAACTATGGACCTGCTGCGCGGCAGTCCATAGCCAATGCCACTGAGCCAACACTGCTTCAAAAATCATAAACTTCAATTAAACATAATAATTTAAAATCATTTTTTATTTGTTACAGGACCCGACTCCTTCACCTCGCATCCTAGCCTAGAATGCCGCGGACAAAAAAAAGGCACGACAAAAAATATAAGATCCGATGAAGTCAACACCATGTATCAATAAGCTGCACAATGCTTGAAGACGGCAGCCGAGAGCTGTCCTCTCGAACGTACTGCAAAAGTGACCAATTCGTAGAAGAACCAAAATGCTGCTTTACATCCAGACGTCCAGATGACACGAGGCTATTCTGCTGCAGATGCGCCCACAAACGAAAAGCCTCGCCCTTAACTTGCTTAGCAATATGCTTCCTGGTCCTCACGTACAACTTACTCGGGGGCTTTCTTTTCCTTGCGATAGAGGGAAACATTACAGAAGAGACAGCCGTTGCTGCTTCCAAGCCAAACTTGAGTCAAGCTCAAGAACGCAGTTCAGATCTGCGCTCAAAAACGGTTGAAAGACTCTGGTCTATAACAGAAGATCTAAATATTTTGTATAAAGAGAATTGGACAAAACTAGCTGCTAAGGAGTTGATGGATTTCCAGAAGGTACTCATTAAGAGCATGAAAGGAGAAGTAAGTTTCGGGAGTAGAGTCAACTTCGAACATGAAGGTGACTACAGATGGACTTTCTCCAGCAGTTTTCTGTATGCGTTGACACTCATCACTACTGTAGGTAAGCAATTTAATATTCATATTTTATTCCGTCTATGTCCTAATAAAGAACTCTTAAATAAAAGTAACTGAATTTATGTACTGCTTATAGGAGCCTTGGGTACTTATATCATAGGGAATTGAACAGCAAGTTTTTTTGTAAATATTATAGTCTGTTCCACCATATCAAAATAAAATCAAATATTTTATCCAACAAATTTAATACAAAAATAAAAACATTTTTAATATGTCTAACTTCAGAGAGCTCATTAAGGGGTCTTCAAATATATTAATTCCGTTATTATTAAATTATTGGCAAGGGTAAATACAATGAATTAACTAAGGCTTAGGATCAAGTCAATAACCGTGAACGTCATCTAGTACAGCATGATCGGCACTAACGACTCGCCCCTCTCACCGTGGAAGGGCACCGTTGCACGGCCAAGTTGCTTGGATGTAAATGTCGTAATCGCCAAAACTATATCTTATAATTTAGGGAGTACCACTCCAGTTTACCTTTTTTGTATTGGTAAAACTGGAGCACCACATTCGATATATTTTTCCTTCAGAGTCAAAGGCAAATATAACGTCAAAATTAAAATATGTTTTTTATTTTTATTCGTTGCAAAGCTTTTTCCCGCTAAAATGTTGAAACTCGAACCTAATTCATTTATAATAAAATTTTCATTTCCACCAGGTCACGGAAATGTCGCTCCAAAGTCACCGGTGGGGAAGATAGTGGCAATCGCGTATGCCTGCATCGGCATTCCGATCATCATGCTGTACCTGTCCACCATAGGCGAAGCACTTGCGAGAAACTTTCGCATTTTCTACTCCAAGGTGTGTCCTTCGCGATTCAAAACGGACAATTTCCACGCCAAAGCTGACTGTCTTAATAGATTTGCACTCACTGACTGCAAACAATACGACAGCGAGAAGCAAGATATATATGCTGAGCGTCAGAAACGAACCCCTTTCCAGGCAGCGCTAAACCTCGACAGCTTCAGCGGTGGATACCATTGGACCTGTCGGGATCACACGCGTGTCCCGATTCTCCTCAGTCTACTTCTCATCGTGTTATACTTAGCACTTGGGACTTTAGTGTTCAATACTACGGAGAAATGGACAGTCATGGATGGCTGCTACTTCTCCTTCTCAAGCCTCGCAACAATAGGATTTGGAAACCTCCGCCCTGGTCTTTATGCGAGTAGCATCTCAGCTAAAGCAGAAGACTTGGCATTAGGAGTGTGTTGTATATATATTCTAGTCGGTATTGTAGTGATTGCTATGTGCTTCAATTTAATACAGGAAGACATGAGCTTGATTTTGCGTGGTTTTACGGTACTGTGCGCGGGAGGCCCTAAGTCGCGAGCAGTGCACAGCGCAGATAAAATATCCGATGATAAGATGGCAATGTCAGTGGTCTCTTGACATCGGGAGACGGCCGAAGCGGGGCCGTCGGTTACTTTTACCAGTTGTCCCGAAAAGCGCCAACAAGTCACATTTAAGGTAGACAGCTTGAACCCTACAAAGTTCAATAGCCTTCCACGGAGAAAGTCTGCAAATTATGGCGAGGAAAGCTTCCAACGTAACACGCCGGCGCGCCGCTCAGCTGGCCACGCTGACCGGTGCATTGAATACTTTGTGCCGCGTAGCCTGAGTGAATTTAACTTGAGTGGAATGGGAGGACTATATGACTTGTCCGATCTCACAGACAATAGAAAAGGACAAGAAAAAGTGAGTGTTAAAAATAAGGACAAAATGGTGACTTTTGAGGACGATCGCCCTGTGGGCAAGCCTCACACGGACGACGTTTTTATGTGATGACAAAGTGATTCACTTGTAGCTAAAGGTTTGTTGATTTGAAACGGTTTGTTACATAATAAAATACATTTTTCATGCGTTACGTTTCATTACTCAAATTCCTTTACAAAGAAACCCATATCTTGACATTGAAATAGAATATTAGATTAGACCAACAAGATTAGCATGATTTATGATAGTAGGTATGAGAATTAGACTACAAAGGGATACAATAAAGCTCACATTTCAAAAGATATTTCGATTTGAAATACAAAGCGGCGGAGTAAAATCGAATTATTCACAGATTGTGTCAGATCGCACAGCAAAAGCTTTGGTGAATAGTTCGAGGAATTAATAGCCAGTTGGTAAGCGATTTAGAAGCCGTGCCGAACGCTTCGCTGCGTTCCTACTTTGGAGCTTACAAATCAGACGAAATGTCGTCCATGGGCAATATCCATAGTCGGTGACTATTAGCAGCATTCCCTTTGTGTATTGCGCTACCAAACTACAGTTATATAACATTAAATATAGAACTGCAGGGGAATAGCGAATACGGAATGTTCTTTGTTATCTTCAATCTATTAAGGATTAAGTTAAGTCCAAATGGATTCCAAAATCTTATTTAAACTTGATTGAGTAAAATTTAATTAAACATTTGGTAATAAATTAATCACAAAGCCTATTATTAGACCAGGATCTTTGGAACAGTGAACTAGGTATACATTTTCCAGAGGTGAAGAAGTGACAGCTCAGTGGCTTTGGCTATGGACTAGCACGCAGCAGGTCTATGGTTCGAATCCCGCCGCGGGATTGAGCTTCACCGCATGGTGGGGCGTTTTGCAAATGCACGCCTGGCTAGCGACCACCCTCAAGTAGAAAATCTGTCGCCAAGCACCTAACGATGTGTTCCGGCAGCTGTCCTTGAGAGCCAGCAGTTCTAGTTTAAGCCTGTGTAACACCTTCGACCACATCATCACTTACCATCAGGTGCGATTGTGGTCAAAAGCTAACTTATCAGCAATTTCATACTATTTGTTCATATCTGTATTTAGTTGCATATTTGTACGACTATTTTGCTGAATAAATTATTATTATAATTATTATTTCGGTCTAGCGGGAGCTTGCAGACGTAGCTGCGCTCGCCTTGATGATGAGTATCTGACATGCTCGAATTCCGGGTCGACTCGATCTCAAACGTGAGTGTTTTTGGCGGTTAGTGTATAACATTTTACTATGTTATAAGGTCTCATGTAATTGAAGACGAGCCTATAACCGTCTACCGAGTACATAGTAATAAACTGTGAATTTCGTAAATAAGAAAAATCAATGTCATGGGACCCGGAAATAGAATCAAATACTAAATTCATCACTCTGCTCGATATACAAATAAAATTTTATCAACACTCCATGCGTGTGTATTCTGGAGAGCAATAGTGCCATACGTAGAGCATTTTCGATGTGGGCTTGATTAATCAATTGTATTTTTTTTGTGTGGCGTTTATTCATATTGACTGTGATTGAGCTGAAGTTTCGTATGTGGGTTCAAATCAATCAAAGCGGAAAATTCGCAAATATTGGCACACAGATAGTTCATAGGATTAGGTGAGAAATTAAAGTGCTTTTGTCCAAATTGAACGCATTTTCCAAGAAAACCGGATAAAACCAAAATTTCCGATGGGCAAAATCGTGGCCATGACAGCTAAGCACAAGATACCATAATTTTTATATTCCTACTAAGTAATAATAATTAAAAATAAACATTAACACAACTGTAAAGCATTAGCTCAATACGGTTTTATTTATTGGAAAACATTAGTATTTTTTGCCGTTATTTTGATTTAAAGCCCAAACTACTGAACTCAATTTTGATAAAATTTATACGGGACCACCTCTGAATTGATGAGAATAAAAAAAAGAACCATTAAGGCCAATTCATTATTGGCGGAGTAAACACGTAACAAAAATACAAAAAAAACATACAATCCAAATGTTTTTTTTATGGGATAGGAGGACAAACGAGCAGGTGGCTCAAATAGTGGTAAGTGATCACCGTCCACATGAACCTACAAACATCCGGAACACCAGAGGTCTCGAGGATGCGTTACCGACCTTTAAGGTGGGAATATTCGCTCTTCTTGATGGCTCCTAAATCGTATCTGTTCGGAAATACTTCACCTGGCAGCTGGTTTCATGATGTGGCAGTGCGAGGTAGAAAATGCCGTGAAAATCGCAAGGTTGTGGACTTCCAGACGTCGACATGAAATTGATGAAACATCATGCTTTGTCGGGAAGTCCGTCTACCCCTCGAATCAAGATCTACGAGTGCATATTTGTCGGCATCCTCAACTGTTACCTGACCTGGAACACATACATACAGTATTTGCAATGTTTTATGTTGTTTTCAAAAGCACGCTACGTTCAAACGCACGCCACGCAGCCTGGCAGATGACCCGGTAGGTAGCCGGCTAGCAGCTCTGCGTGCGTCGGCAGGCCAAGCAATACCTACTATTCACACGCTCCAGAAAGTGCCAGCAAGTCCAAGGCGCTCGTCTGAACGCACCAACAAATATGACTACAAAAGTAATTATAGAGTGATAGGTATAGACTTTGTGTATACGTTAGATTTTTGTACTAAATCAAATCCAATACATATTAATAAATAGATAGGCGTTGCTTTGCGGAAATCAAAGCGAATGAATTAATAATAACAGTTATATTCAAAATATTAAAAAAAAACATTAAAATAATATTTTAGTAAAACACTTAAAAAATAAAAATAATATATAGTGACAATTCTGTCTAATTTTATTGTTAAGCCGATGTGACCACACAGACGCCACGCAGCCAAAACAGACGAACTTTCGACGCGTTTCGATCTACACGAAGCATCCTCAGGAGGTCTTGACTCTTTAAGCGCACGATCGAGGAAGAGAAAGGCTTAGCAGGAAAATTAGGTGGAGTTTTCACTAGATATATTAATTATATTATTTAAGAGTTTTACCTAAATAATATTTTAATGTTTTCTTGTAATATTTTTACAATATTTGTTATTATCCAATCCATGTGTTTGTTCAGTACCTACTGTCCTCTCCCCATGGATTACTGAGCTAAAATTGCACCCACTCCTTATCTTTCTATGGAAAATATTAGAAGTTGGGCAGCAGTGCCTTAATTCTGAATAACTTTTATCTTATACTGTGATCTCCAAGACGCCTGCCAAGGGTTGGGGTCATAGCAAAGCAAAATGAAAATAAAAGCTATGGCATATGCTCGTAATGCGTCATAACATTGCGGAGGCAAGTTACGCTAGAAATCATCTCTTATTGCTGAGAGGTTGGCATTGTTGACCTCTATCTATCGTTATAGTAAGTGATGATGCGGTCGAAGATGTTGTTCAGAAGCCTATAACTACTGTGTCTCAAGGACAATATCCAGAACCCATCGTTAGGTGCTTGGTGATACTTTTTTTTTTTTATTGCTGATAGGTAAGCCTTTGACCACCATCTCACCTGATGGTATATGACGATGTGGTCGAAGGTGTTAACAGGCTTAACCTAGAATTATAGATACATTTGCAATTTTGTGGCAATAGCTCTCATGTGGCCAATGTGAATAGTAATCTCTAAATTTCCCGTATCTCTTAACTTAGTCCAAAAACTACCCGACTTAGCTACACGTCAACAATAATATGTTAGAACAATTAAGTATCAAACGTTGACAAGAGACCTGACAGAATGACCTTAACTCCCTGGAATCATGGAAGGCCGCTAGTTTGGGATGACACTTGCGTCGACACGCTTGCGGCTTCTCAATTACCCTCCACCTCCAGGACAACGGGAGCAGCGGCAGTGACAGCAGAACATTCCAAAAGGCGAAAATATGACGAGTCTCGGCGATAGTTACATATTTCTGCCTTTTAGAGTTGAAACATTGGGTCCGTGGAGTCCAAGCGCATGACTATATAAAGATTTGTCAGAGTGGCGATAAAAAAGAGAAATTACCAAAGGGCTGGTGCTTACCTTGGCCTGAGATTAGCGTTACAGGGTATACTGAATGCCTCTAGCCTTTTGCCTACCCTACCCGTGGTTCATTAGTACAGGTAGAGTACCCTGCCTTTGCTCTGTTTTCTACATACAATTGCCTCCTGGTAGAAAACTAAACTCATAATTTATATCTTTAACATTTTTAGTAGGTAAATAGGTAAATTTAAATTAAATACCATACGACATGACACAGGAGTTAATTGGAAGTGTACATTTACAAACAGATATAATGAAATATGTACAGTGGCTATACAATCGGCGGTCTTATCGCTAAAGCAATCTCTTACAGACAACCTTTGGATGGATAGGACAACGAAAACTTGTGAACGGTAGTGTGCAAAAAAGAAATCAAAATTTAATAAAATATACATATAAATTTGTCAGTTAAAATTTAAATATCCAATAGGGATTTTTTTTTTATTTTTCCCGGGACTGGTGTAACCCCCCTCACACCCCGTGCCCGCTTGACGTTGAGTTCTGGGACATCCTGTACATATATATATATATATATATAAAATAAATACATATTGTTTATATTAAAAATAATATACATAAAATACATATACATACATAAATATATATTTTTGGACTACACCCGCCCCAATTGTTTTGCTCGTTTAACTCCATCCTAAGGTTGCCTGGTAGAGATCACTTTTAGAAGACACACCGTTAGGTGCTTGGCAACAGATTTTCTACTTGAGGGTGGTAGCTAGCCAGACGGTCATTCGCAAAATGCCCTACCACCATGCTATAACAATTAACCGACGACTTAACGTGCCGTAGCACGTAAGCGCTCAGTAGTAATGTTTACAGCGGTCACCCATCCAACTCCTGACCGAGCCGGACGTTACTTCGCTTTTCTGATCGTTTCAGAATGGCTAAGCAAACTTCGCTACGAGCGCTTCAAATATTATCTAATCAATGTCTTTGCAGAACTTCAGTACCTACTATACAATGTAAAATATTCATCCCAAATGATTATAAGCCCATAACTTCCTAATGATCCATTTTAAGAGGACAGCTATAAAATCAAAGCCGTCAAAATGGCGCCCCGAGTCAATTTCTGAAACTGCGTTAACAGGCTGCTATTAATCAGTGCCACGGTACCGCTAATCGACGACATCATTTTAAAGGTACGGGTACGGTTATGGTACAATAAAATTGACATGGTGTCCTGGTTTACTAACTGAAGCTATGCTACGCTATTCGATGCGATACGGTGAATTAGTCATACGCACGGTGGCAGGGAGGTGATTTCCTGTCTTTGTCCACCTTGAAGGTGAATTCCTGTTCAGGTGATCATTATTTTGATTAAGAAAAATATATATTTTGTACGGACTTCTTGGAAACAAATCCATGCTGAAGGTTTTTTTTTAATGTGATTGGGACGGACCAAGCATGAGGCTCACGTAATGTTAAGCGGTAACCTCTTGAATATTCTAATACCAAATTTGTATATAAAATGGATATTAATTAAAATAAATAGAGAAAAACTTTAAATATTTAATAATTAACAGGTGCATTTAAGAACGAACTGCACTGTGTCCGGCGCTCTAAGACTTACAGTTGTTGAGTTCCATGTGCCCTTATTTTGAACTGCCTGTCAAAGGCTGCTGCCGGAACACACTGTGAGGTGCTTGGTGACAGATTTTCTACTTGAGGTTAGTAGTTAGCCAGGTGAGCATTAGTACAATACCATCCCACCATGTGGTGAAGCTGAAGCCAGCAGAATGGATCGAACCATCGATCTGTGGTAATGCAGTCTATAGCTCAAACCGGTCGGCTATCATTGCTTTTTCTCATTTGCTTGAATTTTTTAATACAAAATATGTAAAAGCCGCTGTTTTGAATAATTTTTCGAAGTCCAACGTTAATTTATTGTCACATCTAAAC
Source organism: Plagodis dolabraria (assembly GCA_963854805.1). Classification (NCBI taxonomy): domain Eukaryota; kingdom Metazoa; phylum Arthropoda; class Insecta; order Lepidoptera; family Geometridae; genus Plagodis; species Plagodis dolabraria. The sequence continues at coordinate 23,570,581 of OY978461.1, forward strand.
TTTGCCTTACACATTATGCTAAAAATTTCAAAATTGGACATCGACGTGAATAGCATTATTTTTTCTAATTTTCGCGCATTTTGGATACAAAAGGTACAGCGCCACGTGCAGCGCACATTGAGATTGAAATTAATTTTGATTTATTTTTCATTTCAAGCCTCATACTGCTTTAAATTGAAATCCAAATATGGAATTCAGATGTACTGTGCCAAGTTGTGTTGTACACATTTGCTATGTCTATCCATTAAATATCTATCTGTGACTTTATGCTTTAAAATTGCGCATAACTGGAAATGAAGCGGTTATTTGTTACCCTTCGAACTAAATCTGATAACAGTGCAAACCACTCAGCCCAATATGGTCTGCAATGGGTTCCCGCATTTGCAAGATAATCATATCGTAGAATGATAGTAGGTTCATTGCGTAGAAAAGACAAAAATAACTTATTCATATTTCCCATCAAGATTTGAATCGAAGAGATAACATTTTGTATGTAGCTAAAACTATAAGCTCAACATTTTTTCGAAGATATCCTTCAGCTTCACAATTTTAATATATGAAAAGATATACCAAACATGTAATATATTTGAAAATACATAGAAAACTGGCAAACCAAAAGCATAGGTATTAAGTTCAGGGAAATGCGTGCAAAGTTTCACCGAGTTTAAACACTTCGTAATTAAAGTATGATGATAAGGTTTTGTTTTTTTTTATTTATGCCTGATATGTTAGCCTTTGACCACTATCTCACCTGATGGTAAGTGATGATGTGGTCGAAGATGTTGTTCAGGCTAACCTATAATTACTGGCTCTCAAGGACAGCAGCCGGAACACACCGCTAAGTGCTTGACGACAGATTTTCTACTTGAGGGTGATAGCTAGCCAGGTGGGCATTCGCAAAATGCCCTACCAGCATGCTTTGACGACTGCCATCCTAAGATAACAACTGGGACCGACGGCTCAACGTGCCCTCCGAAGCACGCAATAGATGTGAGAGTGAAATGGAGACGCGGCGACACTTTTATGTGAGCAAACACGGACTGGAGGCAAATCTCTCTTTCTAAGATCATTGGGTAAGAAGTTCATTATAATGTTTATTCGAATTGTTTTGCGGCCAAAAAGCAGAACATTTTTATCGTATATTTGTTTACAGACATTTCTACGCACGATATCGCGTTTCTCAATATTTTAGAGTGTAGTTGTAAAAACTACTGCCTACCCAAGCGATCATATTATATAATTTACATCCACACTAACATCATGTCATTGCCAGCATCCTGGGCACTCTGCCAACAGGTAGTGGGCTGGAGCATTTGGACTGCTTGTGGGTCTGCTATGGCTAATAGGTTGTGCTTTTATTGTAGTAGCTGTAGTGTTGTATATTGTTCGTAGAATTATGTTAAATAAAGATTTACAGGTAAAATTGGCTATAAAGAATAACACAAAAAATGTGTTGTCAGAAAAATATGTGGGGTAGAAGCTGAATAAATGACCAGACCTGTTCCGAAGTTTTACAAGCTCATCCAAATTGAGAAAAGATCACGGGAATCGCAGCAAAGAAGTCATATTTCAAACGTGTTCCTATAATTTTACTGTACGAGAAAAAAACTAAATCTATTACGTAAACAAGGGTTAATCTACAAACAAGACTAACTTTTCAATTAGGTTTTCAATTTGTGAAAACAACAATATGGAGTTGTTATTCTGAAATTACCTTACGAAAATGTTATCCTTTCATAAAGATGTTTCAATTACTAGTATTATTTTCTAAACTACCGCCCAATTTGTTAAGGAACAAGTAAATATTATGTTTATATTGTTTAGTGTTTTGATTCTATACATTATTAATTAAATCATAAGAAATTTTGTTTACATTCGGAAATCTAAATACAGATTTTTTGTAGGTTTACACTGTATTCATTTTTTCAAACTTCTTGCATTAGCTTTGCTTCGCTTTGTTTCACATTGTATAGTACATGTAGGACACAGGACAACGTGGCGTGATGGCACAGAATTTAATGTGACGCCAGCTGCCGGATATATCATGCAATTATACATAGGTGATTAGCGTCGGTAAATTTTCATACTTGAGATTATGCTATTATGTTATAATTTTATATTGGGATCATATACTTCAAAACTGACACAGAATATAAATATCACTTTATATCTACAAATATTTAACTACAATAGTAAATTTATCTTAGCCAATTTATACTCATTTCCAAAATGTGGTATTACACTAAAACACTTGACTAAGTCTCTTATTAATAATTTTAGGTAATCGATTAATAATTTTTAGTATAAAAACGTTTGTGGCGTGCTCCTTCATCTGAAAAAAAAAATAATATATTTATTACTTACAGAATGGAATATAATTTACAAACAATAATATCGATACAAAAGTTATACTTACATTGCCATGTAAACCATCTGCGCAAGCGACGCTAGCCGAAAACAATGGGATCAGCTGGCCGAGCGATAAGAAAGGAATGCATCGCCCAGTCGGTCGGGAGGCAGCCGCCGCTCGCGCCGCCGTCGCGGCCGAGCCAACCGACAAAACCAGTCAGAAAGACACATCCGCGCTGGCGCCACGTTGCTCGTCGATTCACCTCACTTAAAATTTTTTACGCGATTTAGTAAATTCATAAATAACCTTTGTGATTACGTTTCTAATATTTCAATGTTTCTGTGTACAGCTGATACATAAGCGAAGTGTCAAGAATCATTATTCATTATCCTTTTATAATATTAGTGATTCATTAGTACATTCTCTATGATGATACCTACCCATTACCATACGTTAATTGTTGTAATAGCTTTACTACTAATTTTAATTCTCATCTTTAATTTGTTTTGTTTTAAATTAATAACGTATATTTGTTAGATACACTGAACATCAGTTAAGACCAGAGTTCTGATAGGGTGGGCAAACATGTGGGAATACTTCAAATGAGAAAACACAATCTGTGCGTTGTGGGGTATCTATGTCAGAGGTGTTACATATTCGGTGGTTGGTGAAAGACTGACAAGTAAACTGTAGTGTCAAAAACGAAGCCACATTCCAACGCTTATTAATAATAGGTAATACATTTTACAATTAATTAATTTTTAATTTATTTTAATACTTATGTTATGTTTTCATTAGGTATTATGGTATTATTGGACAGCAATAACTATTTAATACTTGTCAGTTAGCGGATGTGGTAATGGCAACACCGAGCCGTCAGTGGCACCACCATTTTTGACGGTATTAAACATACGACACACTCTGTGATTGGATGGGTGATTGCCCGCTAAAACGAGTGGTGATTGTTGTCACAAAGTGAAGGGCGAGGCATTCTTGAGACGACCACCAGGCTGGAAACATATGAGTCGAAGGGTTGTTCTGTTTATAACAATTCAGAAGTGTTTTAAACCCCCCACAAAGTGAAGTCTTGCTGCGGCCTAAGTGATTGTGAGTACTGTATCAATATTAGGTATCTAGCGTCCCTGCAAAGAATTTTGTCTTATCTTTAATGTTGAATTTCCTTTAAAGTGTAAATTTAAATCTACTCGTATGTGGTTAGATTTTGAATTGGTATAACATTTTCTTTCGTATTGTTAGTGCACATTATCTACCCGCAATGCACAATATTGCAGATGATCGCTTATCATCATGTGTAAGTTATTTTTTTATGCTTATTTAAAGTAACTTACACGTTGCAATAGCACGTGGAACGAATAGTAGATTCTAATAATATATGAATACATTCGGATGAGATATGAGAAATAATGAGACTTGACTATTTTGCCAGCTTATCTTAGGCTAAGATTCAGGGACAAGTCGAAGCGTGAACTAATGCTTTAATCCGTCAAAATGTAGTGGTTAGCTTCATATTTGTATTCAGAGACGTCTGGTACAGCGTTTAAACTTAGCGCGTGCTATGCTAAGCCAAGTATTGGAAATCGACTACTTTAGCCTGTCTCAAAGCAGGAGTGGCGCCTTCAGTGAGACACTGAGGCGTATGGTGCAATAAGTTCTTCAAGAACTCTTTGTTTTTAAATTGAAAAAGGCACTTATTTTGTTTCACTCACTCTAATGACATTCTACATACCGTTGTTCTTGTCCTTTTCTTTTTATATCAGGATGCACAGATAAACAAGAACCGGTAAACGTTCCATAAGTGAAAAATGTGCCATAGATAATAGAGTGTGATCTAAACAAAGAGCAAGGTAAGTAGGATTCAGACTATATCTCTGATTATGGAATTTAAAGATTGGCTTATCCGACGCTTGGCTAAGACTGGTCTTTGACCGTCTTTTACAATTATCTCTGAATCTCAGCTTTAGAATAAAAAGAAGATCAGTTAGTAGAATTAAATATACTTTATTAGACTATACCGCAATCCCGGCGACAGAATGGATTTCTGTATTTTTTTCGTAGCTGTAAATTGTATTTTAATTTACACCCTTTCTGTGACCCTGTCAATGCATTTGATATGTACATTTTGTTTTTAATTCAGATTTTAGTTTTGTGATACTATTCAAATTTATTATAAGTATTACGTATCAGTTTCTGTTGATTTTATGATGTGAGCGTGCATCATTTGTAAAAAGACGTGAGCGTGCGTCATGTGTAAAAAGACGTGAGCGTGCGTCATGTGTAAAAAGACGTGAGCGTGCGTCATGTGTAAAAAGACGTGAGCGTGCGTCATATGTAAAAAGACGTGAGCGTGCGTCATGTGTAAAAAGACGTGAGCGTGCGTCATGTGTAAAAAGACGTGAGCGTGCGTCATGTGTAAAAAGACGTGAGCGGGCGTCATGTGTAAAAAGATGTGAGCGTGCGTCATGTGTAAAAAGACGTGAGCGTGCGTCATGTGTAAAAAGACGTGAGCGGGCGTCATGTGTAAAAAGACGTGAGCGGGCGTCATGAGTAAAAAGACGTGAGCGTGCGTCATGTGTAAAAAGACGTGAGCGTGCGTCATGTGTAAAAAGACGTGAGCGTGCGTCATATGTAAAAAGACGTGAGCGTGCGTCATGTGTAAAAAGACGTGAGCGGGCGTCATGAGTAAAAAGACGTGAGCGTGCGTCATGTGTAAAAAGACGTGAGCGTGCGTCATGTGTAAAAAGACGTGAGCGTGCGTCATGTGTAAAAAGACGTGAGCGTGCGTCATGTGTAAAAAGACGTGAGCGGGCGTCATTTGCAAGACGAAAACTGATGAAAAGAAGAAGTAAGTTTGCATTATTTATAGGAGGACGTGAGCATACCACTTATGAAAACTGAGTATACATTGTGTTAAATGAACGTGAGGATAATCTTTGCTTATTAATAACTTTGTATATGTCATTTTGAGGAAATGTGAGCGTGTGTTATTTCATGCGTTAATTTAGATAGAATTGCAAGACGACGAAGACGCGAGCGTGCGGCTTGATAAAGAAAATTCATGCATGTATAGCATATTTCTTTAAAGGAAGATTTGATCATACGCGGTGCAGGAAATTAAGAAAGAAATATTTCATCGTTATAGGACTAAAATAATTCTACTTTGCTATGGATGCGAATAAAGTGGCTTTGAATAACTCGTGCGAGTTTTATTAGAGTGATTAGACTCAAAGTAAGATATAAAGTAAAGAAGAAATTATATAAATGACTACCACTCAAGAGGAATATTTCTGTATGAACTGATGGAATGTAATGTTATTTATATATTTTAATGATTTGAAGCTTTTAAATCATTATTAGATAAGAAAATATGTCGGATATATATTATAAGAGATACTCAACAACACGCATTAATGATCATAATTTCTTTTAGTATCGTTAGATGATTCTGAGAATAGAGCAACAACAGATTCTTATTTCATATATATATGCATATTTTTAGGGTATTGTTTATCAAAAACTTATATATTGTAGAAGTAATGGGCTAGATATTATGTTTAGTGCGCAACCGCCTGATCAGTGATTCTAATGAGCAGTGTCGCGAGACATATGTAACGAAGGAAGCAAGTATCAACTTGGTAAGTCTGTGTCGAATCGTATTATTGATGTTACTGACTCAATAATAATAATGATAAGAATTTTAATAATAAGTGTTAGACGTTAATTAGTTCTTATTAGAATGATTAACGCTTGACCAAAATTTGACCCAGAGAACAAAAGACCACAACATTGGAATATGGTTAAAAAAATTAATAAGTATGAATGATGAAAATATAATTGAGAAGACAGAAAAACATTTCATTTTGCCATTCAGAAATTAGCTAGTACAGCGAAAAACTGATTATATCCTTTGAACAACCTAAATTCACTTGGACAGAATGGCAAACAAGTTTCATCGCGCTTTCCCTATAGAAGATAATTTTATGGTAGCTAAAAAAAAATGTTTATTAGATAATGGGAGTATGAGAGGGCATGTCTTGCCCTTGAGTTAGCCTGTGGCATCGAGAGACATAAGTCTACGTTAAAGCATAAACTAAAGATATATCAAAGTGTGTGTTTTTTTTCGCTATGATGATTGACTATTTGGATTATGAAGTATTAGCAGATGAGATTAAACCAATCCAACACAAACCTATAGCTGTTGAACAATTCCAATGACAGAGAATGTCCATGAATCTAGGCAGTTCTCGATTTGGCGAAGCTATTTTAGAAAGTTTGTCAAAATATTTAGATAATTTTCATGACCATCTCAAAGGTACTAAAGATAAAAGTTTGATGACGATGGGCAGATGATAAATCAAAAGCTTTTACAAGTTGTGAGTGTATTTATTTAGTAGTAGTTTTGGCACTTTTGAACCCAAAGTTGAAAACGGAATCTTACACAGATGTAAACTCACAATGAAGACTTTGAAAAAGTAGTGTTATAAGTTATAACATTAACATTGACATGTTAATTTATTATATCTAGAAAGAAATTATAAGGGTTATGATCAAATTAGTACGACGACAGATAACTAAGTACAAAGGTAAACTATATATGTGTAAATCATGTTTACAGTTTAGTAACAGTGAAACAAAGTATCAAACTCATAACTGTTCTAAAGATGTAACGACTTTACTACAAAAAAATAGTATACTTGGTTTTAAACATTATGAGAGAAAACAAAAGATAAATTTTATAATTTATGCTGATCTTGAATGCCTCTTGCTAAACTATGACAAAGATTGCTCTCATAACTATCATAATTTAAAAAAAAAACATCAACCATCTTGGTTTGGTTATTAGATTTGCTGTTCACATAACCCAAGTATGAATAAATACGTTTCTTATAGAACACAAGATTGTGTTGAAGTATTTATTACTACACTGATTGAAGATATAAAGCAAATAAGCAAAATATTGAGAGATAAAAAACCTATGTCACCTTTAACCAAAGATGAGAAAGACAGTTTCGAAAATGCTTCTAATTGTCATATTTGTGGCCTCTTATTACTCGGAGATTTGAAGGTTCGTGATCACGACCCCATTACCTCCAAATATAGGGGCCCGTCGCACGTGTATTGTAAGTTGATTTACAGGGTATGTCCATTCATACCTGTGGTATTTCATAACTTATCGAACTATGACTCTCATATATTCATTAGAGTTAGCTAAATATATCTGTAACAAGAATGGTGACCACCCAATTCAAATAAAATTCATAGACTCCTTGCGGTTTCTCAGTTCAAGTTTAGATATCCTGAGTAAAAGCTTGAATGAAAAAGATTTTTTTTCAAGTAAAGGACGAGCTTAATGTCGAAAATGTACATTTGCTGAAAAGCAAAGGAATTTATCCGTATGATTTTATTAACTCATGGCAAAAATATGAGTATAAACAAGTTCCTCCTAAAGAAGATTTCTATAACACAATAAAATTGGAACATATAACCAATGAAAAATATGATTTTGCTCAAACTGTTTGGAAAGAGTTTAACATCAACTCATTGGGCGATTATACTGACTTGTACCTATAATGCGATGTTTTGCTATTGTGTGACATATTTGAAAAGTTTCGAGATGTAAGTCTACCATACTATAAATAAGATCCAGCATACTACATCACCGCACCTATTTTTAGTTGGGATGCTATGCTACTTTAAACAGGTGTTAAATTAGATTTGATTAATGATCTGGAAATATACCAAATGATTGAAAAGGGTATTCGAGGTGGGCTAGCACAGTGTTCACTACGCCATGCAAAAGCTAATAATATTTATTTACCAGAATTTGACGACTTCAAAGATTCTAGCTATTTGATATATCTCAATTGCAACAATTTATATGGTTATGCAATGACAAAAAGTTACCTATTTCAGATTTTAAATTTCTAAATCAAAATGAAATTGATAAGTTTGATTTAATGAATGTATTAGATGACAGCAATTGTGGGTTTATTCTAGAGGTTGATCTGGAATACCCAAAATATTTGCATGATCATCATAGTTTGCGCCAGAAAAGTTTGTACCCATAGGAAGAAAGACGGGAAAACTAATAGCTTACTTGTATAATAAATTTAATTATATTATTCACTATACTCACCTCAAAGAATGCATAAAAAATGGACTAGTATTAAGAAAAATCCATAGAATACTGAGTTTCAGACAAGAAGAATACTTAAAGAAATATATTGATTAAATACCCGTCTTCGGCAATCGTCCACTACGATCTTTGAAAAAGATTATTTTTTTAAACTCCTAAATAATTCAATATTTGGCAAGACTATAGAAAATAAACGCAAACAAGTTGAGGTAAAGTTACTTACCAAATAGAATGATGATACCAATATCACGAATAACTGCTTGGTGCGAAAAAAAAAATAGTTTCTAAGCCTAATGTGAATTGTATTTGTATGTTTTCTGAAAATCTGGTAGCGGTTCAGTTAAAACCCGAGAAAGTTATTTTAGATAGATCAATCTATATAGGTTTTGTCGTTTTGGAATAGGCTAAGCAGCACTTGTATCAATACCATTACAATGTAATTAAAAAGAAATACGCTAACAATGTAAAGCTTTTCTATACAGATACCGACAGCCTGCTCTATCTGGTTTATACGGATGATATATACAAAGACATAAAAATATAATTGAAATGAATTCGATATAAGTAATTTTGATGAAAACAATCTTTATTACATCCCGCTAGGAAATGGTAAAGTACCTGGAATGTTTAAAGATGAACTTGACGGCCAATAGAGTGATTGAGATTAATCTTGAAAATTGTGCAAAGAGTGATCCAGAAAAACCACTTTTTAGAAAAGAATATTATTGATTTGCTTCAAATGCGAGTACATTAGATGTTTTGAACAAATCGAACTAACAGATTATGTCCCCAAATTAATAGCATGTAACAATTATACTAAAACAGTCTAATTTTAAGAATAATTCTTATTGTCCTTTGAGCACAGTGATTAACTAAACATAATTAGAACACATGAAAGTATTCTATTAATAAGTAAAATTTCATCGAGAGAGTAGCAGCAACCAGACTTAATTTTTACACGACTGCCCAAAACATTGTTTGCACATTAGCGAAAATAAATTATTTGCAAACTTTAAGAGTTCACTTGTTTATTAAACAAGTACAACATTTTACACACTTCTTAGAATTTATGATTGCAATATGCTTCATTCTAACACGTATTATGTAGGTATATTCAAATGAAACGCCAAATCAGCTTACAATGTTTTTTTTTAATTTTTAGTATCATACGGATTCAGAAAAGGCCTAATGTTATGTTTATATGTTGATTGTTTTGCATAATATTGAGTATATTAAGAGAAAAAACATCTAATCAATAGATATGAAATTTCAAAGACAATGAAATAAAATTAAAATTAATGAAAATAATAATTGTAATAATAAATAGTGAATCTGTTTAGTGTCATTAGAGATAAATATACTTTTTGGGTCATCAACAATTAGAAGAAGAATCTTTTAGTAACCTAGTTTTAAATATGTTTGTTTTCGTGCGCCGGAGTCTGCACGATGTCCGATGGCCGAATGTTATGTTTTCATTAGGTATTATGGTATTATTGGACAGCAATAACTATTTAATACTTGTCAGTTAGCGGATGTGGTAATGGCAACACCGAGCCGTCAGTGGCACCACCATTTTTGACGGTATTAAACATACGACACACTCTGTGATTGGATGGGTGATTGCCCGCTAAAACGAGTGGTGATTGTTGTCACAAAGTGAAGGGCGAGGCATTCTTGAGACGACCACCAGACTGGAAACATATGAGTCGAAGGGTTGTTCTGTTTATAACACTTACATTTTTTTTTTACGATGTATTATTTTTTTTTATATTATTATGTATACCGGATGCTCGGAAGTGTAAGACTGGTAGTGACTCTGGTAAATATGGAGGGCACACAACAGGTAAAAAAAATCTTAGCTAATACCAGTAAAAATTATTTAAATCAGATACTTATCTTGACAGCCACTATCGTAATTTGTCGTCGAGTTTTACAGTTAGTATACGCAAATTTCAATAGAGGGTGCTGATATAAACACCTATACTATCGGCGACTACTTTGAGTAACATTACCGTGTTATGGTCCTTGTCAACGTGCACATGTGTTTCTTCTTAAGTTGTGATGTTCTAAAATACTTTACAACTTTTATAATACTGGTGTCACTCTGGAGCTTCCTCTGATATAATCAATCTTTTTTGAAGCGCTCGTAGCGAAGTTTGCTTGGCCATTCTGAATCGATCAGCAAAGTTAAGCAACGTCCGCCGCGGTCAGGAGTTGGATGGGTGACCGCTGGTGACATTACTACTGAGCGCTTCCGTGCTTCGGAGGGCACGTTAAGCCGTCGGTCCCGGTTGTTGTCTTAGGATAGCAGTCGTTACAGCATGGTGGTAGGGCACTTTGCGAAGCCCGCCTGGCTAGCTACCACCCACAAGTTGAAAATCTGTCGCCAAGCACCTAACGGTGTGTTCCGGCAGCTGTCCTTGAGAGCCAGTAATTCTAGGTTAGCCTGAACAACATCCTCGACCACATCATCACTTACCATCAGGTGAGATAGTAGTCAAAGGCTAACCTATAAGGTATATAAAAAAAAAAAAAAAAGCTTCCTCTGATATAATCAATCTGCATCAAAGCTATTGCATTAACTTCACAGTGAATGCAGACCACAGACATAATGAAACATAGAAATAAAAAAAGTTTAACATATAAATTTATGATTAAAATACAGTACCTCCTGTAATTGTATAACAATACTTTTATATTATATCACAAAAAGTTACTCTCTTTTCTGCATAAGCTAAGCATTACCTTTTTTTTTTTTGTTAATGACATTGAAAAAAAAATTGAAAATGTTCTTTAAGAAGTACACTGGATTATAGTTTTTATGTTATACATCTTTCATAATACAATATTTACTTATAAATTCAAAGATAAATTACAGATTTACATTAATTACTGAACTGCAAAATAATCGGCTAATTGGTATGTAGGTGTGTGACTATTAGGTAATCGATGAATGGATAGCTACCGCCGCCAACTAGGAGAACTGTCGCCAAGTTCCTAACTGTGTGTTTCAGCAGCTGTTTGTTAGAGCCAGAACTTCTTACTTAGACTTAACAAAAATTTTGACCTATTTCCAAAATAGGAAAATTTTTATTTTCCTATTTGTTTTATATGTTTTTTTTTAAATAATAGAATAAGCGAGTGAATGGATCTTGTAAGAAATCCAAAAAGAGTCAAAATATATTTATAAAATAGGAACCGACTCCAACACTTTAAAGTATGTAATACAACAACTTGTGGAAGTCGGACCATGCTATAATGAGGTCGGTGTTTGTTCAGCATGGTACTGACTTCCGCTCAAGTTATTCCATACTTTTTAGAGGTGGAAGTCGAGGATTTTTGATTGCATCATCACTGTTAGGTGAGATAGTGGTAAAAACCTAACCAATATATAAAAAAACTGTTATAAAATTTAATTAAATAAACCATGTATGTATGTCGATTTGTCTTTCTGTGTGAAAGAATACTACACTAGAATCTATGAATATAAAATGAATGAAATGTATTTGTATATGAGCCATGTTTAAGATTAGATACTGGCTAATTTTCGCAGTATCCTAGAGGCGACTGCGTCGATGAACTGTCAGAGACACTCATTTACTCAATTATCGGCGTGCCAACATAACTTACACCCGGTTTCGTTCGAACTACGTTCTATTAAAGGCTTTTTTTGCTTAATTTGGATGAGGATATAAAAATGTAATGTAGCGCAGCCATTATCGCAATGCCATCCACATGGTACAAGCTGAATTGATGAGATACACAGTAACACGTGATCGTGTTTGGTAATGGCTCATAAAATGAGATAATTTTTCTTGCGTATTCCGCTAGCATCGTATATAATGAAAACAATAAAAATTCATTCATAAATGGACCGCGTGGTCGTTCCGTTAAGTTAAGTAACCTAAATGTAATGAAATTTTAATTTCTAGAACGCCACATTTGCTCTTGAAAGCCATTATCTAAATTAAATGTTACTGTAGTTGTAAATGTTTTTTTTGAGAACATGACTTCTTTTAGTAAACTGCGCTGCACCCATCACCCTGAGACTTAATATTGTTAAGTGGTATATGCTTGCAACCCAGGAATTGGGTTAAGGGGCCCCTTTACAATGCATCAACGCTCTTCTTCTCGCTTTAGCCTACTCCCCTACCTAAGATACTACTAAGAACAGTAAGATACTACTAATGCCGCCTTAAATACACGATCTAGGATGGAAGATGTTCTTGGCAGGCCAAGGTCTTCAAGTAGGTTATATAGGGATTTCGCTGGTATACCCCTTGCTCCAACTTCTACAGCATATAAATGAACCACATAACCGTTTTAGGTTAATTCAATTGTTAGATCATATTAGGTATGTTTGTTTCCCACGGCACAGTCAGTTCACTTCTAAAATTCGTAGTGTGTCGAATATTTATATTACCACTAGCTTTCGCGGCGCTTAACTAGGGCGCGGCTCCGCCCGCGCGTATGTCGGTTATCGCGCTAAAACTATTCTATGTTTTTTCCCGGGTCTCAAACTATCTCCATACCAAATTTCATTCAAATCGGTCCAGTAGTTTTGGCGTGAAAGCTTAACAGACAGACAGACAGACAGAGTTACTTTCGCATTTATAATATTAGTACTGATTAAAATTGGACCAGAACTGCGTATTACTAGTTTTATTTTAACGTAGTATAAGGTTATGTCTGATCTAGTAGGATATCTTTTAGGTAAACATATTTCTATAATAAAGAACGATTTGGTTTGGTATTTGTATGGTTATCTATAAATTACACATTAGTATCAATTTTAAGTCAAAATAAATAAATGTTTTATGGTTTCATACCCCACGCTATGAAATGTATAATCTCTCACGACTTTCAAAGCCATGTTGAAGATCACTATTTTTTTATATATGTGATTATAACTGATGTACCCTCCCAGCCTGGATACCTATTCTTAATGAAACCTCAACTCGAAAAGTGCTAGGCAGTCTAGATTTTGATACAGTCAGCAGTGTTTGTGTTCGAGTTCTCGACGATAACCTTAGTGACGAAGAGGATGCACTACCATCAGCTGTGCGGTGCGCGGGGCATCCCCCACAGCTCCACTCTCGCGCCGCGCAGAACGAGCAGTTGCGCGGAATCGTCGCCGCGATTTAGACGCGTAAACTCACCTGAAGAAGAGCATTGGATATGCCCGAAACCTAGGTCGACAATCTCGACCAATACGCGTGAGTACAGGTGGTTATATTTTTTTTTTTTTTATTTGTCTTATATCTGATAGGTTAGCCTTTGACCACTATCTCACCTGATGGTAAGTGATGATGTGGTCGAAGATGTTGTTCAGACTAACCTAGAATTACTGGCTCTCAAGGACAGCTGTCGGAACACACCGTTAGGTGCTTGGCGACAGATTTTCTACTTGAGGGTGGTAGCTAGCCAGGCGGGCATTCGCAAAATGCCCTACCATGCAAACTAATAAAAACAATTTTTTTTGTTATTATAGTATTATTATGATAACAATGACTCCTCCTTTATAAAAAATTGTGTAAGTAGTAAAACATTTTATATACATAATTATAAATTTTAAATGATTTCTTTTTTACTGTCGCGTATGTCATACCGTATATATAGTTAAATTAAAGATTATCTGAAAAACAAAATCACAATTAACGATAAGGTTGCTCGTTTTAAGGTAAAACTTTTTAAGCATTATCAACAAGATTATTTTCATGTTTAATGTTTATGGTAATTATCAGTTATTTGTAATGTATTTCATATTTTATGAAAAACAACCTTGTTACCTTTGAATATAATAACATGACAAACATATATATAGTATTTGGTACAATAGATTTCATACAAATTAAATCTATTGTCAAAAAAACAATACACATTTTAAGTTCTGTTGCCTTGTTTCATTATATTATATGTACCAGCTTCACTAACGAAATGTTTGTTCTATTCCACATGTAAAATTAAACGAGTACCAAAAACGACAAAAACCTTTTACAAATAAACACAGTAGTGTGATATTCTTCTTAAATATTCTCGTGCTTAATGACGTACGCAACACAAGGGTTTTTAATTTCGTTATGTTGGGATGGAGGGCATGTGAAAAGGACTGGTACAGGGTGAGAGGTACGAGGGCAAAAAAGTTAATATGATTAGATGTACCGAGCAATATCATTGTTTTGAATAGGTAAGATATAGGATTGGTTGCAAGGTTTTTTGAATAAAAATATAGGAGCTCGTATAAATATGAAGAGAGTTTGGGAAAGTGACATAGTTTGTTAACATCTACATATTGTTAGTACTAGTTATAAATAGAATAGGTAGTTTATATTAGACTTCACTCGCAGTTGCGTCTATGTATCTAAATGTTCATTTATTTAAATACTCCACATTAGTTTTTTAAATGCTTTCGTTGTAGAAACTGTAGTATTGCATTTATTTCGTAGTATTTTGTTAACAATTTAGTACCCAATTGATATTAATTGTAAGCATCTTCTTTGAGTATAAATAAGTAAGTATTCGATATTATTTATACGGTTTCAAGCTTCATGTAATGCTAATAAATGTTAAGTTACAGCTATGACAGTAAATACCATGATACTCATAGACAGTGATGGCTCAGTGGCATTGGCTATGGACTGCCGCGCAGCAGGTCCATGCTTCGAATCCCAACGCGGGCTTCAGTTTCACCGCATGGTAGAAATGCATTTTGCGGCTGCCCGCCTGTCTAGCGACCACCCTCAAGAAGAAAATCTGTTGCCAAGCACATAACGGTTCCGGCAGCAGTCCTTGAGAGCCTGTAAAATTACAGGCATATCAGACTTAACAACTACGTCTCAAGGTGACGGGAACACTGTAATTAATGAATGGTGCCGAAATGCATCTGTTATAGGCAGAGGTTAGTCCGCTTAACATCAGGTGGGCCTCGAGCTTGTCCCGTCACAATAACATAAAAAAAATATAAAAAAAACAATCATGCTTATATATTGTTAAGCACAAAAACAAGCATTAAAATGTTACGTCATGCAAAATAAAAAAATCCAAATATCATGCAAGAAAGGGACACTACAAAACACAGCATTCATAAACGATAACTTGTTGTAACACAATAAAACGCCAAACGAGGAAAACTTCCAAACGTTATTTCAGAAATTACACTCAATATATTGGAATAGACGACAAAATATGGCGTATTTTTATAGAGAACGCTTCCCCAAGAGCACCTTTCAATATTTTATAACATGTCCTCTCGCTATACAATGACTATGATACCGTACGAACGTGTGTTTGAATTGTTTGGCTCGTACAAAATATGTTTAGATACTTCTAAAGTGATATTTTCAGAAACTCCTGCCTTTATGTATGTTTTAGTAAACTGAATTCCATTAATAATAACAAATACTTTTAAAAGTATCCTAAAAAACATTAAATAATATTTAAATAAAACACTTAAAAAAGCATAAAATTATATATCTAGTGACAATTCCGCCTAATTTTCCTGTTATCTACGTGACGTCATAAACATCACGCAGCCTAACCGGAAGAATACCCGACTAGTTTCGCTTCTAAACGAAGCATCTTCAGGAGGTCTTGACTTACCGAGCGCACGATCGAGACATTGAGTTTAGTCTCGATCGTGCGCTCGGTATTTAATATGGATTTCCGCAAAGTAACGCCTGAATCTATTCATTACCTGAATTCCATTACCTAAATTGTAATGTGAATTACCCAAAGACGTTTTATGTACTTAATATGTATAATACTTAGAAGGTCCTTAGTTACCTTTTATTGCAAGAAGAACATTGTATTATTTGTTTTTTAGTCCTTATGGGATGCCGGTTTAGAATGTCACCCCCATTACATAGCGTGGGCACAAAAGATACATGGAGCTTCTTAAGCAGTAGTTTAACTACGAAGAAATTACCCGAATTCAGTCACGTGATCAACCGTGCGGCCTTCCCTACATCGAGGAGGTACAAAAAAATATACAACTAGACTGATGTTCACATGATTAACTGCGGTGTTTACTACCGGTTTAGTTTCAATAAGCTGTCAGCAGATTGACACTATAGAGGTTGTAATCTTTTCATCATATTAATAGAAAAAAGAAACCAAAGAAGTTTTAAAGGCAAATAATCATACAATAACCTCTTTACTGGTGGCCTTACTATGTTACCAAAGACAATGGCGTTTTTTTAATCAATTCTGCGCGCGACTGTGTTCTCTCAAATGAATAGGTATATATATAGTTATATTTTTACCTATTCACAACAAAATTTATTTAAAAAAAAACAATTATTATAAAAAAATATATATATATTACAAACAACAACACTCAAAATATATATTTCCTATTATAGATAGTGATTTCCCCAGCGCTCTGATCGTCATTTGTCATTGAATTCCAGGATACCGCGGAGTCGAAATACTGTATATAATATGTCTATTGTGCCGTGAGTGTCAGAAGTTGTACGAGGTGGGAAACAGCGCCTTATGGACGGACTTCTACTGCTATCCTCAAGATGCTTGCGAAGCGTGGAGATAATGGTAAATCCCACTTATGGGGAAGATTATTTAACGGTGAACATTCAGTTTGAGGTGGTATCAAAACGAATGTAAGTTAAGTAGATTCCGGTTTGATGTAATAACTTTTTTTGCCTCAAAATTTAATTAGTTTATTGATTGTTTTCGTCTGCAACATCTTGTCAATATCAGATGCCATCTGTTTGCTTGTGTCAGTCATCAAAATTGTTATTCATTCGTTGAAAACTTTGAACACTAGAAGATAGGTATGATGTTTTTGTTTTTACAACAGTTATAGGCAGATTTTTTACAGCATAACTCTCAGAATCTCAACTGTTCCTATAATTTCATTAGTTTTGTGTTTTTCCCAATCAGTGCTTAAGAAGTATATAAGTTTTTGAAGATAGCATTTATATGCTTCTATTCTATGACATTTTTTTTCAAATAACTGCTTTAGAAACGAAAATAGAAATGCTTGCAACAGAGATTCAGTCATCACATTAACGAAATTGTTAATATCCCGTTTCTCTGGTATACAGACCAGATATAATGGCTACAAAACCACCATTCTGTCATTTGCGTTTAGTTTTACTTTATCAAATATACACGGCCAACATTATATGCAATCAATGTACATTTTATCAGACCAAAGTAAACAATTCAAATTATAAAATAAAGTACCTATGTATATACTCGTATTATATGATTAGGTTATATAATATTTACATTTTGGAGAAGTCCATATTATGTGACAGCTCGGCGCAGTAGGCACGCAGCGCTGTCGTCTCCCTACCTCGTTGCAGTATATTTGCTACGCTTGTGTAGCTCTAGCTTAAGGACGCAATCGGTGTCCAGATTCCACCGCCCCAGGTGGGTCCGGTTTTGTTTTGTCCGCTGTAGCTCCAGCTTAAGAACGCAATTGGTGTCCAGATTCCACCGCCCCAGGTGGGTCCGGTTTTGTTTTGTCCGCTGTAGCTCCAGCTTAAGGACGCAATTGGTGTCTAGATTTCACCGCCCCAGGTAGGTCCGGTTTTGTTTCGTCTGCTGTTCTTCGCCACGAGTGCACTACGGCTGCTCCCTCTCCGCGCCACCGGCTTGTGAAAAACTCCATGGGGGTAGGAATGACAAGACCGCTTGGATAGTTGATAAAATTTGTTTCTGTTACACCATTCGACAACCAAACTATTTAACAATTGTAGTAGTAAACAATAAGTCTGGTCAGGAAAAGCTGCACGAGTGTATTGAATCCAATAAGGCATGCTATTCATTTAATTGAACATAATTCTCGTCTGTTTAATATAAGCCATACATGTTTTTGAGAACTATGTACACCGTACATTATTTGGTTTTTCATTAAACTTATATCCACTGTTCATAATACGTACCTCTAAAGAAGTGCTAAAATACACTATGTTCTATGGTAAAAAATATAAATTTAAATAAAGGGTACAATTATAACTGTACTAAATTATTATTCAAAAACTTGATTTCCTCAGGATAAAATGTTGTGTTCTTATTCAAGATATATACCTATCTGTAAACAAAATATGAAAATCTCTTGTGTCAATACCGATGAGCCCATCAAAGTATTATTATAATGAAATCTCCCTTTTATGCAATTATCAAAAAAAAAATGTTTTAATTGGCGTTACAATATTGAAAGCAGTTTTTGATCAGTTTGTAACTACTCAGTAAGTTAGTATAAAAATATTCTATTTTCTATTCAAAAAGCTTTGAAATATATATACAGTACGCCGCCCACAGTGTGAAACGTGTCGCCACCCCGGCGGACGTACCACACTCAACATCCTGAAGAAGGCTTCCGGTAGAAGCCGAAACATTGTTGATAGTGATATCGACTCATGGTAAGCAAACACCCGTGTTTTCAAACATGTATATACAGTATTTCATCGAAATAATTAGATACAACTATAACATGAGAGCCAGTAATTCTAGGTTAAGCCTGTGTAGGTCTAACCTAACATAGCCATGATATATCATGGCAAACATACTCTTAGTTTTGCATTTCTAGAAAATTATTACTGTGATGATTGAAGCTCTATGTTTTTTTTTGCCTGATAGTTTAGCCTTTGACCACTATCTCACGATAATGTGTTTGAAGATGTTGTTCAGGCTAACCTAGAATTACTGGCTCTCAAAGACAGCTGCCGAAACACACCGTTAGATGCTTGGCAACAGATTTTCTACTCGAGGGTAGTAGTTAGCCAGGCGGGCATTCGCAAAACGCCCTACCATCGTGGTATAACGACTGCCATCCTAAGACAACAGCCGGGACCGACGGCTTTACGTGCCCTCCGAAGCACGGAAGCGCTCAGTAGTAATGACACCAGCGCTCAGCGGTCACTTTCGGTTAATTTTGGATAATATTATAAATATTTTCTTTAGAGTTGTCAAATGTAACAATTTATTTCAGTTATTTAGTTTACACAGTACACTACACACATTATATGACTCAAATTAAAACACGTTAATTACGGCAAAAAAAACCTCTCACGAGAGCTCACCCCTTTTTAAATCGCGCTCTCCATACGCTAGCTTGACGGAAAAAGCATTATTTTAACATTATTTTTATGTTAGTAATACGTGTGTTTTAAAGTTCCAAAAAATAATATTTTTAAATATATATTTTTTTTATGCCTGATATGTTATTTTATATGCCTTTGACCACTATCTCACCTGATGGTAAGTGATGATGTGGTCGAGGATGTTGTTCAGACTAACCTAGAGTTACTGGCTCTCAAGGACAGCTACCGGAACACACCGTTAGGTGCTTGGCAACAGATTTTCAACTTGAGGGTGGTAGCTAGCCAGGCGGGCATTTGCAAAGTGCCCTACCACCATGCTGTAACGACTGCTATCCTAAGACAACAACCGGGACCGACGGCTTAACGTGCCCTCCGAAGCACGGAAGCGCTCAGTAGTAATGCCCAACCAGCGGTCACCCATCCAAGTCATGACCGCGGCGGACGTTGCTTAACTTTGCTGATCCAAAAAATTTCAAAATTCAAATTTAATTTCCACAGTGTTTAATTTGTGAAAACGAGATCTTCACACATAATATTTGATATGAAACCAAATGTCGGGTTAGAATGTCACCTCTCCATTTCTTACCGTGGATGTCGTAAGAGGCGACTAAGGGAAAAGTGCGCCAAATGAGCAGCATGCCACTTCTCACATGGATGTGATTAGGGTGTTCTCTACAACAGGGCTGTGTACCATCTTAGTGCCATGGCAGGGTTTCATACAATATGGTCTTGTATTCCTCTTATCTTATATATATATCTTATACGTTGTAGCGTAAACATATTATTCGTAATATGTTCTTGTGATTCGCCTAATGTGTTTGAGATAACAATTTGTATGAACCTGAAACTGTGCCCGGTCAATTGCAATAGGATCGCCCCCTTTTACAAGGGATTTAAACCCAACTGGCGGTACGCGGATGTTTACACACCTCTACCTACCCCTTGAATGGAATACAAGCGTGATTATATGTATGTATGTATGAAACCAAATAACAAAACAACAGACACTGTTTTGTTATTTGTCATTATTTCATCCTAAAACGAAGAAATAGATTGAGGTATTTTTATTATTATCCGGTGTAGAAGCGAATTAATTAAAAGCGGTTTAATTAATTTAACATTTTTAATAGATTTCATAACAATTTGAAAAGGCTGGTCACGACTTGTACAATTTCATCAGGTAAGGTTAGAATCGATAGGTCAGTGTGCTAGATTCTAGCGAGAGTTTAATTTTTCTTATCGAGAATGTTCGAGAGTTTTAATGCTTCGTGTTTTAATTATATTACTAACAAGCTTTCCCGCCGCGGCTCCGCCCGCGCATATTCCGATTATCGCGCAAAGTCATTAACCTGTATTTGCGCAATCGGATAAAAAGTATCCTTTGTCCGTCCCTGGGTCTCAAATTATTTCCATACCAAATTTCATCGAAATAAGACATGTAGTTTTTAAGTTAATTCGATACATACTGAATAGAAAACTACTAATCTTGCCTCTTTATACTATTAGTATAGATTAACTCTATAAACCATTTTTCTTCTTTATTTTTTAATTCATTAGAAATGCATCTGTTATAGGCAAAGGTTTTCCCACTTAACATCAGAGAGGCCTCGTGGTTGTTCCTTCACAATAACATCAAAACACTGCTAATAATATACTTGTCAATTCGTCAGCAAGACTAGAAATCTCCTTTTGTCATGCGGTATATAGGACCAATAACTATGCGAGCTTGCGAGAAATGCATTTCCCAAAATGCTGCAGCTGAGGTTTGTGAAGAACATTAGTGTAATTAAATTCATTAAGAATTTCCCCCTCCGTCTTGCTCTCAAAGCAATTTGATTTACAAACATACTATTTCATTTTAGAGCTTGCATTTCTGTAGAGAACATGAACGTACGAGTCTTTTGAAATAGTTTAATACTATAAACAAGAAGTTGCCCTAATACCGTAGCCCTAAGTCAAAACTTACTTAAATTTTGACTTAGGGCTACGCTATTTAAAGTCAACTAAGTATATAATTTTTAATTTGATGACTTATTAGTATGTATACTAGCAATTTTATTTTAGTTCTTTATAGTGCTGAGACGTACACTTTTCTGGCCAGATGGTTAGCTTCACCACTGTCCATTACAGTTGCAGTTCTTATATCTCCGTTCTCGTTCTGTTTGACACTGCACTGCGCTCATCACTCCGAGACGTCTTTGCACACTACTACTTCAAGGAAGAACAACTTATACTGCTGTGGTACCCACCTTGACTGGCAGTGTGAAAGATAATTATATATTAACACCATTGATTCAAAGATATTTTCAAATTAAATGACGTAATCTTTTACTGTCTTCTCAAACTATTTAATATAATATTAAATAGAATACTTGTTTTCCTGGCAATATATAATTACTAATAATGGTAAAGCTAAAATCATTTAAATATTTTTATTTTTGTAATAACGCATGATCTGCTGATTTAATTATAAAATTACAAATTTAATAATTTAGGAATTTTACGAGCGGAAAAATTTAAAGTCATGTGCGGTATTTAAATTTTTCCTCTCGTAAAATTGGTAAAATAATTTATATTATTTCCTTACCAGCAACATAACTATATTGTTTATCGTGTAAATACATTTCCAAAAACCTGCTCGGGATCGTGATTTAAATTTAATAACTCTATTTTTAAGACTAGTCTAGCTGAATTAGGTAAATATTGCAAAGAGTTCTACTGCCACTAAAATTAAAACACAAGAATATCAATACCATACACCTCTTATATTCAAATCGATTGTAGGTAATAAAATACATAGTCGTCGATTTCATATAGCATTTAGAGATCCCAAAATCTCAATCTCAAACTTCTCCAAACTGTCACGTTATGGGTCAACTCCTTCGAGTATAATAGGTTACCTAGTAATATTGCCTTTCTCATTGGTAAATCCCAATTATGTATAGACTAGCCAGCTCACCCGTTCTCTCTTGAAACTGATAATAAACCAGAATCGAGGAAAAAAACTTTTAAAAAACAAGCTTCTATTTTGGTTTGTTAATAATAAAATGAACTAAACATTTAAAAAATGTACCTACTCCTAGTGTAAAAATATGTATTTTCAGGTAATAAAGATTATTATTATATTATTATTAAAAATCAATGGAGTTGCGTCTTTTTAATACAAAGTTTTTATGACCACCGTTCAGCTCCATTATAAGATCAGACCCTGGTAACCATCTAAAAATAAAGTACTCGCCGAGACGAATACTATAGCCGAAACTGGATGGGGTTGCTTCGTATCATTACAGAGCTCCTATGACCACCTTCCAGTTCCATCATCAGACCATTAAAGGCCAAACTCTCGAGTCAAGACGATTCAAATGAGCCCAAACTCGATAAGGTTGTGTCGTTTCATTGGGAAGTTCTTTTGGCCACTATCCAGCTCAAACGGTAACCGGGAAGTTGATCAAATTTAATTTGCAAAATTTGATGACAAACATCGGGATAGGTGAATATAAACAAAAGTATTATTATATGTTCTATGATAAAAGCTTGTAAAAATAATGGTACCTATTTAATTAGAATTTAATTCACAACGGGGTAGCTGTCGTCACTACCAGAAATTAATTAAAAAATTGGTAACGCCAGAAAACATAAATAAGGTCACGGCTTAATATGAATAGTACATTCCTTTTCCCCATACATCCTCACCATTTTAAATGCAAGCAAAACTGCCGACATCCGCCCTTGGTATAGTGCTCTAGTGCCACCTGGCGTGAAGAAATGAAACTAGTATTGAACTCACCCGCCGCCATCTCGGCTGATTATATGTATTCTACGGTTCAGTGAAGTAAGAATGTTTAGACACAAACAAAATAACTACTTTACTGAGTCCTAAACACAAAAATGTAACAAACAAACGTATCAATTCATTTTCTCGTTATATTTCTATAAAAATGATAGTATGGGTAGATACGTGTGAATAGCTGTCATAAAGGTTCTTTGTGGCAAAACGGTGACTCAAACTAATTTGTCACGTAACGGGTTGATCTCTTGAGATTGTGAACATTGCCTATATCGAATCATGAATCAGTGCAAACTAATAGGCACGTCTGATTTTAATTAACATGAATATTGGTCAACTACCTGTACCATACTTGTTAATTAACTAAGTTTTTTTTTTACCTGTAGATGAGTTGTGTGCCCTCCATATTTACTAGACGAATTCAGGGTAATTACCAGAGTCACTACCAGTTTTGCTCTTCCGAGCGTCCGGTGAATACATCGCCGCTAATCGTGTTTTTTAGGAATAATCTGTGGACAATATGCCCTGCTTGTGTCTTTAGACTCTACACCAATTATACAAGCACTGTGAGAGATAATAAAACTGTTTCATTTCACGCGTAATTATTGCTTTTATTAATGTTATAGAAAATATCGTCATTTTGTTTTATCTTAGGAACTAATCATAATATTTGAACGTCATTACAAACTGCATATACATGTGCGTAGGTATTTAGATAGGTAAATTCTAGTATGCTCTTAGATAAGTGGTCTTCGGATATTACTACTCTAGTATTTCAACTCTCATATACACACATCAAAATTGCCTAGGGATCATGTAGGTTTTCGAGTATTGTCGCAAGAAGACTGGCGATGCGTTTGCTTTTGTAATGAGTCTCGTTTCGGTATGCGGCCTGATTCAAGATGTACTCGAGTTTAGAGGAGCTCTGGACGTCAATAACTTATTTAGTCATATGAAAGTTATAATGTCACAAATGAAATTAATCCTGATATAAAAATATATACATCAAAAATTTTTATTTAAAATTATGCAAATTGTAGTTATTTTAAATATCTATACAATATTTTAATATAAAATTATCTTAAATATATAAAGTATAGGAGAAGAAGGAGGTAATCAATCTCGTTTTAAACATAGAACTCGATTTAGATAAAATCCTACTAATATTATAAATCCTACTAATATTATAAATGCGAAAGTTTGTGAGTGTGTATGGATGTATGGATGTTTGTTACTCTTTCACGCAAAAACTACTGAACGGATTTGAATGAAACTTTACAATAATATAGCTTATACATCAGAATAACACATAGGCTATAATTTATAAAGATATACTGTGTAAATTGACGAAAATACCAAAAAAAAACTGTTAATAAGCCACACTAGAAATTTTTGCGACGTCTCAACCCGGATGAAGGCTCGCGTCAACAACGTCATCCGAAGTGCGCGCGCCGGTGTCGCGGGCAGCGTTGCCATGGAAACAAAAAACGGGCAGCGTTGCCATGGAAACAAAAAACAACTGATTAGAAATTAGCTCGACAAGAAATGTCAAAAAGCAATTGTATAAATAAGCTAGATCATGGCCCAAGAAAACAAGGTCTTCTACTCCCGAAGAATCACAGGCTTGCGTCACTACCAAATTGGCTCTTTATTAAAACGTGATTGCAGCAGAATACATGTTCATGGTTCTTTTTCATGCGAATGTTTTGTTATAAAATATCAATACAATATTTCAAACGTCTAATAGAAAGTCACACATGAATCAATGTTCATCTCAGTAAATGGTATGAAAAAAGTTGTCTCCCTATGGTTCCACCATTTTGACAACTATCGCCGTATCTGTCTCACGTATATGATTTGCATCTGTTTCGCTCTCGCTCATGCACATATGCGCAGTGATTCGCAAACTTTGTGGTCGGCCCATTTCTGGAAGCTACGAGTATAATAAAAAACATGTAATTTTTTTCTATTGTGACGGAACAAGCTAACAAGCTCGAGGCCCACCTGATGTTAAGCAGACTAACCTCTGCTATAACAGATGCATTTCGTCACAAGTCACGAATTGCACTGCGCCTGTCCCCAGGAGACATAGATGTTAAGTCTCTGTACCTGTAATTTCACTTGCTCTCAAGGACTGCTGCCGGAACACACCGTTAGGTGCTTGGCGACAGATTTTCTACTTGAGGGGGTCGCTAGCCAGGCAAGCATTCGCAAAATGCCATTCCACCATGCAAAAAGTAACTGTAAGAGTAAAAGTAGAAAAAGCAGTGATTTGAAGTTTTTTCATTTCCTGCAAAATTGTTTCATTCTTACTGCGACTACTAAATATGGTATGTAATGTAAAATTTCTTTGGTTATATAACGTTATATAATTGGTTTTTACTTCCGATATTTTTGAGCTTTCTTTGAACCTAAATTGTACACCAAAATACAGATAACTGGCTTTTTCTTCGGCATAGAAAATAATCACTTGATTTCAATCTACGAAAAATTTAGGCCTATTAGCATCGACGGTACCCATTATAAGAAAACTACGAACATAAACTGTACGAACTTGATAACCATAATTTATTCAAGAATCATTAATCTGTTTAACTTAAATCAATTTCACGTGATTTTCTTTATTAAAAAAAAAGGTGAAATCTATTAACTGTTATTTTACTGCCCCCCAATTTCCTCAAATTAGGTATAAAGTTTGAGAGCCGTTGATGACGGTATGCTTGATAAGCTTGTGTCCCGGTCACGTGACAACCGGTCTCGGAGTGTAATACCTGGCGTAGTATATTATTGTACCATGAGCTAGGTTAACACATTTTATCATCATCCATCAACCCGCGGGTGAAACCGCGGGGCGCAGCTAGTTTTATATATATCATTTATTTTTTAGGGGTAAATATTTGCATCAGAATCATCTTTTTTAAGAATTTTTTGATCGGAAAGGTCCCAAAGAACTTCAGGATGGTGTAAGGTTTCTCCTGATGACCCTAGTTAAAAATGTCAAAAGAATCAATCATCAAATGTGTCGATCAGCTAACCTTACACCTACTCAAAGTCACCAAACGGTATTTGCTGAAAGTCATACAGGTTTACGCAACAATCTCAACACTCTCAAACAATGAAGTAAAAGCGATGTCTGAGGAGATATCTGAAGCCATACATTTCTCCGAAACATACATCACCATTTTTTACTACGACATCATGAAAAAGGATTCTTTGCGATGTACTTCTACTTTGAGTAGCGACCATCCAGAAAGTGGTCGTTTATAATTACCGATGGTTCACCAAAAACTGAAATCGTGTTTATCATGAAGACCAAAAAGCAACCGTCGTTGATGTCTTGAATGAAACGCTTGAAGTTGTTCACCATTATATTTATTGCAATGATGGCCCAGTGGTTATAGCTATGGACTGCCATGCTTGCAGGTCCCTGGTTCGATGCCCACCGTTGGTATGATCATCACTGAATGGTGGAACAACTACATTTTGCGACTGCCCACCTGGCTAGCTGACCACCCCTCAAGTAGAAAATCTGTCGCCAAGCACTTAACAGTGTATTCCGGCAGCAGTTCTTGAAAGCCAGAAAAATTACAGGCATATTAGACTTAACAACTGTATGTCTCAATGTGACGGGCGTTCGTCATATGATGAAATGCATCTGTTATAGGCAGAGGATTAACTTCCGACTTTGCCTGCGTCATAATAACATTTAAAAAAAAATGATAGGTAGGTAGTAACAATTTTTGAAAAATGTTCGCAAAGACTTCAATCAGGGTGTAATGCCAGCGATGACTTATGGCACTGAAATGTGGTACCTACTATTTAACTACAGTGAGTTAGTATACAGGGTTATTGGTAAAATACTAATAACCACTTATGGTTGACTTCTGCTAGTTCTAACAAATATTTTGAGTTTATTTTGTTGTTGCTTTTTGTGTTTTTGACGGAATAAGTTGCAAACACCTGATGTTAAAAGTCTTCTGTAATAAAGTAATAAAAAATATGAAAAAAAACATTGCAGGCATGTTTTATTTTTTATTACTTTGCTCTATGTAAATATTCAAAACTCTATTAAAAGGGAGAACGGCGTGGTCCAGTGTTGCCGCATTCATATTTGAAAAAAAAAATCTCTAATTGTTTGTTACAGCTACGTGTGGGGGAGAGTATGCCGGCCAGCATATTTGCACCGGTCGACTATCCGCGTTTGAGATGTCGCGTCTAGTATATATAGGTCAATGTGCCTAATATATATACTTACCTTATAAGTTCTAACCCTTATAATTTAGTGAAACCACAATCTCTTGCCACAAAAGAAAGATCTGTGAATATCAGAGGATTGCACAGTGCTGTATTATTGCGTACTGTAAAACTGAGCTGATCATGGTGAATTGGATTACGTAGTTACAATTTTTTATTAAAGATTATAATATATTAGGATTGTAGCGCTCGTAGCGAAGTTTGCTTAGCCATTCTGAACCGATCAGCAAAGTTAAGCAACGTCTGCCTCAGTCATGAATTGGATGGGTGACCGCTGGTGACATTACTACTGAGCGCTTCCGTGCTTCGGAGGGCACGTTAAGCCGTCGGTCCCGGTTGTTGTCTTAGGATGGCAGTCGTTATAGCATGGTGGTAGGGCATTTTGCGAATGCCCGCCTGGCTAGCTACCACCCTCAAGTTGAAAATCTGTCGCCAAGCACCTAACGGTGTGTTCCGGCAGCTGTCCTTGAGAGCCAGTAATTCTAGGTTAGCCTGAACAACATCTTCGACCACATCATCACTTACCATCAGATGAGATGGTGGTCAAAGGCTAACCTATCAGGCATAAAAAAAAAAATGTATTCTGAAGTCACCACCTCAGGCAATCACTCCTTGAGATAGCCAGGAAGTGTGCATTTCAATTATCACCCAATAAACTATTCTTTTAACGTAAAGGGCTAAAAACATCTAATGGGCGGGTATTGATGTTTTTGGCTAAATCCCCACACTGGGCAAGTGTCTTTGGTATCGCAATTTAAAATGGCAGTAGTGGTTAGTTGTTGTGTCATGGTAGCCCACATTAGTTACATTAGAGAATTTAAAAAAGCTTTAGTAAGTAAATTTCGTAGATTCGATTGGTATGTGCATAGTGAGGGTGGCAAAAGAAGGTACGATATGCGTCACATACAGTTTAGTTAAAGACATTTTTATGGTACACTTATATCAGGTAAGGTTAAGTAAGTACCGAGAACTCTGACAGTACAGTACTTAAACAACTTTTAATAAAAAAATAAAAAATCATCTACGTACGTATATGCGTTAACTTTAGAAATTCACCCTTGTCATTATTCTGGACACCTGTTAATCGCAAGATGCATACTTTTTGTCATGCCATGTAAGAAGCGGTTCAACCACAAGATATTTCTTGTGGTAGCCGATAAACTTGTGATATTAGAACATAAGCGAAGATTGCTCTCGTAGGGACGATGTTTCGGCATCGATTGAGTTATTCAACTTGTTAGAAACTTTTACTGATAGTGTATGAAGAGGATTTCCTCTGGATGGATTTATTTTAAGGTCTGCAAAGTTATATCATGGCGTGGAATAAATAATCTACCTCTAGGTTAATGTAGCGGATAATAGAGGTTAGTACAAATTCTTGTTCATTTTTATTTTAACATATTGCTAGTATTATTGAGAGCCTAAAAATATAATATAAGAAAATATTTTAGCTGATCCATTGTACAATCAAAAAAAAACATGGAGTAAAAAAAGGCTTAACAAACAAAATATTTATCAAATCGGTCCAGTTCAGAGAAATGCATTTACATTAGAAAAGTTTACGTACAGAAGAATCGTATATAAAAAGTTTTGATCCTGTTAAAATAGCCTCATATGTGCCATTTTGTTAATGCAGTTATGCTAATTCCAGGCAAAATTCGACAGTAATTAATTTAGAATTTGCAGGCTTTTTATACCAATTTTCTGAGCCATTCATTTATTTGCAGTTATTCATCTTACTGATATATATTTCTATATATAACCTTTTCAGTGTACAGATAGTTCAAAATATTCTAAAACCGAGTGCAACATTAATCTCGCCGCCAAGATAATAGTCTATGATCCAATATCCGGCGCTATGTCGTATCGTACGTAGCAACTATTATCTAATCTGTGGTAGCGTGACAAAGTGCAGAGACGTGGCGGCACACGAGATGCGCTTCAAATCGAGCGTGAACATGTCGAGGCTCCACACACGTGACTACATTCATTGCAGGAAGCTGTGATGAAATTTATGTCGGAGATTTAGCTGGCAAAATACTTGAAAATTTGTCTGACAGTAAAATATTATGGAACCATTGATCAAAGAAAGCTGTCGTAAAAGTGATGTATGACTCTTCTAACTCACCAAATTAACTATTCAGGTGACAAAACTTATTATTATATTTAGCCCATTCAAACCAAGGCGATCTGGATTGAATGGGCTTCTTGGATGTTATCTTATACAGAATATAACTATTTATTTACTAGTCCGTATATTATATATAAATATAAATTACGTGTCACGTTATTTGTCCGCGATGGACTCCTAAACTACTGAACCGATTTAAAATTTGATTTGCACGCCGTGTCTAGTTTGATCCAAATTGAAAGATAGGGTAGCATACATCTCAATTTATAGTCGCAATTACACGTGCAAAGCCGGGTCGGGCCGCTAGTTTAATGTATTTCACTAACTGTCACTATCGGTTTTACAAATCTTCTCCATCCAAAAAAGAGATTGCTTTTAGTAATACGCCCATCCTAACACTACCACTGTATATTTTAATTTAACCTTAATATATTATCATGTGTGGTGAAACAAAACAGTATTATCCATCTATCTAGCCCCATTGGACATCTAATTTTTGACCTTTGACAGAAAACTGTGCTTAGATATAAGAAACCTTAGCAGCTGTACATAAGAGCCAGTTCTTATTATCTATATAACATATTTATTTTCAAATCTTAAAATAAGATTATATTTGATAAATCAAATCTTAAATTAAGATAATATTTGATAAATTAATTCTTAAAGTTATAATATATTTGATAAATATTAAATGGCTTATGTTTACCCTCCCACCATATAAAGTAACATATAACAGACACAAATAGTAAATTATCACCTAAATTAAACCCGCATTTTAATGTTAATTTATAACCAAAGTTTTAACATCTCGCTATCCTATTTAAGCAAAATTACTACAAATAAATAATCGGTTACCCAAAAGTAGTAAATGATCACCAAAATTAAACCAGCATTTTAATGTTATAAACGCACGCTCACATTTTATATTTAATCCCATATTATATTCTAATTTATTTTAATAATCAAAGTTGATGGATTTGAAATTGGGCAAAATTGAAAATATTATAATAGCAAAAATGAATCATCAAGATTGGTCGAGTCAAAAGTTGAATTTCAATTCAATTGCAGCCACTATGTTATGTTACTTTTTAAGTTCAACTTTATTAACTGATTATGTATTTTATTGCCAATATATAAATACTTTTATGACTCACTGATTGAAATCCACACCCTTGGTACAGTATTGTGTGCAAGTGCCACGCTCTTGTTAGCATTATTCGACTTTGGAAATAGTACAATAAAAATAAAAAATTTGGTCCCACCTTTGAAAAATATGAATCAATTGTGAAAGTTGAGCCTCAAAGCAAGAAAACGAATATAAGTTTTGAATCAGTAATGTTCCAATTTATTTAATTACATTTCAGTGATGGAAGTTTCCATAATTTTTGTTTCTAATAGGCCCCAAGCAACGATTCTCATGATCCCTTAACTACGATGCTAATAATATTTATAGTAAGTAAAACATCTCATTTCCAGGACCGCTACAGCCATGAGTAAATACTGAATATTTATGGAGCCTACAATTGTTTACCCATAAACAGAGGAGATGGAGTGCCGCCGGGCAAAATATTGAAATTGACTCGCGCTATCTAAACGTCCGTGTTTGGTCGGTTGGCTTTTGGCATTTATTGACTGAGTTTATACAGAGTATTCTTATACCAAATTGACATGAAGATCTACGTTATTTGATTTAGTTTAACCAAGATTTATTTAAAGATAAGCAACTTCTTGTATATCCATAATTTTGTTACAATAATCATCTAGATTCAGCGCTAAACAGGAGTCAAAATCAAAATAATTTCTTCAACTACGTTTTCTAAAAATACGCTTAAATTTAAAATGTTTTTTTTTTTATTATTTACCCTTAATCTAAATCTCGATACGAATAGCTAATGTCATTAAAACTTTTAAAAGAATTATAATTTAAAATGACTTACTTAATATATTATATAACATATATATTATGTTTTCATAAATACTGGAAATTTTAGAAGTACTCACAAAACTTTAAATTTCTTTATTTTGTCTTTCTACAATGCGTTGCAAATGTGTGTTAATTTTTTTCCTCAATATTTCTCTCATTTTTGGCGTATGAATAATCCAAAATTGTAACATAGAATTGAAACCTGTTATAATTAGTGCAAGTACTAAATTACGTTTAGTTATGAATGACCTACAAACAAACCAATTATTTTTATTGCCATTATACACAGCAATACAATAAGCCCATAGGTTCCCGAACTAGTATTTAACTGTTCATTAGGAACAAGTGGCTTCTCCCTCATAATCTTTATACAAAAAAGACATTGCCTATGTCATTTAAATTGCGTTACTTATACCTTTATCTGTCTCCATTTTTAAGGCGAAAATTTTAATTACATTTTATCATTTCATTTACATGTGTATTATATTTTGAGTCGACCTGAAAATCAGTACTGATATTAAAATGCGAAAGTGACTCTGTCTGTCTGTCTGTTACGCTTTCACGCCAAAACTACTAGACCGATTTGAATGAAATTTGGTATGGAAATAGTTTGAGACCCGGGAAAAAACATAAGATATTTTTTATCGAAATGCGCAAAAAGAGGTGAATGTTTTTGCGCGATAACTGACATACGCGCGGGCGGAGCCGCGCCCGGAAAGCTAGTATTTTATATATGTATTTCAGTGAAACAATTTAAGTTTGTGACAGAGATGATGATTTGTGATTTAACTAAATGACATGATATAGATTTAACGTATTTTGTCTAATAAATAGATTGGGTACTTATAGTGCTAGTGCACTCTCAACTGAATCTTGCTGAAAAAATATTTTGAAATCTTTACTTATGTGTGTTTCAAACTATAACTACTTGCAAGTTAATTAATCTATCACTGGAGAGACCACATACAAGCATCGAATAAATATACAATATCGAAAACATTCCTTTAGTGTGGTCTCCATAACAAAGTCTTAGAACAACAAACGGGTCGCTATTTCCCGGAAAATGGGTTGAAATTCTACGAAAGACGTGTGAATACATCTCACCACGTCAACAAATCGTTGTTAATAGTATTTTTACATGGTTAAACAAAGAAAAGAGAAAGCAATTTTATATCTGTATTAAGACACAACGTATTCACACAGTTCTGTGATTTGAAGGTGTTTTGTGTTTGGCTGATGTTATGGTTGTTGAGTCGTTTATTCAAAAACATAAATGAAATGTCATGATGAACTCTCTCAATGAGGTTATTGACGAGGACAGACGCAAGTCCGTCATATATATGGCACTGAAAATCGTTAAAAGAACTATATACATTAGCCCCTTTATAAATACTACTATACGACACGGATATTTTATACACGACACCGACGTTTCTTCATTATAACATTTTGATTTCTTGTATAAGGGTATGAACCCTTTACTGAAGAGTCTAAAAATAAACCCACAATTGTAAGCTCCTGTATTTTATTAGTTTTTATTGAAAATCCCAATAACTGTCCAATCTGGGATATTTCGAGACTTCAAGGCTACGTTATACTTCAATAATTTCAATGTTTTGGATAAAAAAATAAAATCCTATATTACAAAGGCATATAATATAATCTACACTCTGTAGTAAATAATAAAGTAGCCTGAATAACGTCTTCGACCACATCATGTAAGATAGTGGTCAAAGGCTAAACTATCAAGCATAAAAAAATGTTTCAATTTGT
This sequence comes from Plagodis dolabraria, assembly GCA_963854805.1. Lineage (NCBI taxonomy): Eukaryota > Metazoa > Arthropoda > Insecta > Lepidoptera > Geometridae > Plagodis > Plagodis dolabraria. Next base: position 23,604,023 of record OY978461.1, read on the forward strand.
TTGTATAACACTAGGAGCTAATCTCCGATCTCTCAACATGTCTAGCCCAAACACTCCAATCTAAATATGAAATAAAATTAATAAGAACATCAAAACCACAACCATAGGTCTACGAGCCACATAATAAAAATATGAGGTTGAAGAATATAAGTTCCATTTATGATATTTCAAAAATGTACAAAGAACGGTGTTTGTTTATTATTTTTGCACTCTAAACTTACTTAACGGATCAAAAGCTAGCTTCAACGTTTGGTAGACGAAATACTCGTATTTTGCCAGAAACATCATCCGCTGTATTTGTTGTTAACATTGAGGCCGAGTTGTAACAACGTTTTTTTTTTATTATTGCTCACAGACTTTGACCACTATCGAACCTGATGGTAAGTGATGATGTGGTCGAAGATGTAGTTCAGGCTAACCTAGAATTACTACTTAAATAAAATACTGATGTGGTAACAGGGTAAGTACTAGTAAAAGTTTTGTATATGATTTCAAGTTGCGCCAATCGCCTATTCCCTATTTCTGATTTTACCCATCCAATGTTCTGGTAGAAATTGCTATTTTCTAAGGGTTTTTTATTGTTTATATTTGAATTGTGTATTATAAATTATTTGTCAATTGGTTTGCAATAAAGAGTTATTGATTGTATTGCAATTGGCTTTGTTACGACTTAATGCTTTGCAGATTTGGACCTGGTTTTGGAACTTATTTTCTGAGTTCGTTTCTGGACCACACTGTAATGTGCCGTGGTTGGAGCAACGTTGTTTAGAATTAAATATAGTATACATAACATTAATTTTGGCATACGCTAGATCTTCAGTGCTAGTGGCGTGTATAAATGTGGTGTATGAAAGTTTATTAAGTAATGCTTTGATAAGTGTAGTGACGACTGGACGCACAAAGTTTGTGAACGGCAAGATAGGTAGTTTATTTAATTAGAAGAGACGACATATTGTGGTAACGAAATGATACCCAAACAATGGTTTCAGTTTTCATTTTTATGACAGCTGTCAAACTTAAAAGGGCTTTATCTCGGCAATTATTGATCCTAGGCCAATAAGTTGGAGATTTTCTTTTTTGATCATAGATGTCAAACTAAAAATGGATTTAAGTTCGGGAAGTATTGATCCTAGACAACAGTATTTTTCATTTAATTGATAGATCTCGTTGAGATCTTCACTTCACTGTAAAACTGTAAAGGGCTTTATCTCCGAATAAAAACTACTTATCTATCAACGGAGTCATATAGCATGATATGATCAATATTTTTCAAAATAATTATACATCGAATACATTGTACATCGAGGCGAGAAAACGATAATCTCTAAATACTAACTAACGATAACTCGGGAGAAAGTTCTATTTCAGTTCTCGAGTTTCCTTTAAGCCCTAAAAAACACTAACCTCTGCCTATAACAAATCCAGTTCGTCACAAGTTGCGAACTCCACAGCGCCCATCACCCTGGGACATGAAGTTGTTAACTCTCATTTTTTTTATGCTTTCTAGGTTAGCCTTTGACCACCATCTCACCTCATGGTAAGTGATGATGTGTCCGAAATTTTGTTCAGGCTAACCTAGAATTACTAGCTCTCAAGGACAGCTGCCGGAACACACCGTAAGGTGCTTGGCGACAGATTTTCTACTTGAGGGTGGTAGCTAGCCAGGCGGGCATTCGCAAAATGTCCTACCACCATGCTATAACGACTGCCATCCTAAGACAACAACCGGGAACGACGGCTTAACGTGCCCTCCGAAGCACGGAAGCGCTCAGTAGTAATGTCACCAGCGGTCACCCATCCAAGTCATGACCGAGGCGGACGTTGCTTAGCTTTTCTGATCGGTTCAGAATGGCTAAGTAAACTTCGCTACGGGTGCTTCACCCATACCTTTCAAACCAGAACACAGTTATGTGAACGTAACAGTAGAAAAAGAAAGGTGGCAGTCACCAGACGAGGTCACGTAAGGAGTTCTATTGCAACTAATATTAATTTTATCATTATCACAATTCTTTTTAAATATATTATTTTATATGGAAGGTATACCTAGTTCATGAAGACTTTTCTACCAAATAATATTTAAAATCTTATCATGATACTGCCAAGGCGTTAAAAACCCCAAAATGTCAGTATAATAACCACAGCCTATCCAGATTACATTAACGTAACAGATTGAAAACGTGACGAGACTGTACCGCTCAAGGGTTTTTATTTCTTGTTTAATATTCACGACTCGGCTTAGTACACTCTACGGAATGTAACAAACTTACTAAGGTGCCTAAACATTCTGGATGAGGTGGCTGCTAGGGTCGATGTTTGAAGATACTTCAGTAAATTGACTAATCTATTCAAGGGAAGTTTCGGTGAGTAAATCGGATATGGGGCATATCTTTGTAATAGTAATATATTTTAGCATGTGTTATCAGGTAAAAAAATCTACTGTTAAGTGAACTTTTACTTGTCGAATGGCCTGAACTTTCACATGTAGGAAAATTGAGATATATTGGGCAAATGTTGGCCAATATATCTTTTTTCACTTTTACATTGGCTAACATTTATCCTACTTATTTAAGAAAGCAGCAATGGTCTATAAATATAGAAGTCTATAAATGCGACTATGCCCGTACACTTACTGGTCTTTCGCACTGGTGGGTGGATCAAAAATTCAAGTTTATTCCTTCACCCACTTCACTAGAGTGGGAACCAAATTAATTGCTTTATCAATAGTACAAATAAATATCGCATGAATATTACTTTTGCTTTTGCATTAACTCCTTATTGATGATTAACTTAATAATTAAGTGATAGCTGTCAAATTCAAATTCAAAATCATTTATTCAATTTAGGCGTCTACGACGCTCTTATGAAGGTCAATTACAAATATTAATATTGAAATATTCTACATTGTACTACCACGTTTAGCAAAAAAATTATAGAGCCACTGCGAGAAGAACGGGCAAGAAACTATTGTAAGTAAGTGATAGTTTATGATACAGTTTTAAGTTTCATTTCAAGTGTTGTACTTTCTGGAACTAATAAATAATATCTAGATGGGTAAAAAGTGTCACAGCCATAAAATTGCAGTTGATGCCGTATTTATTGTCAGTTCTCATTGTAATGACCACTAATAATTTTTTTTTTTTCTTATAGGCTAGCTTTTGACCTCTCTCTCACCTTATGGTAAGTGATGATGTGGTCGAAGATGTTGTTCAGGCTATTAAGAATAACTGGCTCTCAAGGACCGAAACATACCGTTAGCACCTAATGGCGATAGATTTTCTACTTGAAGATGGTAGGTTAGGTAGCCAGTATAAAATTTTAATTTAGATATATTTTTAAATTTAGGGGGTCGAGGTCAAACGGCGGAAATTGCTTAACTTAGCTGAACGCTTAAGAACGGCTAAGCAAACTTCGCAACGAGTGCTTTAAAATGGTATATAATGACCACATGTTACAATTTGCACCTACTGTTAGACTCAGCTTGTCCTGAGGGGCATCTGACAACAAAATTAAAATATTACCCAGCAAGGGTAAGGTAGGTATATCCGTATAAATAACTCCGTTTTAGTACATACATGACCGGCACGTAGTAGTCGTGGTCGTGGTCTGCTATTTTAACATTGGCAGCAATATTATTAAGAAGAAATTATAAAAGTAAACTCTTATTAATCTGGACTTATTCTGGGGTTACCTGACTATAATATAGACACTGCTACATTAAGTTCGTACAGTACATCGGAAACCGTTGCTGCGTAAAAAAAATAAGGGACTGAATTCTCAAATACCTAGAAAATTGGGACAGAGGTTTCAATATCGGTGGGAAGCGTATAACGAATCTCCGCTATGCTGACGATACTGTATTTAATATTGATTCAAATCAGAAACTAGTTTCTTAAATAAACGCTACAATAACGGCCATAAAACCAATGCCAAACCTATATTATATATGCATGTTTTGTTTATACGACGAATAAGTAATTCCACCGATCCTATTTAAAGGAAGCGTGATGACCTAAAATCTATTTCAAAATATGCCATTACAGCAGAAGCGACCGTACGACATAACTCTTTAATGCACACAGCGCGAGTGAACAACTTTCCTTTCAGAAGTTATGACGGGGAGTGAAGTGGGAGGGTGGGAGTAGGGAGAGAGTCCATTTAACATTAACGCGTCAATTTAACTTGGCACCGAATTATAACGTAAGTAAATTAGTTACGAAGCTGGACTTGATTTCTACACTGGGAGATAATATTTATCGACCTGATTTTTTGACGATTTTATCACAATATCATATTTGAAAATATGATATTGTGATAAAAATTGTATTAGAATATTTGAAAATATGATATTGTGATAGACTGCAAACAACATAGAAGTAAAAGAAAGCCATTGTACTGGTCTCACAATCTCCAGCGTTAAATTTTATTATTAAAGGCAAAATAGAGTGCAATTTGTGGAGCTCATAGACGATGTTTAATAACGTATTGACCAACAAGGAAAAACCTCAGCAGAGTAAACAGTAATTTGATTAAAATCATTGGTTAGTAATATCTTGGTAAGTTATAAGGAATTTCTTATAAATAAGAATAAAAATACCCGGATATTCATTTTGTATTTACTAACTCGGTGAACTATTTTACTAACTCGGTGACTAAGTTCCTTTAGGTGAGCATTGACATACATTGAATTTCCTCTCTAAAATTTGATACCAGATCAAGAATTCGTCGTTTCATGCTTAAACATTATTTTTCGCTCTTTTATATTACAATCTATTGCCTAAGAAAGCAGAAGCTAAAGAAAGGCTTATTTATTATTAACCACGTTGACATCTGAATCTATAGGTAAAGACCTGGGTAAATAGTATAGACTTTACAATCTCATGTCTCGACAAGAACGCTCTGATATAAAATATTATACCTGCTACCAACGCATGGACACGTATTCTTTGAGTACCTACTTACAAGTTAGGTTTTGACTAAAAATCTTTACAGAATTTCCTGAACAGTATAATTTGGGAGCTTTCAAGTCTAGAGTGAATAGGTATCTTCTAGGCTAGCATGCTACATCTTCGGCCACATCATCACTTTCCATCAGGTGATAGAGGCCAAATGCTTGCCTATAATGAATTAAAAAAAAAAGTTCAGATTATGTTAATTTATACATGTTAAGGTATAACTGATATTTTATTTGTTCCTTTAACTGTCAGAAATTTATCAAACGACCATCATACTCATCATAATTTAATTAAACAAACAGAAAATATTTGTATAAAATATACCTAATGGAACCCAACTCTCCCACCGCCCATTTTACTGGATTTGATTGCGAGCAGGAAAAATATTACAAGTTTAAACGAAATGAGAAAAACGAACCCATTAATTAGGCGCTTATGAAATTAATCTTCGAAAAAAATTAGTAAAAACAAAAAAGTTTTAGCCTTGTCATGGTAACAAATTACACGAAAAATCTGGGAAACTTATACTGGCTACCCTTCGGGAGAGAGCGCTTTGTATTAACCTTTATTGGAAAATTCTCGGAGCATAAAAATGGCTGTTACAGTACAAAATGAGAAGCTAGAAGCGGCTCTTCGTAAATACGATGCCAATATCTGTTCACCAAGAATTCGTTCGTTGGATTTGCAACCGTACAGATTTTTATCGTTTCATAAATTGCTAATTAAGAACTTCTACCTTCTATGTGCAGAAAAAAATAAAAAGGCTTCAATTTCGACCCACGGCTCACTTATATTGTTGTGAAATATACTACAATTGGTAGTTATGTAATACAATCTAATGATCTAAATTTAACTATAGTTTTATAAGCTTTCAAAAATTAAATTTTTATTTTTAGAAGATTTGAAGCGCTCGTAGCCAAGTTTGCTTAGCCATTCTGAATCGATCAGCAAAGTTAAGCAACGTCCGCCGCGGTCATGACTTGGATGGGTGACCGCTGGTGACATTACTACTGAGCGCTTCCGTGCTTCGGAGGGCACGTTAAGCCGTCGGTCCCGGTTGTTGTCTCAGGATAGCAGTCGTTACAGCATGGTGGTAGGGCACTTTGCGAATTTCCGCCTGGCTAGCTACCACCCTCAAGTTTAAAATCTGTCGCCAAGCACCTAACGGTGTGTTCCGGCAGGTGTCCTTGAGAGCCAGTAACTCTAGGTTAGCCTGAACAACATCCTCGACCACATCATCACCTACCATCAGGTGAGATAGTGGTCAAAGGCTAACCTATCAGGCATAAAAAAAATAAAAAAATTTGGCTCTTGTTGATAGCCTGATCTCACTGTTAGATAATTGGCGACATTATTTCTACTTGAGTGTGTTAGCTGGGTAGTCAGGCATTCGCAAAATACCCTACCACCGTACAATAACTTTTATGAAAACAACTGGAAATCAAAGCGGACGTAGTAAGTAAATATCACTACAGACACCGAACTAAATAAGGTTCGCAATAAAAGGTGCATAAAGTTGATCGATTATCAACCATAAAGACGAGGCTAATACGAGCGCTTCGAAAAGAATTCAAGGATTCATGATGTTGATATAAAGTGCGAAAAGAACATATTACACCTGTATTTTCAGTAGTAGTAGGTTGATGTTGTGTAAGCACTTATGTTGTGCCAGACATAGTAAGAGCTTATTACCACCTACTGGACACGGTTCCGTATACATATCGTTAATATCATTTAGATAATATAATTTCAAATATCATTGCATTTCCCGTTAATTTTTTTACACTACTATATTTTTGTATGATTTATCGGGCTTTTAAATATATCACATGCGTTAACTGCCTCTAAAATAATGGCAAAGGAAAAGAAGTATTATATAATACTGTTATAAATAGAAAAGCTATTATGGATTTTGCAGTTGTTATTAAGGAATAGTGTTTTGTAAAGAAGGTAAAAAAAATCTTGTTGTAAACATTTAGAATTTGTCTTGCTTTCATAACGCTGGTTCATAACGTTTTTTTTTATTTTTGCAATATCGCAAGCTCTGCGGATTACATTACAATCCCGCACATGACTTGTAATTTTGTAAGGTTCATAACTAATATTTATTTATTATTTCGTCACGTCATAAGACTTTTTTTGTGCATAGGAACGCAAATCAAACTGGTTTACGTAGCAAAAATTTATGTTGAGGTCACATTGTAAAGTCTCAAACGCAAGTCATATATCCTATCAGAATTCCGTGATTGGAAAGCAAGACCTCCGTCAATCCGATGTGACGGCCGTTATATAGTTCTAATCTCATTATACCGACCTGAAATTTTGCAATCTGTTTTCTTTGGTGTTTGCATAAAACCTACAAATATAATACAAGCAGAGGTTGTTTAAATCATTTAAATAGTTCGTTCACGGGTAAGCAATTATAGTTAACTTATAGTTATTAAAAATGTAACTAGTATTATGTGGATAGTTTATAACACCTCTATCAAGGACAGCCTTGACTGAAAGGCAGTATGATTAGTCACAGACAATTGCCAAAACCATGGTTTTGGACCTGCAGTTAACAATTACTTTATATATTGGTTTTTAAACAGCTTTATGCCTTTTTTAACAAAATACTAGAAACTAAAAAAGCTGAAGCTATTACAATAAAAGCATTTAGACAGCCTACAAATGATTGCAGGCAGTATAAATGCTCCAGCCCACTACCAGTTGGCAGCATGCCCAACATGCTGGTAGCATTGCCAAGTTGAATTGCAAATTTAACAGGCAGGCGGCCCAGCTTATAGAAGATGTTCACCGCCGCCTATGGATGTTTGCAACTCCAACGGTGAAGCCAACGCACTACCGATTTATGTTCTGTGCTGCCGATCTCTAAGATATTTTATGACGGCATTTTTAAACCACCCCATATTGTAATGCAGAGCATTTTTTATGGCGCAATCTTGGATGGAGTCATGGGGGAGAAGTATTTAGATGTAGTTGTTAAGTTGCTAGCGTATCAGTGTTTGTCAGAGCACTTTTTGTGACGGGATCTTGGATGGAGTCATAGGGGTTAAGTATTTAGTTGTAGTTGTTAAGTTGCCAGCGTATCAGTGTTTGCCAGGGCATTTTTATGGCGCAATCTTGGACGGACCCATGGTGGTGAAGTACTTATTTAGTTGTAGTTGTTAAGTTGCTAGCGTATCAGTGTTTATCAGGGCACTTTTTGCGGCGCAATCTTGGATGGAGTCAGGCTCATAAATGTGAGTACTATATATGTAGTATTGTTCAAATCCGCTATACAGCACCAACGCGCTAGAGACTATAAACTATATTCGAATAGCGCGCTTTATTATACGCTATCGTTATAACGAAACAAGGCGCTCGCGCTAGATGCATATGCTAGGTGTCGTCACAATAGCGTCAGGCGCAACAGTATAACGCGGATATGCGCAAAGCGTGTTAACGCGACCGAAAGCGCGCGATGACTGAAGCTTGGCGCTATGCCGCTATCCGCTATACTGTTATAGTGACAGTATAGCGGATAGCGGCATAGCGCCAAGCTTCAGTCATCGCGCGGTTTCGGTCGCGTTAACACGCTTTGCGCATATCCGTGTTATAGGCCTACCCAGCCACGTTAGTGGACGCTTGATGATAAACGTTATATTAATAGCGCGAAGAGAATAATATACAAAGCGCGCTGTATGCGCTACAAGGCAATAACACGCTTTGCTATGGCGCTAGATGCTATATTATCCACCACTATATATATGGTCTGTCTTGCGCATTGTAAAACTAAAGTTTTTCCGCGGAGTGAAGTACTGCTTGGACCGTTTGGACAGCTTAAAACGAGGTACAAGATTTATTGGCAACGATGTTAAGCTTCAGACGCTTTAGCAATGTTGTAAAGTTGCCAGCTTATCAGTGTGTTACATGGTACGTTTTGAAAAGTGTTAGACGGAATTGCATGATCATTTATCCATCTCTTATTTTTCCTATACATGCACTTTGTGTGATGAGCTTGTACCTAGAAAATAGGTTTCGGTACGTTTTGTTTAAGTAAATAAATCCGTAACTTCAGATGTGTCTTCGTTTAGACAGATATTAATGACCTCCACGATAGCGTCACTTTACTCAACAAAATGTTTGCGTAATTCCGGTTAACCGATCAATTAAGATGTTCTCAACCAGATAATTGGTTCAAAACGTGCCTCTACAGCGTTATTATATCGGTTGTCAGTGATATGATCCTTGATTAACATTGTGATGGACCGAGGTTAGGTAAAGCCAAACTGGAGCGATTATTTGACATTGGATGGCAATTAAACCTACATCTTCAGACAAACCGCAAAAATGTGTGTTATTGAAATTATTTGGAAAAAATATTTTGTGTGGGAATTATTATTATAAAAATGTAAATAAAATATAAATAATAAAACAAAAAACTAGCAAACCAGAAGCATAGATTTAAGGTTTATGGATATGCGTGCAAAATTTCAACAAGTTTTACCCCTTGATATTTAAAATATTACAAAATTGCGTTTCTATGAAAAACCTACGAAGACACAAGCCTCAAAGGCCCAATGTCAAAAGATATATTAAAAGACTGTTCTATATTGTTTTTTAAACGTATAACCTTTTTCATTATTAGATTCATATTGCTTATAATATCAATTCTGTCCTCACTCGCAACATTTTTACAATTGGTAAGAGTTGTAATAATATAATATCCAGGTTTGATTGGCAAATCCTTTTTATACTACACCTGCTCGGAAAGTACCTTGATACTTTATCAAATTTACAGTAGAAAGTACGTCATTGCATATCGAACAAATATGCGGGGAGAAAACGCATCTGAGCGGGAGAGAAAAGTGTATGAAAATCCATTTCTTACGTGGTTTATCTTTTTTAATTTTGGGTAAGACTATGCGCTGGTAACCTAAATATCAAAAGCCAAAAAGTTTTTACAGTGAGTTTTTATCTCCAAGTTCGCAAAATGACACTGGCCACTAGCTGTGTGTCAAACAATTTGAAAAAAGAACATGTGATAATTGCAGACGCCATTGGCGCCATTTTCAATTTGTGTGTTGTTTGAGGTTTCAGTTTTCGTAGAAAAGTAAAATAAAAGGTAGGTGTAGTATAAAGCACTATGTATCACTCGAGAGAAAGTGCGATTCCCGATCTCGGGTGTTTTAAAGCCATCAAGGTTTCAAACGACACCCTTGACGGTAGTCGGTCACTTTCTCCTCTCGGTGAACAATGTACTATTTCAGTTTGCTCATCGATCAAATTTTAATATTTTTATGTTTGCAATATGAATAACGCATGCTCCGCGGATTACATTCCAAAATTACAAATTTACGAGACGAAAAATTTAAGTCATGTGCGGGTTTCAATCCCGCGTCCATCCATCCTTTGGCCGGGGTATGCTCTAATCCAATTGAGCTAACGTGACAATGAGTCATAACTAAATTTTTTTCTGTCGTTCTTTAACCATCGTATTGGGATGGAGCGACATCTATAGTTCAACTTACGTTGTACCCTAGCTAAAGGTATGGATGGACGCGGGTTCGAATCCCGCACATGACTTAATTTTTTCCTCTCGTAAATTTGTAATTTTGTAATATTCGATCGAAGTTGATAAAATTTTAAAAATCCCTACTTGGAAATCTTTACCCAAAAAATATACAATAGTAAATCCAGTAAAAAATTGCATGGTTTTACATAAGAATTAAACAACATAATGGGTTGACATAAGTACCGTCCTTTTGTGTATTGAATTTTTGACCAAAATTTAATTCACTAACGTAGTACCTACCTAAATTCAAGTTAGGAGTGCGATAGATCTCCCTAGTGGAATAAGAGTTACTTTTACACTATTATTTTTAGCTGATTGGCTTATCTTGGGTGGGTGGGTGACCGCCACGTTAAGCCGTCAGATCCTAGTTAATGTCTTAGGATGACAGTCATTATAGAATGATGGTAGGGCAGTTTAACAAGTAGTACCAACTACTAAATCTGTTGCTAAGCACCAAGGTGTGTGCTGACAGCTGTCCTTAAAATTCAATGATTCTTGATCTGAGTAACATCGTTGACCACGTCATCACATACCATCAGGTTATATACCGAATGACAATTATTATATATAATGATAATTTATATAAGATCAAGTATAGCTGGTGAGTTTTTGTCATTCGACATCTAACCTGATATATTATAACTCATTATATAAATCATATATTGTAACTGACTATATAAATAATATATGTACGGGTGTTTTGATTATGAACGACAGTGATTCTGGTGACGACGACGAAGATAATAGACATTACATAATTATGTTATGTCTATTATACTATATTATTAAAATAAGATAATACATAAACAATGCGCCTGCGCCGGCGGCGCTGACGTCGGAGCGCGCGAGACGAACAGCGTCGCGCGCTGCCCGCTCTGCCGTCACCGCCGCCGCAGACGACAGTGCATGCGCGGACGCGGTCGGGAGCGCATGTACTCCATGAACAAGCGACTCTGAAAGTCGCGGAACCGGTCGAGATCGAGCTATTCGGCTGTTTATAACGTAAGTGAAATCGGTGACAATATTATTTGAATATGTTAACTACTTACGAAAGTTTTAATAAAATATATAAACAATACATCCTGTTTATATTATCGGTTATAATTGCTTAATAATTATTACTGGTCTAATAAAATAAGCCAGTTAAGGACTAGAAAAAAAGCTTGAAAGAGTTTCTATAGAACACTTTACTTCAACCAAAATTTTGCTAATAAGTTTTGTGTCCGCCAGTCTCTGCCTCATGAATAAAATATTAAGATTATATCAAACAATGACGCAAAATTAATTTAATACATAAACCATTTGTGTAAACCGATTGAAATTTTGTGGGTAATATAAGTATTTGATCTGATAAAATCCTAAAACATTTCCAACATACTTATTAATTATCTCCGCCTCCACTGATTTGTTTACACCAGGGATTAATATATATTTTAAACAGACATCACTTGCCCATATTTTGTTATTCTAACAGAATAATATCATAATCTCGTGTTAACATTTATAAAACGTTGATAAAGAAGGTTTTTTATAACATGAATTCTCTCTCTTTCTATCTTTGATATATGCGACCTGAAAATTCTGACGCTTTGAATAGTGGCAGGGCATTAGGCGGATGTATAATGCTCATGTAGAAAAACTCCTAGCACATTATGACAGTAGTCCTTAAAGCCAGGTCCCATTGTAAGTTGAGTTTGTTTAGTTTTTTAACCTTAACTAGCATCAGTCGATATTGTGGTCAAAAAATGGTTATCAACAATAATATAAGATAAATGAGTTGTGTTTTAATATCTTCAATCAAATAACCACGTATTAACAGATGCTATAGTGGAACATAGATCAGCCCGTCAACAATATTTAAATAAAAACAGGGCGTTAAGCTAGTCTTAAATTTGATTTGTAAATTCTGAAAGTCATTTTTACTTACTGTTTTATCCCTTCCGATATAATTATATAGACGTAATAAAATCATTGTAATTATAAATGTTTGATGAAACGATGTATCAACAGCAAAAAAATGAAATAAAATAAAAATACTCACCGCACATTATCGTGGTCACTTATCACTTCCGCAAGTTATTGCATAATTTGCAGTAATTTCATACTTAGTAGGTTTTTTTAAATAAACACTCCTATTAATGATGCATGCTGCTCACATGATCATTCACTCGCCTAAAATACTATTCACTTGAATTAGTTCTTATACGTATCCAAAATAATCAACAATTACTCAATGACTTAGTTTGGTGTCATAGATTACCGCTGCCTTTGACAAATGAGCCATATCTTATGTTATATATAAAAAAATAAGACTGTACATACATATTACTTTACCACCCGGTTAAGTAATATGTATGGAGGAAACTGATTTAAAGAAAATAATTCTGGTATATCTCCACTAACGGGGATAACCATATGAGGTAATCTCTAAAATTTATATATATAACAAAATAATTTGGGCGCCTAATTTCTCGGAATAACAAAAGGAAAGTTCTTCAATCTAGCTTTTGTTTCAATGTCTCTCACAAATTAAAGGTATGTAAGGTACTACAACTAACTGTTCCGTGGTATTACTTTATATATATTAGATTAGTTCTTGCTACCTCAAGACGTCAAGGACCCTCAAGGGAGACATTGAAACAAAAGCCAGTTTGAAGAGTTTCTTTTTCTTTCGTTTAGGAATTAGGGCGTGGACACATCCTCACGGCGCGACACCGTGCCGCGAAAATACACGGTGCCACAACACCAGGCCGAAATCAACGCTTACGCGAATATCAGAAGGCAGGCTGGCCGTACATAATTATGTGCGAAATTCGTGTGCGTGACGATCCCGACACGGATATTATACACCTCGCAGTATATTTTCACGGCACGATGCCGCGCCGTACCGTTGAATTCCATGCCACGAAAATGTATAGAGCGTTGCCGTGCCGTTTATGGTTCGGCGCCGCGCCATGGAGATGTGTCCGGGCCCTTACACTTTAAATTTGGCCGAGTAATATTTTGTTTATTAGAAAATAATATTATGTAGGGTATTATAGGATAGATCAGAAAAGACATGGTAATAAAAACATCTATCACTTGTTATTAATGTTTATCAGTATTGCTTCATTGTTGTGAAATAGTTAAAGTTTGTATATAAGGAATATGTCTAAATATTATCCCTGATACGAATTTAAATGTTTATCACCCTGCAGTCATTCAAGGTTTTTTTTTCTGATTGGTTAGCCCTTGACCATTATCTCACCTGATGGTAAGTGGTCGAAGATGTACAGGCTAACCTAGAATTACTGGCTCTCAAGGACAGCTGTCGGAACACACCGTTAGTTGCTTGGCGACAGATTTTCTACTTGAGGGTGGTAGCTAGCCAGGCGGGCATTCGCGAAATGCCCTACCACCATGCCAGAAAATTCTTGTTCTTTCTAGACACAGTGTAAAGACAAACTCGTAGTCCATTTATTAGCTACATATACCAGCTAGCACTCACGGTGTTAAGTCGTTATCTCTGACCGGTTTTCGCGCAGTAAAGATGCTCATTCTCAAGAATGTGGGCAGCTTCAAGGCCTGCTAGACGCGCACTGCTGATAATTCAAAAGTACTTATTATCACGATATTGTGCGCATGGTACCGACTTCGACAAGTTATTTTACACTTTTGAGTGTTGAAGTCGGTTCCATTTTTTGGTAAAAAAAATATACTTAGTAATAAACTGAGAAACTTCATAACGCCGTTGAAAATGACAAGCAAATATCAGCCATAAGATAAGCAAAAGAAAAAAAGTTCCTCATAAATATCAGAGGAGGAGACAATTTACGGCATTTGCTTTGCGTGCGCCGAAACAAAACATAAAATAGTTGATGTGTAGCAGCGAAGTTACTAACGTTATATCTGCAAACTGATCTTATATGTTAATAAAAATGTTGCATAAAATAAGAAAAGAGATTCCTTTTTCGTCCGTTACATAATTTGGCCTTGTAAACAGGCATTGATTCACTTATCCAAATAGCACGCAAATCAGAACTATACATTCAAGAATTTATCAAAAGATTTGTTGGAATGGAGTAAAATAATTCTAATATCTGATTAGGACAATGACCACATCATCAAATACCACCTGAAAAGATTTCGGTCAAACTCTAGTCTATAAGCCATTAAATACTTAAAAAACCAAGTGCGAGTCGGACTCGCGCACGAAGGGTTCCGTACCATTAGCTATTACAACATTAGATTTCATATTTTAACCGTTTTTTGTGGCCAACTTTTTGTATTCGTTGTTATAGCGGCAACAGAAATACATCATCTGTAAAAACTTCAATTGTCTAGCTATCACCCTTCTTGAGATACAGCCTAGTGACTGGCGGACGGACGGACGGACAGCGAAGTCTCAGTAATAGGGTCCCGTTTTTACCCTTTGGGTACGATTTGGGACTTTGATCATCATAATTTTTCTTTTATGTGGATGTGACTGAACAAGCGCGAGGCCTACCTGATGTAAAGCAATCCATCGCAGCTGGCTGGACTTTGTAATACGATAATTAAGTGATAGTAATAATCCGAGTGCCTTTGTAGGGGTAAAACCACACGTTTTGTTTTTTTTCGCTTGTAACGCAAATGTTGAACTACGTTTTACGCTGTTTTCAGGTTCTTTATGAGAAGATCTATGGCTGCTGCCAGAGTATCATTGCCTTCATGTCTCAACTCAGCTATTAAAACATAGGTCAATTCAGAACTTTCATTGACTTTGTAATGGAGATCTTCAGTTCTTAGAAATGTTTGTTTTGTTCCAAGGTATGTTAAAGGTTTGCGTGGATTTGTTGTTTTTGTCGATGTTGCACAAAAAGATGCACTAGTAGACAGTAAAAACATTTCACTAGCTTCACACGTTTCTTGAACTTGAGGACATAAATCTCTTCTTGAGGAAGAACGTCTGTATTTTCTCCAGACTAACTCAAATTTAACTGAAATTCAATGCCAACAGCCTCAAATATTCTAATTTATATCAAATTCATACCGTCTACTAACTATTCATATAAAAAATAGTCAAAATAAACAATAATAAGTAAATAAAATCCTAACATTATCCGTTTGACTACAATAAACCAAAACAAAGCATGTACCTACATTTGAAAGTACTGACATTTTTAAGGTTATTAGAAAACAATCAACTCTCATTAGGGAAGTTTAGCAGGTTTTCAAAGATATGTAGCTAAACCTCCACAGTACATTTTGTAACTATGATATTGTGGAGTATCCTAGTAACCCTTTGTACTAATTATAATAAATAAATACACTAAAAGTATCGGCGTTTATGACTAAATATCATAAAACTATCATAAAATATGGCATTAACAGGTGAATTCTAAACATGGCAGCGAATTTTTTTTATGTAAGTTCTTTACTTATAATTAGAAGTGTCGAAATGTTATAATACAGCACTTAATGCACCTTCAATGCACTTAGAATAATGAGTAAATCGAGAAATATGTTTTTTTTTATATTTTGTTTTTTTTCACCCAAACTCTAGCGCGTGCGCGGTGTGTGCAATATGTCAAAAAATAGTTAAAAATAAGTACATTAATCATACCAGACGAAATAACGGGCACTCGCACGGAAGCCGAAAAATATTGATTTTCGTGTTTTTCTCCATACAAATTTTTTTTCTAAAAATCATTACTCAGACATAATCGTCTTAGATGCATAAATATGACATAGTTAGGCCTCCTGATGAGGTTCTGCGTTGATTTGCAACAAGAAAAAAATGTTTATAATAAAAGAGGTCTATGTCTATGAAACTCGATTTTCAGCCCACTGTGCGGCGGTGGGGATCGAACCATGGACCTGCAGCACGGCAGTCCATAGCTATAAATAAAATCTGATCTTGACTTCGGAGCTATTTGAAACATTCTGAAAACGAATGTCTCACAACACCAACAGTGGCAAAGTCCCATTTCAACACAAAGTTCACGGCCCAAGCCGCTAGCCGGGCCGCTTAACGAGGGCAAGTCAAATAAAACCGACCCGCGCCAGTACACACCGGATATTACCAGTTTTCAGCGGTAAGCTATGAGTTTGTAAACTGAACTTTTGAGATTTTCTGCTCTATTATAAAAGCTTTTATGAAGTACGAAGGGAAAAACACGGCAGAATGAATACTTTATAAATATAAATATACAACAATATCATAATAAAATAGAAGGCATGACATAATTTGAAGAAAAGGGTCGGTCAACTTACATCTATAAGTTTACATAGGTACTTGCTTTAACTCTTGGATACATCCGGTCACTTTATTACGTCACGAGCGGAGCTGAAGCCTGACCCAGAGGCTTGCTGTTTTTTTTTTTTTGGGAAGACATAGATGCTGGCTGCCGACTGTTCGGTCGTCCAGCTCCACCGGATTTTGGGCGAGGGAAGGCCCTACAATAGCCCGGGAGGGAGAAGCCGAAGGCACTTCACAGGGCCTGCTGTATAAAAAGAAAATACAATATATAGGAGTATACTATAAAAACATTACTGATGAGGATAGATACTAAGGTATTATATTGTAACGAATTTTGGTACATATTCGACTATTACTATAAACCTTTAACTAAAGACTTTTTATTGATAGCTTAAACAACACCATACGAGTATATATGGAGTTAATAATGTTGTTTATTTTGATTCCACCAATTAAATCCTAAATAATATTTCATGAATACTATTTTATTGTTTTGCAATATAATCTCGATGGACGTGAAAAGGAGTACGACGAAAACTCATTGAATGCAAAGTAAAATAGTGTGGCTAAATTTTGTGTGGAGTAGGATTTTTGATAAGTTTAACTGGTACATATGCTATCAGTAAGTGCGATACCTGGCTTGGCATGGCACAGCGGTGCATTGAGCGCAAGATTTTCTCCGCTGCAAAGATGTTTCTATATCATTTTGCCGCTTCACGTAGACTTAATTTTATTGTTTGACAAGTTTATTTATTAATAAAATGATAACCAGATAATATCTATAGAGCAACAAATTTGTGTAGAATTTTTAGTACATCTGCGAGCAGTTGCATAAATACATAAAAACTTTTTTTTATTTCTGAACGGAAGTTTTTTTAATCGACCACCGGTACTTTACGATGTTTTTAAGGTGTTAATAGGCCTAATATAAAGTAACTGGCTCTTACAAAGAATAACCTTGCAACATTCACTTAGGTGTCATATTTTGGTAATTTTTTTACATACGCTATTCGGTTTACGAATATTCCCACTTACAATATCACCCTTTAATATTACTTTTTACATTGATGTGCCATATTGGACATTGACGAAGACTAATAGTTTCTTACGTCCACTATCGAAAGATCTTTTGATATTTAAGCAAATAAATACTATGTATATCACAACAAGGGGTCTTTTTATGGTGGGCAATAAAGAGGAAATAGGTATTTTTGACAAACATATTCCAAATATTGGAATCAGTACTAATATTATAAATGCGAAAGTAACTCTGTCTGTCTGTCTGTTACACTTTCACGCCACAACTACTGGACTGATTTGAATGAAATTTGGTATGGAAATAGTTTGAGACCCGGGAAAAAACATAGGAAAGTTTTTATCCAACTGCGCAAAAAGAGGTTAATGCTTTCGCGCGATAGCCGACAAACGCGCGGGCGGAGCCGCGCCCGGAAATCAAGATAGGTGAAATTTTTTTTCAGTTATTGGAGCGTAACTCAGTTGACTCGGTTGAAGCAGTGATAGCTCAGTGGCTTTGGCTATGGACTGCCGTGCAGCAGGTCCATGGTTCGAATCCCGCCGCGGGCTTGTGCTTCACCGCATGGTGGAAGGGCATTTTTGCGAATGCCCGCCTGGCTAGCGACCACCCTCAAGTAGAAAATCTGTCGCCAAGCACCTAACGGTGCGTTCTGGCAGCTGTCCTTGAGAGCCAGTCATTCTAGGCTAAGCCTGTTTAACACCTTCGACCACATCATCGCTTACCATCAGGTGAGATTGTGGTCAAAAGCTTACCTATCAGCAATAAAAAAATAAAAAAAAAAACTCAAAAGCGGCTTGACCAATTTTGATGAAATTTAAAATGGGACCGAACGACAAGCATCAGCTTTCAGACAAAAAAATAATTTTCAAAATCGGTTCACCCAGTCAAGAGTTCTGATGTAAAAAACATAAAAAAAAATACAGACGAATTGAGAACCTCTTCCTTTTTTGGAAGTCGGTTAAAAAGTGTGAAATAACTTGTCATTGTCGGTACCATGCGCACAATTTTGTGATAATAGGTACTTTTGAACTATCATGGTACCGACTTCAACTTGTTATTTCACACTTTTGGGTGTTGAAGTTGGTTTCATTTTTTGGTAAAAATTTATTTTTTTATTTAATAATTGCTTCAGTGTAATATATTGATAAGTTAATGGAGATAATTAGTATATTTTGATCTCATTCTCACTTAGGTCGTTCTAAAGTGATAATGGCTATATACTCAGCAGTTTATTGGAGCGGTTGTAATAATAGGCGTCCAAAACCGTCAACTAGGTTAAGCAGTGTTCAATGCGGTCAATTGAATAGGTGACTGCTGGTCGCCTTTTGCAGTAGTGACCGTAGACTAGACCTAATATACTATAGACCGTAAACGATATGGTAGACCGTAGACTATAATATCGTATACCGTAGATTATTTCGTAGCCCGTAGACTATATCGTAGACCGTAGGCACATTGTTGACAACAACTATTATTTTTCATCAGCATCCATACATTGATCATGCTGCCGTGCTTTGTTAGACACGTTTAGCTGTTGATTCAGCTTATTGCCTTCGGATGACAATCGTCAGACGATGCCAGAGGCATTTGGGTTGTTTGAAAACTTCATCGCTATTTACGGCTACTAGCTAAACTGTCAAGCACCGCCCTTGTAAAGGATTATGTCCTATAATTATCACTCTCAGAGAAAAATCCGTGTCCGCAGGGGGAATGTGATGGGCTGAAATGGTACGGTACGATTGAAGCAGCAATATGTTTAGAATATTTTAGGTTCAAAGTTTGATTGGAACGATACACACATAATCTTTGCCAAATGCCAAAACTTGTGTAGAAATGGAAGTCGCTTGGCATCAAGGCACTCCCAGAAAATATAAATTAAATGTAAACTCAATAAGGAAAGAAAAACTTCGCGAGCGTGTTTTTCCAAGAATTTTAATATTTAGGTGGCAGTCGGTCACAGATAAATATTTTTATTCCATCGTGGCAAATACGCGAGGACAGGGGAGATAACAAATAGCAATGATAAGGTTTTAGGGTCCCATCTATATTATAATATAATATTATAAAGAGGAAAGATTTCTATTTTTGTATGTAAGTAGTATTATTATATGTTTTATGGTAACGAATAAACTTAAAATCTACCAGACCTGATTTGAAAAATGCTTTCACCATTGGAATTTTACATTATCCCCGATAAACATATCTATAGAATATTTTTACAAAATTTAGGCATCCGTATAAAATACTTCAAGAATATAATTATATAAGGTGGATATTAATATTAATATATCAACAATACTGCGGGGGGTGGTGTGGAATCGGTAACTGAATGTGTTCCACTCATGTTTAATTTAAACATACACAAAATCAGTAAGTACTATTATCTAACTAGTGGCTCAGTGTCTTATAATATGATAGTGACAACCGCGGTTTATTCCATTCACACGCGTACGAACGCCACGGGAAGTCAATGACCCGCTAAAGTAGGCATAACAAAACAGCTGTTTCGTGTATGTACCTATTCTGTCTATGAATACAAAAAAATGATTGACAATAGAGCAGTGATGTATGACAATTTTATAGAAGTCATCAATAACCAGAAAAAACTGCAATATCTACTTTTAAAGTAATAATTACAGTTATGTCACAATAACTACTTTTTATGTGTTTAAATTTATAATATTTCAATTTTTGTTAAATAGCTTTGCGGAGCCGAGGCGGGCCGCTAGTATGTAATGAACTGAAAGAGCTTATATCTCAGTGTTGCTCTGCTTGTCTGTCCATCCTAAGGTCACGTGTCCCTTGCTGCTAAGCAAAATTAGCTGCAGCTACATAAACTTAAATGTTTTTTTTTGTACTCTCTCATTAGTTATCGATTAGAACCAAAAGAGTAGAGTATGAAAATAATATATGAAGCAGTGATGGCTCTGTGGCATTGACTGCCGTGCAGCAGGTCCATGGTTCCCGCCGCGTGCTTGAGCTTAACCGCATGGTGGAAGAGCATTTTGCGAATGCCCGCATGGCTAGTGACCACCCTCAAGTAGAAAATCTGTCGCCAAGCACCTAACGGTGTGTTCCGGCAGCAGTCCTTGAGAGCCAGTGAAATTACAAGCACAGATAATTTTAAAAATATATTTGTTATTATTAAATTACAAGCACATAAGACTAAACAACTACGTCTCAAGGTGACAGGCGCAGTGCAATTCATGACTTGTGACGAAATGCATCTGTTGTATACATACATAAAAAAAAATATTTCAAACTACAGAATTCATATCAAATTTTTTTTTGGGAGGTATATTTAAAATACCATGGATTTAAAAAAATAGATAGGTTTAAAACTTTTCTTATGAATATGATTACAAGTATTACACATCGCGTGCTGAGAAAAAATCACATGATTCTAGTGTGGAGACTCTGTTCTCCACACTAGGATTCCCTGTGTCGTGGAGATCCAGTTTTTTACAGCATGAATTTATATATTATAACGTTTCAAGTGCTAATTTTAATAAAATTTCTTATAACTAATGGACTCATGATATGCAATTTAGTAGCCTTGCAATCTTTCTCTTAAATAGTTATGCATCAAAAATTTTCTTTGTCACAATATGATGTCATCTAAAGTAACAAGATTATTATAGTTTAAAATTAAAATACAGTTATAGTAACAAAATTATTAAAGTTTAAATTTAAAATATCTACACTATCAATATGTGGTAAATTCAACCTATTTTGCGAGACAGTTAACATTTTTACAATAAGGGTTCGACGTAGATTTGAGTAAAGTGGTGTATGTGATGTGTTTAAAAAGCTATTAGTTATCTATTTCCATGATTTGCTCGTTTTCGTCGTAATTAAGAGACGATAACCATTGTATAAGGACTGTTTTGCATTGACTTCGAGAAAGGTAAAAAATATTTAGTGTTCTATTAGTTTGTGTACATAAATAGATATCGTGCAGCCCAACAGTAGGCACGTCGATAGAACTCATAGTGTCTTCGTGGAACTTTCCACCGGATGTGTCTGCGACAGATGATGACTTTGGTATGTGCGATTTTATGGAAACTGAGAATAAGAGATACGGTATATAACTGTCTTACCCTGAGGAGACCACACTCATGATAAAGATCTTTAGTTGGGTATAGGATTGTTTTTTTGTGAGCTACTTTGAGAACAGCTCGTTGAGCACGTTGCTGTTTTAGAAGGTGTTGTTTATATGCACCACCCCATGCAACGATACAGTAATTCAAAATAGATTGGCATAGAGAAGTGTACACTAACCTTAAAGTTACTCCATCTGCTATAGCTCTTAGTCTCTTAAAGACAAACATGTGTAGTTTCCAGGATAAATATTGGTCAATTATAACTACTAAGTATTTCAGTGATTGAACTAGTTCTAGGCTCGAACATTTGCAGCTGTTACTGTTTAGATCATTACAGTAGTGCATTTTGACTACGAGGGGTCTATTAGGCTTGGTTTTCAGGGAAATACTGAATGGTATAACTTTAGTCTTCGATGTATTAAGGATAAGGAGATTATTATTGAGCCAGGTTCCAACCAAATTAAGCCCTCGTTGACAGATTTCATTTACAGTCTCCCAGTTGTTGCCATAAATGATAATGGCAGTATCATCTGCAAAAGTAAAAATTTGGCCTTGATGGAGTCTCAAAGTACAGAGTTCATTTATATACACCAAAAATAGTGTTGGGCCTAAAACACTTACTTGGGGTACGCCATACTTCACTTCTGTCAAGTCACTACCAATACCTTGCACACAATTTTTTTTGTTTTTTATGCCTGATAGGTTAGCCTTTGACCAACTATCTCACCTGATGTTAAGTGATGATGTGATCGAAGATTTTGTACAGGCTAACCTAGAATTACTGGCTCTCAAGGACAGCTGCCGGAACACACCGTTAGGTGCTTGGCGACAGATTTTCAACTTGAGGGTGGTAGCTAGCCAGGCGGGCATTCGCAAAGTGTCCTACCACCATGCTGTAACGACTGCCATCCTAAGACAATAACTGGGACCGACGGCTTAACGTGCCCTCCGAAGCACGGAAGCGCTCAGTAGTAATGTCACCAGCGGTCACCCATCCAACTCCTGACCGCGGCGAACGTTGCTTAACTTTGCTGATCGATTCAGAATGACTAAGCAAACTTCGCTAAGAGCGCTTCAAAACTTTTTGAAATCGATTTGTGAGATAAGATTTGAACCATTCAAGTGGAGCACCTCATATGCCTGTAAGTTCAAGTTTCCTCAATAGAATAGGTCGTGACACAGTGTCAAAACCTTGGCAAGATCGAGGAAGACACCAGCACACCTAGAGCCTTCATCGAGCTTGCCGGCAACGAAATCACTTAACATGGTGACGGCATCTTCGGTAGATCTATTTGGTCTGAAACCAAACTGTCTATTAGACAGAAGACCTGACGATTCTAGGAATTTTAGCAAACGGGAATTGACAATTTTTTCTAAAATTTTTGAAATATTACTTAAAAGTGAAATGGGCCGGTAGTTTGAGGCTACTTTTGGATCTTCATCTTTAAAAACGGGTGTGACATTAGCAATTTTAAAAGTATCGGGAACAATTCCATCGGCCATACTCAAGTTGCAGATAAACGCAATAGGGGCAGCTGGTACATGTTTTGCCTTAGTTAAAATGATATTAGTAATATTATCATGTCCAGGAGCTGATCTAGGTTTTAGCATTCCAATAATTTTAATTACTTCATTTTCATCCGTTGGAAATAAGAAGAAGGAATCGCGTGGAATACGAGTTTACTGGCGCTAAGCGGTCTCACTTCTGTTGCCAGGTCATTTTCATTTTTGTTAAGGTTAGCCAAAATAGTGTTAGCCAGATTGCTACCAACTGATGCGAAGTAATTATTTGCGGTGGTTAGTGATTCTCTAGGGCTCGTGTTACATTTGAGTAGATCCATATAAGATTTCTTATTTGTATTAATGTGACATATTTTTTTGAGTATATCCCATGTCTTTTTACTGTTTCCTTTACATTTCATTAATTCTTTTTTTTCATATGTATTTTTAAAATTTTTTATTGTGTTGTTACATACATCCCACCGTCCCCTGTGTCGGTTAAAGTAATACAATGGGAGCACAAAATTTCGGCAGAAATTCCAAGTCCCAGGTGGCTGAGATGGTATTAAGCATCCGACGCGATATCGGAGGACGCAGGTTCGATTCCCGCCTTGGGCATAAAATGTTGTACTCCAATAATTTGTTTGATATTATTTTCACTTAGCACGCGATAGTGCTTGTAATCATATTTAGACATATAAAGGTACTGTACCTTACCTCTGTGCTAAATCAACATTATTTGTCACCTTCTTGGTAGTCATGCTGTCTATGTAATGGTAGATATGCTAATGATATATCTAGTGGAAATATTGTGAGCTCTTTTTGCTGAGGCAAAATTGTACCAGGGTTGTAGAAGACTCAAACAAGACTCAACGATAAGGCTTCACATCAACCAATGACCTTACGTGCGCTACTAGCTGCTGCTTGCATTAATTGTGTCACGGATACCTACACTACAACTAGATGTGTGATTGGTCCTCAGAGAACACTCGAAGATTTCAATGCCCGAAATAAATATTAGATTACCTCAGTTTGGAAAAGAAAACAGGGGAATATACAACTTGGATCTACATATTCCGCACAAGTTTCAATCCCTCCCATCAAGCACTGTTTTAGAAATTCTTTTAAACTGATAAAATGTGCGATTAATTTAAGGCTAGAGTGCACACATTTAGCGCTTTCACATACAAACGAAGTTTTGTCATATTATAAAGAGTAAGAGATTTTTTGATGCAATGGTAGCTATATATAGCTATGGACTGCGGTACCGCAGGTCCATGGTTCGATCCCCGCTGCTGGCTTCAGCTTCAATGCGTGGTGGAAGGGCATTTTGTGAATGGCCGCCTGGCTAGCTACCACTCTCAATTAGCACGAACACCTAACAGTGTATTCCGGCAGCAGTCCTTGAGAGCCAGTAAAATTACAGGCACATGATGAGACTGGTATGTCTCTGGGTGACGAGTGCAGTCCAGTTCATCACTTATGATGAAAGTCATCTGTTATAGCCAGAGGATAGCGCTGAGGTTATACTCAGGTGGGCCAGCGCTTGTTCCGTTACAATGATTTCTCACGCAGAAAAGTTTGCATGTTTGTCAGTTTCTCGTAAAATTACATATTTTCAAAACTATTTGAAAAAATCATTTTGTATAGGAATTTTTATTTACACATTTAGAGATAAAATAAATGATAATACGAATAACTGTCAAACTAGAAGAATATATTTATAGCCCAAGCTAATTAAAATAATAATAAATTTCAACGAGTTTGAATACAAGGTATTTAAAGTATAACGAAAATAAGTTTCCATGGAAAAATCTAGGAAGACACTAAACCTTAACGCCTTAAATTTTACGCAAGCAAAGCTGCAGATACAAATCTAATAATTCATGTAAAATGCGTTGGCTGGTAACTCTTGTCTCATTCATATTTTTAAACAATAAATAAATATATCTAAAGACGGAGCCCTTTTTAGCTATTATTGAAGAGATAATAAATAGGCTATTAATACTAAAAAATAAATATCTTAATTTGTTTTTAATGGTTCTACGCATATTTTATTAATGCATTAAAATAATCTGCGCAAATCGGCTTATGTTTTTATAAATTATCCTCGCTTAAAAGCGTAAAATGCTGCTTTCTACTGTTTATCTTTAGGAAGAAAAATATTGAATCAAATGGGATGGAGCAAAACAGTCTCCTTTCTTTATTATTTTCAACACGCTTTCAATGGATTTGGTTGAATATTAAAGCATGTTTTAAAAGCAAGTAAGTATCTTGTTATTTTCAAGGAACCTAATTTAGTTCAACGATGACTTAAAGTATGCATTACATTTTATAAACCTGACTACGAAATGTATACACATATGTTTTGGCTACTAATAACCACACACACTTGTGTATATTAGATAAGTGTAGTTCATAGTTCTTATGTATATTTTTTTTTTATGCCTGGTACGAGCCTTTGACCACTATCTCACCTGGTAAGTGATGATGTGGTCGAGAATGTTGTTCAGACTAACCTAGAGTAAGGGCCAAACTAACTTTATTCAGTATAATGTAATTTTAAACACTTTTCTTTATACTTTCGTGAACTAAACTTATGTTTTTTAATTATTAACGTGTCTATTTACGCCCGAATTATCATCAAAATATTTTTTGTCAATTTTTGACCACGATCAATGTAACACGTACGTTGATCGTGGTTACGAATAGACTGACAAGAAAGAGATCAAGAAGCGGGTGTCATTGTCCTGAAAAACGGCAGGAGCGATTAAATTCTAGCCTCGTTGGTTTTCGTTTTGTTAATTCGTGCATGAATATACCCGTTAATGATTTAAAACATTTGGTTTTAAGTTATCTGAAATGAAGATTATTATTAATATTATAAATTCGAAAATATGTCTATATGTTTGTTGCCACATAACAGGTATATATTTTATAGGTGCTAGCTATAAAATGCTTAATTTTTTATTTACTTACTAATTACCGACTATTTATATTTTATTAAATTATTACGATTTATTGATTATTATGTGTAAAATTTGTAAATTGGTTTGGAAGAAAGAGTTATTGTATTGTACCGAAGAAGCAAAATACAACCGATTTCTAACCATGCATTAGCAAGTTTGCATCAAAAATCAGGTTATGTAAAACTTAAAACTGTTGATATAATATATGTACCTAATATGTATAGCAAGTGAACTGGAATCATAAAACTACTTGCATTTAGTGAGTTTGCGATTAGTTTATTATAATGATTGATTGCTTATTATTGGTTAGTATGTATTCCAAAAATATAAGGTAGGTAGGTAGAACTAAATAAAATGGGCCTTACTATGGTGATATCGACAAATCCTTTTTAAAGTATGAAAAATACTAGTTTCACATCGAATAAAACAAAAATGCACGGCAAATTAAACAAATTTAAGAAATAAATATTCAAAAACAATGCCAAGTGCGAGTCTGGCCCCACTTGTTTATGGCGAAGCATTGCAACACCTGTGTAAAAGAAAAAAAAATGGTATGCCCGCACATTACATTACGGCATTTTCAGTATTTTGTTGGTTATATTGGATATGGTGCCCAATACATCGAAATCTTAGATTCCTGACTGGTTTACTCCTCGATATATAAAAAAGTTATCATTTCTATACCTTAATTTCTACGATTAAATTTACATATAATATAAATATTCTTTAAACTTTCGTGTACTACACTCGTATTTCTTTATCGTTACCGGGTCTGTTGTAACTGATGTTATTCCAAACCAAACACCTGGTGTCTACAAGATTGACTGCAGCTGCGGTAGCTCATATATTGGACAGACTAAACGCACTATTGCAGAAAGAGTCAAAGAGCATATCCCAGCTGTGAAGAATCGTGACACGCATAAATCAGCGATAGCTGAGTACTTACTTGAGTAACAATAATAATAACCTAACCACTGGATCGAGACACATGACCCAAAAATTATCTCCAATGAATGGCATTACTACTCAAGGATTGTATATAAATCGGTTGAAATTAAGAAGTCCAAAAATTTCACTCGGGAAGATGGATTTGAAATGTCAACATCGTAGAATCCTGTAATAAGAAAGTGCTCGAGTCGTAATTTGCTGTCGCGTGCAAGTTCTGATACTATTAGTGTAGTGTGTCGAGGTGACAGTGATAAAGACACTAACGAAAATCAAGAGGGGGGTAGATTTAAATCGCCTCCGCCGCTCCTCAAGACGATGACACCTGCTTCTTCAGTCTACTCGTGACCACAATCAATGCAACTTGATCGAAACGTCGAGGTTAGTCAAAATATTTTTATTTTGATAATATAAAATATTGTCAGTATTGGCACAGAATATAAAAAGGACCAGAAAAATCACTCCGCAAAGCCATATAAATAAATAAAGACTCTAGCTACCACACAATAAAGAATATTTCAGCTTTCAGCACGGAATACCTAATATTTATATAATCCTACAAATGTGATATCGCTAAGCATGCTTCAATGCTATGACAACAACAGTGAATTTTACTGAATAATATCTAAACTTCTGTTTTCTAAGCATTTTTCTAACTTCGATTAACGGATTTGAGAACAATGTATATCTACGTGAAATCTCGAAACAAACATACACTAAGCGTCATATAAACATGATACATCGAGTTAGATTAAACAACGCCGAACTTTTATCCGCTCGTCAAAACCATACATCTATCACTGACCTGTGCTGTTATGACACCCATACAATTTACCAAGTAAAATCCAATATAAATTCAATTCATTCTGAACCTTATATCATTGTGTTAAAACTTGTGATGTTTGCACAGTTGTGACTGTATAAAGTGTATCGTAGGCAGTAGGATTAGTCTAGGATTAGGGCTGTTGCTCGTCGACAGAGCACATATTGCAATCGTTATGTAAGACCGTGAACATACGAGCAGATGCAGTGATGGAAATTGGATTCTCAAAATATCGAATTTTATTGTACAAATATAGACAAGGCATGTTATTTGTCAATCTGGTTGACCTTCTCTTATGTTATGATTGTCTAGTATCACTGACATTGATCAGTAATTAAATAAATGGTCAGTTTAGGGCGAATATTAACATTGTACCCTTCTACTTATGACCGTCGCTTCTATTTTTAAACGTAATTTAGCATTGTGATAGGCATAGCTCTTGTGACGGATAACTTTAATTTATTTATTCATTCATTACAACTTTATAAACATTGAAGTACGATAGGCTTATAATTTATAATACTAATAATAATGACTTATAATACTGAGCGCTTGGTCGATGCGACGCGTGATCAAAATGCTGGCACATATTTGGCTCAACGAATAAGCGTTGCTGCTGACACGCTGCCAACTGGGAGTGGGCTGGAGCATTTAGACTACCTATGAGTCTGCTATGACTTAAAGGTTGTGTAAATGCTTTTATTGTAGTAGCTGTAGTGTTGTATACAGTTCGTAGTATTTTGTTTAACAATATACAGCCGGTAAAATAAAACTAAAAAAAAAACTAACAATATCAAAAGTCAAAATTATTTATTCAATGTAGGCGTCTACGACGGTCTTATGAAGTTCTTAAATTATTTGAATTTATTGGATCCTTGTTGCAGAAAATAACTCCTTAGTTTGCTGTTATGTATGACCTATGACTGCAATTGTAATAATTTAATTTCAGTGTAAAAACAACTATAGCAAAGTGGTCATATTCGTTTTAAGTTTTTGTACCGCTAAGAATAGCGGTATACGTTTTTAATCTAGTATTAGATTTTTAACTTTGCAACAATAGTCTATGTGACGTCAAAACGTTTTCTAGAAGTCTATTTCCAGGCAAATTTAAAATACTGCACCACTTTTGAACATCAATGGTGAAATCGGCTATCACATTGCAATGGTTTTAATGAATAGATAAAGTTATATTAATTATATCCAAGATTGTGAAATTTGTTTTTTTTTTATTGCTGATAGGTAAGCCTTTGACAACAATCTCACGTGATGGTAAGTGATGATGTGGTCGAAGGTGTTAACAGGCTTAACCTAGAAATACTGGCTCTCAAGGACAGCTGCCGGAACACACCTTTAAGTGCTTGGCGACAGATTTTCAACTTAAGGGTGGTCACTAGCCAGGCGGGTATACGCAAAAATGCCCTTTCACCATTACTGGGCTAA
Source organism: Plagodis dolabraria (assembly GCA_963854805.1). Classification (NCBI taxonomy): domain Eukaryota; kingdom Metazoa; phylum Arthropoda; class Insecta; order Lepidoptera; family Geometridae; genus Plagodis; species Plagodis dolabraria. The sequence goes on from OY978461.1 coordinate 23,633,571, forward strand.
CTAAATCCTCATGTCATGCAGAATTCTTTCAGCAGTCTTTCTGTAATATACCCATTTACAACCCTTGATATATTTACATTAGTGTCTATTAGTCAATACACAAACGTGACCAACAGCGCACTAGCGTAGATTTGCTTTGTGATTTGGTTACGGCTTTGGCACGGCTATGTTTGAAGCTGGATTATATCACAAAATCCTCTCTCGTTTGAAGATTATAATGAGATATTTGAATAAGCTGCTCGAAATACGAATCAATATTTAATTTATTCTCTAAATAATCCCTCTAAATAATCAAGTGGATTTTTGAACACAAATTACAGCACGTTTATTATATGTTAGTTAATTTTCGTTGCAACTATGAAGTTCCTATACGTAGCTCTAATCTCTATCATACATTATATCAACAGACTAAAAGTGACCAGAGATCTAAGAACAGATTACTAGATTTGAAAACTTTATGGACTACTGTTAGCAGTTAACTAAATTGTTAGTATATATATTTTTAGTATCATTTACTGTATTATCCGGATCGTCCACTGCTGAACACAGCCTCCCCTATGGGGGTATTTGCCGTAATCCTTACGCTTGGTAGGCGGCTTGGGGATCGCAGTGAAAGATGGCATAGTTCTTAAAAAGGCGCCGCTGCCCACCTTCTACTATTTTCACTTAGTCGACTTTTACGACACCCACGCGGAAAGAAATGAGGAGATGCAATTCTAACCAGGCACCCCACGGGGTCAGTATTATATATTATCATTTACAGGATCAAAATTAACTATTATTTTGCATATTATTTTTAACTCTAATCTTTTCAAAATTTTACGAAACAAAATGAGTTTTATTTTGTTATTATTATCAGGGGCATTAACCACTGGAACAAAAGAAACCGGGCGCATAAACCACGAAACAATTTTATTAATTTTATTATAGTTCTGAAGCAGTGATGGCTCAGTGGCATTAGCTATGGACTGCCGAGCAGCAGGTCCATGGTTTGAATGCCGCCGCGGGCTTGATCTTCACCGTATGGTGGAAGGGCATTTTGAGAATGCCCGCCTGGCTAGCAACCACCCTCAAGTAGAAAATCTGTCACCAAGCACCTAACGGTGTGTTCCGGCAATGGACACCTCCGACCACATCATCACTTACCATCGGGTGAGATTGTGGTCAAAGGCTTACCTACCATGCATAAAAAAAGTTGTTCTTGAGAGCCAGTTATTCTAGGTTAAGCCTGTTAACACCTCTGACCACATCGTCTCTTACCATCAGGTGAGATTGTGGTCAAAGGCCTATCTATCATCAATAAAAAAAACCTCCTTCTTACGTCACTATATTAGTTAATAGTTACTTTATATCATTGCGCAGAGGTGTATTTTTGACTTCACCATGGCATAGAGCTTCCTTTTGACGCCAATCCTCCTCAGGGGGGTTCGTTAGTAGTGTTTGCATCTTCAGCTCATAATGGCGGTATGAAGTAAAGAGCCATGCTGTGCGCTTGATATGCAATAATATCATTTAGCTTTTTGTTTCCTTCAATGTCATCTAATGGAAGTAAACAGAATGGTATTGATTGCAAAGCCGGAAACTATTCAGACAAAATCAATATGCAATGTTTCATAATTATATAATGAAAATGTATAAATAATGACCTGCTTCCTTTGGATGTCTGTCAAAAATATTCTGCGAACTTTGATTAACTGCTTACAGGCAAAACCTATACAACAGTCACACCTGAAGATCACCAATGATGGGATCGAAGATACTTAACAGGTTTTACTAAGAGTGGGAACTTGGCAACTGGCTTTCAAATACAGCTACCAGAATACACCATTGCGTGTTTGGTGACAGATTTTCTGCTTGAGTGTGAATGTAACAGTTAGAAAAGGAAAACCTCGGCACACTTATGTCATATGGTGTATTGCTGTGGGGAGCTGCTGCTGAGATAGAGACAATCTTTATCTTACAAAAGCGTGCAATTCGAGCCATATATGAAATGGATCCTAGGGAATCCCTGAGAGAACTTTTTAAAGAAATTGATATTTTAACTTTACCAAGTCTGTATATATTGGAAAATATTATGTATGTTCGTATAAATTTGAGCAAATTTAAATCAAACAGTGACAATCACGATAATAACACTAGGAATAAAGATAAAATAGCGGTGCCAGGTTTTAGATTAGCAAAGAGCAATAAAAGGTCCTTCTTAGGCAATTGTGTGCGGTTTTATAATAAATTGCCCAAACATATTACAACGCTCACAGAAATAAAATTCAAGTTGCATGTGGAAAATATTTTGATAAATAAATCTTACTACACAGTTTGTGATTACTTAAACGACAAAAATGCTTGGACTGGTTCGCCTCTGCCAAGCTAGCGCATGTCACCTACGTAATGTTAATTAAGTATTGTAATAAGTTTACTTTAAAGTATGTACTTACTTAACACATAGTTAAAAAACGTTTAAAAGAATGGCCCCTAGTTTCTTGCCCGTTCTTCTCGCAGTGCCTCTATATTTTTTGTTTGCTGAACATGGCAGTACAATGTAGTATATTGCAATATTCAAATTTGTAATTGACTTTCAGAGAGCGTCGTAGACGCCTAAATTGAATAAATGATTTTGAATTTGACTTTGACTCGTATTAAAGAACAAACAATATTAATATTTTATCATCGCAATAACGCATGCTCCGCGGATTACTTGACAAATTTACGAAAGGTAAAAACCAAGTCACGTATTCGAACCCAAGACATCCACTATAGCAGGGGCAGGCATTTTGGCACAGTTAAGGCTAACATGACATCTAAATCATAACTCTAATTTTTCCTATAGTTCTTTAACCATGGCATAGAACATATAACAATACTACGTTACCATGGCATGGGGATGACACCTATAGTTCAACTTACGTTGTATTAAAAGTAGACTTTAAATTACAATTAGCTTTAAACGTCTTGTTACCGATGACGAACGCCTATTACGATATGATTTTTATTTTTGAATTAACGCATTCTCCGCGGATTACATTACAAATCTACGAGAGGAAATAATATTATTTACAATTAATTAACGAGTACCCTAAAGTGGGAAATTGACCTGAAAATCTCCATTCAAATATGATCCCCTATTTTTTCCGACGATTATGCCTAATAGGAATTATTTTTACATAAAATTTAGATCTACTAATAGACGCCTCTATCATTTACATATTTTAAACAACTGATTTGAACTTCAGAAAATATAGAACCAGGCAAATATAATAAGTTTTAACACTATAGGATAATATAAAACTTTTCACAAAAGACAACCGACATCAAACATAAAATACGTATTATAGCTATAGTATAACTTGTTGGCAACCCAACATAAGTTTTTTGTTGTTGTAATTAATTCTTAGTACTAAATTTTTTTAATGTTGTTTTCTGAACTCACCTAAAAAGTGTTCGTTCATAATTTCTACTTCCGTTAGCAACTAGCTACCAAATAAGTCGCATCACGACACCCCTTGTAAATTTTAATTATAACATGGTGGAGGTGACGAAGCGTGGAGGCAAATAAGGTTCTTTTAAAAAAAAAGTTGAGCCGTACTATTATGTTTGTGGCAAAACAAAAAATATTATGTAAATTTTGATCATATTTATGAGATTCCTATTGATCCCAAAACATGATCACAATCAATTTACGTGATAAAAAAAAATTATGAACATAGGTCTAAAAATATCTTCTAGCAGTTGGAACTCTAGTATTTATCAACATATCTTGATAAGTTTAATACAAGAGGTGTATTACATATAATTACAAATCCCTATTGTTTTATTTTTTTTACTTTTTTGTAATATTCATTTATTTAATTATTTTATCGCGAATTTACTCGAGCACACCAGCGCGGCGGTTCCGAGGTGCTCTGCGCGGACGCAGGCGGCAGTGTTGCGCAAGCGTTGCCACGGGGAGGTTGTGTCGCTCGTAGCTCCGCTCGCGCTTTCGACTGACAACGATCTTGTCTTTGTATTAGTGCATTGACACGCGAGATTCGCAGCTGTGTGCGTGCAATGATTCGCTCGCTGCAGAGGGCCAACTTGATTGCGACGTGAAGTATGCGCGTTGACGCTTTATTATTGGAACTTTATAGACAAATTTTATTTGAAATTTATCACATATGAAAAGAATCAAAACTTGAAATTGTCAATTTTGTAGGTACTTTACAATGGGCGGCCTTATCAATAAGATCAATGAAAGTTGTTTAATTAGGTGCATAATACATGTACAAAATTAACTAGTAATGTCTATAACGCTCTCATGACATAACTGGTAAACTAAAGATAATATTTTTTTTATATTATGGTAAATAGTTTCCGGCTTTAGTACTTTGTAGGGTACAAAATGGTTCTCTACTACATTAAGAGTGTGCATGGGACTTCATACATCTTTTGGAGTTCTAAGCTTTTTTGATAATTGTATTAGGTGTTTTGATATAGGTTAATAAATACTGCATAAAGATAACGTCTGCCAAGTGAAGATGGATACCTAAAATAGTAAGAGTAAAATGGTAAGGGAGATTTGCCCCTTGGGGTGCCGGGTTAGAATTGCACCTCCCCATATAATCCCGTGGGTATCGTAAGAGGCGACTAAAGGAAAACTACTGGAAGGTGGGCAGCAGCGCCTTCTAAAGAACTGCCAACTTACACTGCGACCCCCAAGACGCCTGCCAAGCGTGGGGATTATGGCAAATACCCCCTTAATAGGGGAGGCTGTGTTCAGCAATGGACGATCTGGCTGTTTCAATTACAGTAAGGGGGATTTGAACAATTATCGCAGGGAATCGGGAGAGCAGTCAAATTACACTTGTCATAAATCCAAACTGGCGGATACAAGATTCTAAAAATCAAAACCAGTCTGATTTGGCTGAAAATCAATATCTAGGTTAAACTGGACGTTTCTTCCGAATTTGGAATTTAGTTTCCGTTGACGTCTGCCAAGTGAAAAAAGTTCGTCCAATTTGGCTGAAATTTGATATCTAGGTTGTGCTGTGCATCATTATTCCGAATTTGGAATGTATTTTTCGATGACGTCTGCCAAGTGAAAAAAGTTACTCCGCTTTGGCTGAAATTCAAAATCTAGGTAGTTCTAGACGTCTTTATTCCGAATTTTGCATATATTTTTCAATGACGGGAGATTTGAGCAATTATCGCAGGGAATCTGGAGAGCAGTCAAATGACACTTGTCATAAATCCAAATTGGCGGATAGAAGATTCTAAAAATCAAATCCAGTCCGATTTGGCTGAAAATCAATATCTAGGTTTTTCTGGACGTCCTTATTCCAAATTTGGAATTTATTTTTCGATGACGTCTGCCAAGTGAAAGAAGTTCATCCGATTTGGCTGAAAATCTATATCTAGGTTGTGCTGTGCGTCATTATTCCGAATTTGGAATGTATTCTTCGATGACGTCTGCCAAGTGAAAAAAGTTACTCCGATTTGGCTGAAATTAAAAATCTTGGTACTGGTAGGTAGTTCTAGACGTCTTTGTTGCGAATTTTGAATGTATTTTTCAATGACGTCGCCCAAGTGTAGAAAGTTACTCCGATTTGGCTGAAATTCAAAATCTAGGTAGTTTTTTTTTTTTTTTTTTTTTATAATTAAACTACGCACTACAGACTCTTGGTCCGTACTCTTTTTCGATCAAGTTCAATTTATAACATATTACAATCTTACAAGTGTCATACTCCATTCATCATTAGATTTACTCTTAACACTTAGATGTAAGTTAGTGATCAAGGTGTTGTATCTTAAAAACTAACAAATTGGAGTAACTTCTTTTACTTTGCATACGTCATCGAAAAATTAATTCCAAATTTGGAAAAAAGGCGTCCAGGAAAACCAAGAAAGTATCAATTTGTAGCCAAATCGAAGTAACTTTTTTCACTTGGCTGACGTCATTGTTAAATAAATTCTAAATTTGGAATTAAGACGTCTAGAAGAACCTAGATATTGATTTTCAGCTAAATCAAAGTAACTTTTTTCACTGGCAGACGTCATCGTAAATCAAATTCCAAATTTGTGATAATAACGTCTAAAACAACCTAGATATCAATTTTTAGTCAATTCTGAGTATGTTTCTTCACTTGGCAGACGACATAGAAAAAAATATTCCAAAATCGGAATGATGACGCACAGCACAACCAAGATATAGATTTTCAGCCAAATCAGAGTAACTTTCTTTCATTGGCAGACGTCATCGAAAAATAAATTCCAAATTCTGAATAAAAACTTCCAGAACAACCTAGATTTTGAATTTCAGCCAAATCGGAGTAACTTTATTCACTTGGATGACGTCGTCGAAATATTAATTCCAGGAATAAAGACGTCCAGAAAAACCTAGGTAGGTATGAATTTTAGTACTGATCTCAGTCGCAGTTGCAACTGCGGATACTCACTAGAATCGTATGGTAGGCATAGGCTTTGACCGTCATATATGTGCAGCGAGCGCCGAACGTTTGTTGATTAACTGCGGCGATGCGCTGGTAAAGTAAGCTCGATTAGGCCCAGATGCTCAAGGCCATTGGCGACTGTACAATTTATTCTCCAAACCTGCTGTCTATCTCCGTTCACCCACGCATCCTACCTACAGTCCATGGCTTACCAACTGAGGCTTCCTACGTAACACAATACTAAATTAAACTCAACAGATTTTTCTCAAAATTTAAATGGGACTATATGAGAAGCATGCTTTTGGATACAAAAAAAATATCAAAATAAGTACGCCCTGTAAAGAGTTATAAGGTAACACTTACAAAAAATAACAGTCGAATGGAGAACCTCCTACTTTTTGGAAGTCGTTTAAAAAGAAGCATAGACGTACAATTGAAAACAAAAACATTATTTTCATCAATGGTCCGTCGTCCATCTTTTCTACTGATTAAAATCATCGTAACAGATCTTTTTCAACTAACTTCAATATATTCTCGTCCCCCACATTGCTTTATTATCACACTGTGAGATAAAGTTCCAAAGTAAAGGAGTATATAGTAAGTTGCAGTATGTTTAAACAGTCCATCCGCTGCGTAAAGCAATAGTTATTTGTTATACAAGAGTGCAAAGTTGCTTTTTAACCGCGTGTTCAATTTTGATGACCGAGCAAGCGAAGGATTCTAAAATTGAATCACGAGTGCAGCGAGTGATTCAAAATTAGAATCCTGAGCGTTAGCGAGGGAATCAAAAGAGCACGAGGTGAAAAATCTTTGCACTCGAGTGCAACACGTAACTTTTCATTCCACCTCAGCGAGGAAATGACTAAATGCAAAAAAAACGTTTACAATCACAAGATAGGTACACTTTTATTTCAGTTTAGGTATTAATTACTACATTATGACAGGTAAGTATTACAGAATCACTCATTTTAGTTTTTTCACTTGTTTTCAAGTTTCTTGTTTTTAATATAAGGTTTAACAATGACGTGAAAAAATGCCGCGTAAAGAACCGCGTACAAAGCAAATTGAAAAAAAGAACACCAAGAAGGTTCCGAGTCTGAGTTTTTAACAAATTAAAAAAAAGTTGTATGATATATTCGGCACCATAGAGGTAGCAGTTAATAGGTTTAATGTTTTTTTTAATTCACAAACTTAGTGCACACGATGTTCTAAATTCAATTTACTTTATCCTCTAGAGAATAAAAACGGCTTTTCCACTCAGATATTGAAGATTAAAAATACTCTTTCCGAGATGGTGGGATGAAAAATATCTTACAATGCTAATTTTGCGCTTCATGAATTGATTATCTATGAAATATTTTCAGTAATTAGAAATGATTCATAATCATAAAGTACTATTAATAGCTCAAATTATCCTCGTCACCTTGTTTTGTAAATAAATTCTTTGCAAGGCTTTTAGAAGGACGGCTAAAATTGCGGTTGAAATTGATCCGTACCCCGGGGTGGGTCAACAATGACTATTCAGCGCGATCAAAATAGTAACGCCAAGTCATCGCAACGTAGGGATTTTGATGTAACAGTACAACAGAAATCCTTTCTACAGTAATTAATATCGAAAAATCGGCAAGTTTTTTCCTCATATTGAACTTTATGGGAATAAAGAAACTGATTATTTTTTACCCCTACGCTTAGGTCTCTTTTGGCTCAAAGTTTTGGAGCCCGCATTTTGACCCCCTTGGTTATATATTATTATTTTTACCACACTCTTTTTTAAATTGAATTTTTATATTTTTTTCAATTTATACTGAGCTAGAATAGATCTATTCCACAGGGTTAACGTACTAAGATAACATTTGTAAAAAGCTTAAACACTGACTTCAGTGGGAGAGTACGGTAGGTCCTTAGTTTACGTACAAACGATATAATAAATGTATCTATCCATAAGTTTGGGTGTGTATCGGAGTGTCGGCAGCAGTGCATTCTGAACAACTACTATCTGACACAAAGATCTCCAAGACACCTGCCAGGCGTGGGGATTATAACAAACCCTCCTTATTGGGAGCGGTCCTTGTTCAATAGTATACGTCATAGATGTTGAGAATATCTATCTATAAATATATTCTGAAGATATCTGACACAGTGGCATACACCAAACTCCGTTTAGAGCATGTTTTTAAATGACGTGGAATTAATTACTAAGTGCATAGTTATGCTGGTATTTCGCCGAGATGGTCCAGTGGAAAATGTCTATGGACACGGATCAGGAAGTGCTGCCGAAAGCATATTGATCTGGAATGAGTAGACTTTCACCTTTAAGTAGGAAAATCTGTCTCCACTTGACGCCATATTCAGGAAGAGAACTTCTGAGAACCAGTTTTCAATGATGGGTTAGCTTGTGCAGCTTCTTTTATCACAGCATCACAAAACCACAAGTTATTATACTCACAATGTCAATAAAACTTGGAGCTAGAATTTAAATTGCATTAAAAAAACTGAAGGTGTATTTTGATTTCTTTAAAAGATATCTGGTTTATTTTCTTTCTAATGGTATGCAACATGCCATAAATTTTTACTAACTTTATAAAACAACGTTGTGTAGCAAGCGGTCACCCATTCAACTCATGACCGCGGCGGACGTTGCTTAACTTTGCTGATCGGTTCAGAATGGCCAAGCAAACTTCGCTACGAGCGCTTCAAAAAATCTTAAACCTTTCAATGATAGATCTTTGTGCTTATAATTTGTGGTAACTTTTAATACATTAACGTGAGTGATGGTATGCTTCTCATCCTTCCCTAAATAGCTACTGGTATCTACAATAATCAAGTTGTATATATTACAGTCCTTAGATTCTGACTTCACTTTTTATCGTGAATGAAGGTATATCATCCGCCTGTATAATAATATAGCTGTGTCAGAGTATAATTTGCGCCTCCTCCGCATCGTAGCCGCAGCGGGCGGATACGCACCGGATCTGCTGCGTTAACTGCGGCGGCATAGGCATTGTACTCCCGTAATGAAATTGTTATAGACCGGGCTAAATTAATCGAGCCCACCGAAGTAGGATACGAAACCGCAGATTACGAAGTAGTTTACAAAGCAGATTTACAACGCATAATAGCAACTATTTGGAATCTATGTCTTCTCATTGTCTTTCACAGGGCCTGATTAATTTGGTGCGAGGTATATTAATTGCTTAAGCTGATAAAGCGCTAAATCATGTTAGTTTAGAGAAACAGTGTTGGAGGTAGGTCAGTGGAGTTTAATTAGGGTTCCAATCTTGGTTGGCAACTTTGGCCTAGGTTGAGGCATATCTATGACTTACGAAGGTTACAAATCTTTTGGGACAAATAGTTTGAGTCCTTTCGACGTATTTGATAAACCATTCATATCACAACCAATATTATTATACGCTTATTTTATATAGCTATACTATTTTTATGTAACTCGAATATATGACTTTTAATCAAATTATATTACCAGTAAATAAATATGAATATAAAATTAAATATTTTATCTACACTTCTTACTTTTACATAAATTTTGTCTAAATTATCTTCTTAAGCCATCATTAGCTAGAGCGCCGTTTCCTCGAAATTCTCATTCCGTATGCGTAACGGCGTTATTCTTGCCACGTATGCATGAACGTTGCATACGCGGATGGAATCTACCAGTTTGTATTAAAGGCAGCTTTAGAGGAATTATCGACAAAGAAGCTGCAGGTACTATAGAGAACGTTTGAGCAGTGATAGCTCAGTGGCTTTGGCTATGGACTGCCGCGCAGCAGGTCCATGGTTCGAATCCCGCCGCTTGCTTGAGCTTCATCGCATGGTGGAAGGGCATTTTTGCGAATGCCCGCATGGCTAGCGACCAACCTCAAGTAGAAAATCTGTCGCCAAGCACCTAACGGTGTGTTCCGGCAGCTGTCCTTGAGAGCCAGTAATTCTAGGTTAAGCCTGCTAATACCTTCGACTTCGAAGGAAAATGTGTCGCCGATGACATAATTGTCATTTATTGGTGTATTGAAAATATTTTACTGACTTACTAATTGGGAAGGTAATGAAATCAAAGCTATTTTTTTTTTATTAAAAAATAAATAATTTGAAGCGCTCGCAGCGTAGTTTTCATAGCCGTTCTTAACCGATCAGGTACTAAAATGAGACTATAAAGTTACTGCACCGAAATTAATTAGGTAACTGATTTCCTCTATGTTGTTCTACACAAAAATATAGTCAATAAGATCAGATGATAAGATAATATTATGCACATTTTTTTATTGCTGATAGGCTAGCCTTTGACCACTATCTAACCTGATGGTAAGGGATGATTTATTTATTTATTTAATTCTAATAATGATGTGGTCGAAGATGTTGTTCAGGCTAACCTTGAATTACTGGCTCTCAATAACAGCTGTCCGAACCCACCGTTAGATGATTGGCGACAAAATTTCTACTTGAGGGTGTGACAAATAATGTAATTTTATTATATAGTTATAATAAAATTACATTGACATTATTGAAATTAGTGACAGGCGATAGCTTGGCAGACGCGAAATTTCCGAGCTCTTTTGTCGTGTAAGAAATCAAAAACTTGTAAGGATTTCTTAATCTAAACGTTTATCACGTGCCTTTTGAATTTTCCTTCTGTGAGCGTTGTAATATGTAAGTTTTATTATAAAACCACCCACAATTACCTAAGAAAGTCCTTTTATTTGTCTTTGCTTATCTATCTAATTTGTTCACGAGTTAGCAGTAACATATACTTCGACAGGCAGACAAACAGACATCAGACACACTTAAGGTTCATTATTAGTTTTGTTATGGTGTGTAATCTTAAAAACGAATGCCAATTTAAAAAAGCTTAAAAATTCAGTAGCGCTAATGTTTTCGGCAGTTCAAAAAAAAAAAGCACAGTAGACCACAGTTTCCGACCAAAAAGAGAAAAGCGAGGGAAGGTGAAAAGCAAAGAATGAAGCGGAAATCGAAGCGCACGGTCTGCAAGTTCCATCAGATTACTTAATAGCAGCTTTTTAACAAAATAAAATGTGAGAAAAATTAGTATAGATATTAGTATAGTAAGGGTAGATTTACGACGGTAACGAAGGAAAAAATAAAAGTATGGAGAGTTGGTTAGTTGGATGGAAATTTGTATAAAAATGAAAATTAATATTCCTAAAAGTTAGCAATCTACCTTTTTGTACTAGTATTCATAAAAAGTACCACTTCATAAAGCATTAATAACATAATTTTAGTATTATTTTTTTATATGGGCTTAAACTTCGTAGAATATTAATAATTATATATCAAATGATATTATCATCACATTCACTTTAAAAAAAGTAGCCTACGTTTTTTAATATAAAAAAATGTGTGTATGTGTATTAAAATAAAATTGGAACTGACTTCTAACACTGAAAGTATAAAATAACTTGTGGAAGTCGGTACCAAGCTGATTTAAAACACTGACCTCACATTAGCATTGTCCGACTTCCACAAGGAATTTTTTCATTCAATTCATTTCAGTGTTGGAAGTAGGTTCCATATTTTTTGCGAAAATATTGTTTTTTTCTGTTTTTGTAATAAAAATTGCATATAATCATTAATTCGCCTACAATAGTGTTCATCCTCGACTACAATAAATACTATTAAATCATTTTAGTAAATAATACGGGAAAACTCACGTTAGTTATCGCGTATTTATCATCATATTTATCGTTATTATATATGCCAGTGGTTTTTTTCACTTTCTCTCTTCGAAAAAGGCCTGTTTCAGAATGTTCTAGTAAGTTCCGGTTTTTCTACCCAGAACATATTTAATAAATAAAACACTATCTTTGCGTTTCACAGTCATCGATTTAGCCTATCCATCGGTTAAACGCGCTGCATATCAACTGTCATTTTTATCATTCAGTTATTTTATGTGTTGCATAGCAACCCGAAACTTTATAAGGACCTTCTCAAACGGACCCTAAAAGACTTGTGGTTAAAACTTTAGTCAAAACTATCTGATTTATTGACGAGGGTTATTCCGTATAGTATTTTCGTGAAAATTTTGCATCATTTTTGAGGTTATGAATTCATATAACATGATTGACTGGTGGGTTAGAATGTAATCCAGTCCAATACAGGGTCCTTATTGTGTAAGACTTAATTATCACGATTTTGAAACTTGAAGCCTTGTTTGTACTTTTTTCACAAAAGGAAATGACAAAATTAAGTTTATACTTTGCCATTTTGTCCGACACTTTGCCATTTTGTCTGACAATCTATGAATATGTATATATATATAACCAGTGAAATCTGTTTTTATGCCATCTCTGATTGTACACAGAAAACTTATTTTAACATCCATATCGCCACACCCATACATCTCAAAAAGCTAAGTAGATGTTTCGGGACCATTTAAAAGGGCCCAGCACATTTTCATCTACCAGAAACAGTTCAAGACACCGGGTTGATAGTGACACTAAAACGATTTAATCATAAAAACTCAATACCTCAATACTCAATATCAAAAATAACGGAAACAATTTTCCTCTTTAAAATGCTCTTTGAGCTGTAAAAAGCGCTTTGTTGCCAGTGTGAGATTATTAGTGCAAAAAGTCGGAAGAGTGCACGCCGTAAATGTACGAAAATAAAAGCAACATTTTCCGGCAAAGGTGTTCAGACTTACGCGGTGGTTCACTTTACACGAAATGTTTCGCGCATTTTATATGAAAGCTTTATTAAGTGCCTACTAGCTACAGCTGATGCGGCACTGCTTACGAGTATGTTGCGCTTACAACAGCTCATTTGCAGTGTAATTCAGAAGTATAAATATGTACAGAAATTTCGTTGCTGCTTTTTTTATGAATAGTACCATAAACAGTAAAGAGGTGACTACAACGAATGAAGCGTAGGAAGTGAATTTCATGCAAATACAGTAAAGATTCAAGTTAGGCAGCTGACAGACAGTGCTCGTAGCAAAGGTTGCTTAGCCGTTCTTAATCGATCAGCTAAATTAAGTAAGTAGTTCAATTTAGTTTCGGCGGATGTCACTGCATCCCCTTAAGACGGTTAATTTCAACAATTTTCGTATGGGATAAAATTTCTTATGATTTCCTACTAAGGCAAATCTCAAGAAGAGCATCTAAACCCAACTACCAACCAATCTTGAAAGGCTTTAATAAGTATAGTTTGCTACGATCTTGGACCCCACATAACGTTTTATACCTAATTTATCGTTAAAAAATTATATCGTCTCAACATCTTCATAAAGTCTTCGTCTTGTCTCCGGAATCAAAGTCAACCATGTTTCTGGCCATAAACATCCGTTACTTTACTTACTGTTACAGTTGCAGTTTTATTTTTATTTTTTGTATTGCTGATAGGTAAGCCTTTGACCACAATCTCACAGTTCATTTAGAGGAAACAATTCAATAACAAGTACTAAAACTTCTTCCTAACCGTCACCCTTAACATTTTTACCTACCAAAGGTGGAACCACCCCTCTTATACATACGTGAATATAAAGTAGAAAGTCAATATTATTAAACCGATAACAACGTTCGTTGTTACATTAAAGCGAATTAAGTGTCATTTAAGCATAAATACCAAGCATATTTATATTTTCATAAAACTAACACACAAGTCTCAAAAGCACTCACGGACACAGACTATTTTGTTACTCTAAAAATTATTCCACTTGTAAATTCATATGCAATTTTCATACCCATTCAAAACGTGGATTGCACTGAGCGTCCACTCGCGATGCCTTTTAAATTCTCGTTAACTTTACGTCTCATTTATATTACCACTCTTACTACACTGTAATAGAGTTCCCTTTACCAGTAAAATTGTCCATATGATAGATGTTTCACGCATGAATAGTTGTTCTTTAATTCAAAGTAGTTAAGGTTCCATTTTGGTCAGTTTATTTTTCGAAATAGAGTACGGTCGGTTGCTTTTCGAAGTGCTAATTCGGACGCCGGACACCGCTTGCAGTGAATCTGGTGAAAAACAACGGCTCTAATTTGTAAGGCAATATAAAACTAGATGAGTTAAACTAAAGTACAACACGAAAGAACCAGTTGAAAAGTACTTCTATTGGATAGCTAAATTCGTGTAAGGTGCATAATTTTTTGTCGCACTGATCGAGCATTGGGATCCCAATAAGTAATTCTTAGCTAGGTATTTTGAAATAATTATACCTTGTTCGACAAGTAAACAGAAGTGTTGAAGGGAAAGTCTAAGGCGAACGTTCCGAAATCATATTTAGAACTTTCTGTAAAAAGGCCAGGTCAGGGCTGCTACTATCATTTACCAAAGTTACGTTTTCCGTGTTTAGAGCGACACTTTAGACAATAAAAAATGAATTTGTGGTACGAAATTCGTTGTCTAAAAATGTATGGTCGGACCGCCTCGTTCATCAGTCATTAAGAATAAAAATGTATCTGGCAACACCAATATTATACATTCCATACACAGTGTAGTGTTTAGGCCATAATAGTATTAGTTATTAATGCTATATATACTTCTCATCTTGATCCAGGATAGTATATTTGTACCATGCTCTTCGTGTTCTCACCTTAACTCCTTATCGAGATTTATTAATCTACCTTTAGCAGGAAATAATGACTTTGGCACGACTATGATTTATTGATTTATTTCTGCATATTATGAAAACATTAAATAAATAAATCATAGTAGAACACGACTTTGTAGTTTGACTACATATTGAAAGCGAATTACTTATTATTAAATATTTGGGAAATGTACAAACCATACGTATCCGATTAAAAACATGATATTCAGAATCTATATAGACAAATACTTGCTAGTCTATGCTAGGAACAAAGTTAAATAAAAGTAAGCCAAAACGTGTTTTGCGGATATCGTTCTTTCGAACCCGAAGTAAGATACATTGACTACTTAGAGTAGACTATACCAAGGCTTACTTAGGGATTGATGAGTGTAGCTAAAGCAAAAGAGGTATTTAAAAATCATATCCAGTGGAACTCTGTGGTCTTTGCTTACCCCAACGGGAAAGAGGCGTCATTTTATGTATGTATAACTTTTTAGATTTGTTTATCAAAGTCAAAGTCAAAGTCAAAATCATTTATTCAATTTAGGCGTCTACGACGCTCTTATGAAGGTCAATTACAAATTTTAATATTGAAATATACTACATTGTACTGCCACGTTCAGCAAACAAAAATTATAGAGCCACTGCGAGAAGAACGGGCAAGAAACTCGGGGCCATTCTTTTAAACGTTTTTTAAAAATGTATTAAGTACATACTATATAGTAAAATTATTACAATACTTAATTTACATTACGTAGGTGTTAGGCGCTAGCTTGGCAGAGGTGAACCAGTCCAAGCATTTTTGTCGTTTAAGTAATCACAAACAGTGAAGTAAGATTTCTTTATCAAAATATTCTTCACATGCAACTTGAATTTTCTTTCTGTGAGCGTTGTAATATGTTTGGGCAATTTATTATAAAACCGCACACAATTTCCTAAGAAGGACCTTTTATTTGTCTTTACTAATCTAAAACCTGGCACCGCTATTTTATCTTTATTCCTAGTGTTATAATCGTGAGTGTCACTATTTGATTTATAAAACATTGGTATCCCCGAAATAAGTATTTTAACTCACATTTTTTTTCAAACTTCTAGGTTCTATGTGACTGAGTTGGCAAGATTTCAAGCAAATTTGATTCTCAGAAGAGACCTCTTATTCAAAGACATGGCAAAGTCTTTCAACCAAACTGGTACTAAAAAGTTTGTTACTATTTAGTCCTCCAATAATTAAGACGTAACAGACAGGGGACAGGTTATACTCGTAGCGGTAATGTTTGTGGCCGGCGAGTTTCTTGTCTGTTTTTATAGCAGTGGCTCTAAGATCTTTTTTGAGCTGATCGTTAAAACAGGCATGCATCTGAGCGAAAAGACTCCGATAGGAACTTTTGGTATAGAACCCTTAATAGTGTTATTTATGTGGCCAACTCAAACTTACATAAGAAGACATTTGGTTCTATATTTTTCGCATCCCACGACATTAAAATATTTCTTCACAACATCTGAACTAATCTACAATTTAGATTGTTTTCACAAACCTCATTTTATTAAGTTCATAAAAGTTTTATTTAAAACAAAGATTAAGTAAAGACAAGAATATCGTTGGAGGCGACAGCATAAGTTTGATTAGACTGAGATATCGCAATCTGCTTGCAAATGGAGTTTTATAAACCACCCACTGGTTACTTTGTAACTTTAGCTCTAGGACTCTTCAGTGAGTTTGCCTGCGTGGAAAAAAACTTTCTTATCCGGCTATACAATGATAGCCCAGTGACGATAGCTCTATACTGGACTACTACACAGAAGGTCCATGTTTTGAATCACGCCCTGGGCTTTTGCTTCCCCCCTTAGTGGTTGGGCATTTTGCGAATGCTCACCTGGCCAATAACCGCAAAAATCTGTTGCCTAGCACATATTAGTTAGCAATAACTGAGATAGATGGTGATAAAAGGCTTACCTATCAGCTGTAAAAAGCAACCAACTGGTCAAAAACCAAGAGTCTTACAATTTTTCAATGATTTGTTTGACTAGTTGCTTGTATATTCATGCCTATGTTTCACTATGATTGAGCGAAGAAGGCCAAAAGTCAGGTTCGAATTCACAAAATACGAACGTCATTTTACATTTATAATGTCTTGTTTAATTATTCATTACTTATTGTATACATTTGTATTACCTTCTAATTCTATTGCCACAAGTTTTTCAGTAAAAAATATATGTATTTATGCCATCAGAGTATTATTCAGTTTTTCAGGAACTGACATAAATGGATATTTATTGCTGATAGGCTAGCCTTTGACCACTATCTCACCTACAGTAAGTGATAATGTGGCTGAAGATGTTGTTCAAGCTAACCTAGAATTACTGGGTCTCAAGGACATTTGCCGTAACACATTGTTGGCCACAGATTTTCTAATTGAAGGTGGTAACTAGCCAGGAGGACATTTGCAATATGGGCTACGAGCTCTTTGTGTTATTGCTAGTATTGCTTCTCATATGTCCAGTATTTGTCGCTACGCAAAATTAACACATTCCCACTTTGTGACAAGTATTATACAAAATTAGCAAAGTATATTTTTAAATCGCGTTTGCGTAAATTATCAACATTTAATTTGACCACCGAGTGCTTATAACGGGCATTACCGCATATAGTTATTCTGCGAGCAAAATGAGCGAAACGAGCACATTAAGCAAAATGAGTGAAACACACCGAACGTTTGCGACAACTAGTGATGCAATATTTGCCAATTAAAACACTCCCGCGGTTCTGTTTGTGACAGTTATCTGCTTTATCAAAAGTATAATATTTAACCGTGCTTTTTCATATTTCAACTTTCTGATTTGAGTTCGTTTAATGTCTTTTTTAATGTTGCATATTATTAAAGTAGTAAAACAATTAGTTATAGCACTGGTAGCACAATAATTGAATAAGAAACCTGTTCTTATTTCTACATATACTAGCGGCCCGCCCCGGTTTCACACGGGTAATTACGACTATAAATTGAGATGTAAGCTCAAATTGCACAAGGTGTGCAAATCAAATTTAAAATTGGTTCAGTAGTTTAGGAGTCCATCACGGACAAACAACGTAACACGTAATTTTTATGTATAAAGATATTCTGAAGCAATGATGGCCGAGCGGTAACAGCCATGGACTGCCGTGCCGCGAGGCCCTGGTTCGATCCCCACCACCAGCTTGAGCTTAACCACATGCTGGAAGAGCATTTAGCGAATGCTCGCCTGGCTAGCAACTATCCTCAAGTGGAAAATCTGTCACCAAGCACCTAACGGTGTGTTCCGGCAGCTATACTTGAATGCCAGAAAAATTACAGGCACATGAGACATTACAACTGTATGTCTCAATGTGGCGGGCGCAGTGCAAATCGTCACATGACGAAATGCATGTTATTGGCCAAGGATGATCCGCTTAACATCAAGTGGGCATCGTGCTTGTTTCATCACAATCACATAAAAAACACAAATAATTATGTTTAGGTCTAATTCCGTATTTTGACAACTTCATCACTAACTAATCGTAAAATGAGTAATTAAATGTTAGCCTTAAGTTTTAAAATTACCAAATATTTATATTTTTTTCTTATCACATCAACCAAAACGTCCACCCGCGTGGAATAAGGTTTCTTCCATTGAGAAGTTGCCCATAATTAACACATAGGTAGCTCGCATAATTTAGATAAATAAACTAAATAGCAATGATTTGTCACGCGATTTTATATATTTCTTGATAGCTTAAACTTTTTCCACTCTTTAATAATTATGTAAACATATGTTGTATATAAAGCACTGAGCATCATAAATTAAAAACTTTAAGAAATATGATTTAAACAAAACATTTAGAGTAATCTTAATGTTAATTTTACGCTACAATATTATTTTAAGTACATTATGATTTATGTCGTTTAAGTAAACGCGTCAGGCCTTCGTTAATAAAGCCATTTAACACTAACAATAGATATTTTGTATATAAACAGCGATGTTTACCATCAATCAATCTGGCACAAATACGATACCCTGTCGCTAATGAGAAACGCCGCGACCCTTCGTGCCTACCGGTGACAGTGTAAAGGAAATATATAAAATGTATGTGGCTCAGCTATTTGTTACCTATACAAATAAACTGGTTATTCATAATGATTTGGATAACAAGTGTGTTTTATAATAAGAGGTAAGAAACCAACATTTTGTATCTGTCACATTGAAGCAGCCACTTCGAAGGCTGTGACATATAACAGACAAAAATAGTAAATGATCACCAAAATTAAACCCGCATTTTAAGGCTCACTTATAACCAAGGTTTTAACATCTCGCTATCTTATTTAAGCAAAATGACTCCATATAATTCATTGTTAACCCCAAAGGAGTAAATTGTCACCAAAATGAAAATAGCATAGTTTTTATATATTGATATAATTCTTCCGGCGCATCGCCCGGTACGCTTTGTTCGCTCGGCTCGATCGTTGTTGTGCTCGCTTCGCTCGTCATCGCACCTTTAGTGATCATTTTCTACTTTTGGTGATAATTTACTACATCTGGTGTTCGATTACAATTTTTGGTAAAGGAACTAAGGGTATTATTTTCTAAGCATTTTATGGTGGTCATTATATTTAATCCCAATTAAATTATCGTCTTAAAACTTAGAAGCTTATTTACCAATCTAAGTATCAAAATGAGATACATTACGTTCAATGATAACCAATAAAATGAATATTATTGTATTTAGCTATAAATTTTAATAAAGTGGTCTACGTGTCCCTCTACCACCAGGCGGATAAACATGAAGACAACGTAACTACACTAGGATACCCTGGATTGCAGGAGAACTATTCTCTTCCTGACACAGTATTATGTTATGAAGATTATATTGACATGACCGTCTTGCTTAAACACTTCCATTCTATGGCTTACCAGATGGATTTTCATCTGAATAATTGGCTATCAATGCCGGGATCTCTCAAAGATGTATAAGAAATGCCGCATTGTTCTATTTGATGTTTGTATTGAATTAAGTAAGTGACTGGTAATGCCCCGTTTTTGCCGACTCATTCAGCTGTAACCTATGGGAATACAGCGTGACACCATCATTGAAGATGTATTAGAACGCGCATCATTCGAAATTCGAAAATACGCATGGAGGGCTTTTATTCCATTTTTAGTATAGGAATGGCTAAACACTTTTCTAGCATCTTTGTTTCCCAATCGGGAAGTTTACTCGAACAGAATAAAGAGGTTCCTTCTAGACAAGCTAGTTTCAAAAATGTGTAAAGTGGAAGGAACTGCATTATCTTTTCTATCATTGTTATTTTTCCATTTTAATGTCTGTTACGCGAATGCTGACAAAATCTTTCTCCATGAGACGGTTGTATGATGAGAAGTAAAGGATAAACTGGGGATATAACTCACCTTTCCTACGATTGGTCAGTACACTTATTCCTCGTGGGGAGTCGTGTTAGAATGTAACCCCCTCATCTCTTCCTACGGGTGTTGTGAGAGGTGACTAAGGGAATAATACCGGAAAGTGGATTAAGACGGTCTTCTCTGAAACTGCGGTATTAAACTGCGATCCAAAACGCCTGTTAAGCGTGGTCGTGGCAAGTCACTACTTTAATTAGGGAGGCTGTGTTTAAGAGCAGACAATCTATCTGATACAGTACCACGATTGGCAGAGCATGTGGCCGTCTCTAGGGCAATGAAGATCGCGTGTTCCATTTACGCTTATAATTCAAATTTATCCTTTCGTTGTTATTTTGTAAGAATATTCCTTTTTACTTACATTAGTTACATCATAACTTCTGCTTAGAGACTATTTTGTTTTTGACTTCCTTATGATAACAATAGGGCGTCAGACACATCTTATAATGAATAGATTCAGGCGTTACTTTGCGGAAATCCATATTTAATAATAAATACTTTTAAAAGTATCCTAAAAAACATTAAATAATATTGAACGAAAGCAGAACGAAGCATCTTCTCCTGAAGCCGGTCTTGACTCACCGAGCTTGACTCTCGATCGTGCGCTCGGTGAGTCAAGACCTCCTGAAGATGCTTCGTTTAGAAGCGAAACTTTAACTTTTTTATCAGAGACTTTATTATTATTACCTACCTTTTTTATGTTATTGTGGCGGAACAAGCATGAGGTCCACCTGATGTTAAGTGACATCCTCTGCATATAACAGATGCCTTTCGTCACAGGACAGATATCAACACTGCACTGCA
Source organism: Plagodis dolabraria (assembly GCA_963854805.1). NCBI lineage: Eukaryota > Metazoa > Arthropoda > Insecta > Lepidoptera > Geometridae > Plagodis > Plagodis dolabraria. The sequence continues at coordinate 23,654,784 of OY978461.1, forward strand.
TCCGTCACCCTGAGACATTCAGTTGGTAAGTCTCATTATGTGCCTGTAATTTTACTAGCTCTCAAGGACTGCTGCAGGAACACACTTTTAGGTGATTTTCTACTTTTGGGTGGTAGCTAGCCTTCCATCATGCATTGAAGCTCGGTCATCATTTCTTCAAAAAAATACTCTTAATACCCAACCATTTTATAAAAACGCGTGCAATTATTGCAAATAGCATCAGATTACTCTGACTTATATGTATAATTAATATATATATGCATATATATCTCAAACTTCACGAGGTTTCTAGTTTACGCCGGTTTTGGCCTCAAAGGTATTGTTGGAAACAAGCGTAATTAGCGTTAGACTGCTGAATATGTATAGCTACATAATTACTATTTCGCAGTATACACCTGTTTTTTTACATAATTAGTTTAAGTGATGGAAAAAGCATAGTGCACACTATATGTTAAACTGTAAGTTGGTAACCTGATCCTATAAAAAAAAAACAATTTGACAAAAACTGGCAGTGACTTCTAACACAGAAAAGTATGATATAACTTAGAAGCTCGTAGCGAAGTTTAGCAACGTGCGCCTCGGTCATGAGTTGGATGGGTGACTGCTGGTGACATTACTACTGAACGCTTCCGTACTTTGGAGGGCACGTTAAGTCGTCGGTCCTGGTTGTTGTCATAGGATGGCGCATCTGGTGAGATAGTGGTCAAAGGCTAACCTGTCATTTATACAAAAAACTTCTTGCTGATTCAAAACATTCTGAGATCATATTTTCATGGTCCAACTTTTTTTTATTGCTATAGTTAGGCCGAGTTCACAATCTCACTTGATGGTCAGTGATGATGTGGTTGGGTGCTTGGTGACAAATTTTATACTTAGTGGTCGCTAGTGGGGTGGGGCTGCGCAAAATGTCCAACAAGTTATTTTATACTTTTTGGTGTTAGAAGATGGTTTAATTTTTTGTTAAAAACAATTTTTATTCCTTTTTAGTAAGAATTCCTGGTAAAACCATTGATTTTCAATCACCTAAAATACCGGTCACCATCGACAAAACTTGTAACTACCAAGTCATCTAAGTATGTCAAGCATTTTTCAGTTAGTTGAGTGTAGCTTAAAATCAACTCAAACGATTTAAATGAAATTTATATCGAACGATTTCAAAGGTCTTTTTTTCAATAAAAAACAAAATTTTCAAAATCAGACTACTCTGCAAAAAGTAATGCGTAGTCATACATAAAAAAATATATACGTGTCGAATTGAGAACCTCCTCCTTTTTGAGAAGTCGGTTAAAAATAACCAAGTATTGAAAAGACCAATTAGAGAAATAATCAGCTAATCAATAAACACAGAATGGCCTTGAATTCTGGTCCTTAGTGGCACGTACACTACAGGAAACAAAGTTTTCTTTGACGTATATACGTACAGCTTTGGCAACATGATAATCAGATACAATACGAGACAAACTAACGTTAAAGTTTGACAAAACAACGGTACAAAACTGCAAGTATACCTTCCAATCTGTTATGTACCTGTTCATACCAAAGTGAACGGAACCAACAGAAATACTAATTTCCAGAAATAGAAAATAGGAAGTCTATATATACAACACGGTCACAATTAATCTGCACCTGGTGTCGATGAAGTCGTATAGTCACTTTGTTACAGTTTGTACACAACGGGAACAGCACGAGAAGGTTATACACTCAGCTTTCTACTCTAACTGCGAGGGAATAATGCAGTGATATTTTAGTTTATATCTAATACATTTATATTGAAACTGATATTTTAAAAATATTTGTTTTTAAGTGTCATTGCTTCGACAAAATGTATGACCTTATTTAATTATACTTTAACTTTGGGTAAAACTTCCAGGTAAACTTCTTGCAAGAAAACTTGAATTCTTTACTCAATTATTTACTCGCCTATGATAATCATTTATAGTAATGAAGCTGATTTAGTCCGCTTACCTACACCGGATTCATACAAGAATATTACGAGACTTAGAAATGAACATTGGATTATTTAAGTAATAGTAGAATGGAAATTAACAGAAGTTACTGATTCCTGTTTGTCAGTCCATCAGTATATTCCAAAGTTCAGTTCGAAAAAACTTGTAAGGTTTTATGTATGTTTATCTACCATAGTGGCACACGTCACCCTTATTTCTTCCATATGCTGTCTACTGGGATGGGTTAGTTAAAGTACTACAGCTCGGTGATCACCGTCAGAGTTACATATTAAATATTCTAAAAATATACACCATTTATTTATTAATGCGGTGGGCTGAAGAACGGACAAACACTCGCGTACTCGGCACAACAGCAGTGAGGTAACTGAGCGCATGATGTGACTTTTGCAATATCAGCAATTTGCACTCACGTTGCATGTGTCCCTACACGCTTTAAATCATGAATGTTGTCCAAGAAAACAAATTTATTAACTTTTTATTCAAAGGCCCCCAAGAATTTACGAAAAGATAATAAAAAAATTTTTAAATAATCTAGTACGTGGTTAGTTTTCATCTGCGTGATATTCTTTTGCTTCAATTTTTCCTATAAGGAGTGATTGCGTTGCCAATATTAGTTACAGGCCAATTTGTTGCCGTGACATATCTCAAAATTTAAACTTTTATATCTTTCAGATGTTGTCGCAATGCAAAATTCAAACAGTTGACAAGCAAAGTCGGCATAAGATGTTACTTTTTATATGTTCAAGAAAATTTTACATTATTTCTCGCCAACTAAAACATAATCTACGAGCATATTCGGAACGCCCCGACACTCAGCATATTGAATAAACATTAAGCATCGCCGAGTTATCCGCGTTACCCTAAATTATGGCATATGATCGGGGCCCTTGAATGCCTTTGGATTTCGTATCACCAGTAAACCAATCAGATGTACTGATTTGTTGTTCAAGTTGGCATTGTGTCGTTTATTGAATTTTGAGGTGCTTTGATATCTGTTGTTACCTGGTTCCTTTCCCTAAAACGACCTTGTCAAAAGCGCATATTCAACGGTACTCAAGGGTTTCAATACAACATTGCTAATTCGTATGACGCCGCGACCATTCTTGAGACCTCGTAAGGGTCAGGAATCAATTGATACTCCTTACCTTCTGGATCAAAGATTCTGGACTAAGCTATATAATACTAACTTGTTAAATACAAGTTAGTATTATATATATTTTACCTTCTAGATCAAAGATTCTGGACTAAGTTATATAATACTAACTTGTTAAATACAAGTTAGTATTATATATATTTTATAAGTAGTAGTTTTGTTTTATGATTTTTAGAATCTTCATGAGTTCATGGGTGTCGTGAGAATCTACTAATACAAAAGTAGAACGCGGCCACAAAGTCTTCACAAATCAGTCGATGCTGAGATATTTCCGTGGTAGTCTCCCAAGCAACAATAATCATGGCATAATGGACCAGTGGTATTATTTACGAAAACCAAAAGAAATAGATAACGCGCGTTGACAATCAGCAATTCTAATGGACAATTTTTTCTTCTGTAAAGAAGTCATGAGACAAAAAGTTCGCACACTGGATGGTAAGCTTCACTCCTGTCCATTACAGTTACTGAGTCAAATTTCTCATTCTGCTTGTCACTGTCCTGCGTTCTTCACTCTTTGAAGTTACTTTTTGTTTCGTTCAATCAGTAATTTCAATTAACTTTCTTAACTTAGTACTCTGTGTTGAGTAGATTATTAATGTCTATGTTGTATATCGTATACACTGGCAGCACTGCCAATCAACACTAAGTATTTCGTACAACTTGCTTTGACGGTTGTCACAAAAACGAATTATAATTTCAAGACGTCAATAAAAGCTTAAAAGAAGAACACCTGCATCTTTAACTGGATTAACCACCTCAACAACCCGCTCGAGCCATAAACACTAACCATGAAGTGAGTACTTGAAAGGAATTTAATACCCCTTACACCCTTTTTAAACATCTACTTAGATCATCAGGCACGGTTGGTATTTTTGTATGGTCGTAGAACATTAAAAAATACAACTAAACAGAAATAAAAAAATCTAAATCCCTATTAATTTGTAACTCATATATCTCACGGAACTATAATTAATCGAAGGGAACTTGAGCTACTGTTAATATCTTTATACTTTTTCTTACAGGAAAGGGAGTTAGCCGGGTTTCAGGACGGATTCAGGGCGGGGTATAAGCGAATAAAAGGCAATAAGTTATTGCAAATGGCGCGTCCCGACGTCCGTCGACGATACCGGAGGATCCGCAGCTTTCCTGTATAAAAAGCAGATTTACAACGAGCTGCCAGGCTCTCAGTGATTTTAGGATCGAATGAAATTATAATACAAATGCACGGGACAAGACAGGTTACGGATACGTAATCGTCTAAATTGTCGGATGGGTTTTATTATAGGAGAGCAATAATTAAATGTCTTTTTGATGTTTATACATATTTTACACTTATATTATCGACATTTTTATATTAAAAAGTATTTATGACTAACAATACACTATAAGTAACTATTACGCAGTAGCCATTTTTTAAACAAGAGATATATTCAATATATTATTCACAAATCAAGTAATTGCCTCTGACACACACATAATATAGAACCAAAATGGTGGTTGCATTAAACGCATATTTACAAGAATAGTAATTTCAATTAATAGTAATTACACTATTCATCAAATAACCTTTCACCCCAAGAACTGGAATCGAAATTGGTCCATCCATTTAGAATCTACAATGCCACACAATTTAAAACTTTAAAAGATACCAACGTTAACTGTATAACTCCAGGGGAGTTGGTGAATGCAAGTTCTGCGAAGAGTGTTAAATAAACTTTAAAAACTCCACAGCATATTAATATTCAAAGCAAAAAAAACAATTCAGACAAAGTGGTCTTTGAAAAATGTCAGGCTGAGGGCGTCGGACGGATATACCTCGTTCTGCATGCGAATGAGTAAAACAGTAAGTACTATACGCATTCTTAGAACAGCTTGACCGAGTTTTAAAACATACAAACAGATAAAAGTGATCTTTTTAAAACAAAAAAATGTTTCAGCTACTTTATGACATGGTTACTACTTACTACTTAATCTTCAAATATATCAAATTCTCATAGCACAGTGTTTGTAACAAAACTCCTCCGAAACGGGTTGACTGATTCCTAAGAAATTTTGTGTGTATATTCAGTAGTGAATAAGAAGTAAAATTTTTTTTTTATATGTTCATAGATATAATTCATATGGCAAAACAACATTTGTTGGGTCAGCAGACATTAAACTTGATCAAGCTACATTTTAGAGCTTAATTCGTGTTTTTTTCTATTTTCAGAAATATATGTAATTGGTTTTCCGGATCAGGCGTAGTATTTGCCATATCGTCTATCTTATACAAATAAAATTCTTAAAAATTCGCTTCTTGGAGGCACACTCCACCTTCAATAACATAAAAAGTAGTAATAACGCATACTACCCCACAAATAAAAACATCTTTGTTATCATGCTATTGTCTCTTATTAGCGAAAGACTTATAAATAAGAGAAAATAGCTTCAATGTTTAGATAATGTGCGTCAAAGTGTAATGACGATTCATACGAGTTAGCTTTTTCCATATTATTGTAGGGATTGAATAATATTCAGCTGAAATTCAATTATTGAGAATTAAATTACCATAAATTATGTATATTTTCATCTGAAGTCATCTGAAATCATTCTGAAGAACTGACAACTTCTACTGCGATCCCCAAGACACCAGCCATGGGTGGGGATTATGGAAAATCCCCTATAGGGGGAGAACTTGTCCAATGGTGGACGTTTCGGTTGATGCGATGAAGTAAAGTTAACCGTTACACCTGTTACGAATTATAATATCAATTTTAAAGTTTACAGAAACTGTTTATATATCTAAGTACTGAACGATAAGTACTGATAAAATTTCTTATAATTGGCCACCAAACCGCTAATTAGTACGCTATTAAGGCTCAACATTTACAGTTAATTCTTATCTCGTATTTGTTTACTCAGCAAAGCAGAATGGAAGGTAACGGTTGATAGATTAACTACGGTTTGCAACTATTTTGATAACGTGAATTGAGTTGGGAGCGTCAATAAATCTTGGATTAATCAAGCCAAAGGCATCGAGGTATACGAAGGATTGATTTCCAACTGAGATTATTTTAACAGCTAGTGGCTTATGTAAATTATATTCTTGTTGTGGTACATATTGAGATTAAACTAAATTGCACTCAGTGTACCCTGAATTATATAGCTATTACAATATAGCTGTTGATAGATTACGTGTGATCGATTTGATTGGAGTTTCTTCTACGCACCGTCTAATGTGAGGTAGATACTAGTATAACTTCTCAAAAAAGTTTTCAATTGCTTATTATAGTCATTGCACTCAATAATATATAATTTGATTATTATTTTGCACATGTTCGTTCCCATATACTCTATTTTAAGTCTCTCCGTCACCGGCCAAGGCATATATTGTACGATCCGAATGACCCTATCGCAGCTGTTACGTTGGCAGCTGTTGAGTCCCACCGTCACCACAAGGCGGGAACCATCAAGGAGTGATCGTGTGGTATAGTGCAAATGAAATTATGTCGTATCAACTCTTTATTATGTACCAATTGTCAGTGAAGAAATATGTCTTCAATAGGACCTGACTTCTTAAGGAGAATACTGAAGTAAGGTTGGTTTCTGTTGAGGATATTTTCCGAATTTTTTACTGTATCTAAAAGTTTAAAATATCTTAATCATGGGAGGCTTCCTGCAGAACTCAAAATATTAAAATTTGAATTATATAGCTAACTATTTAAACGAGCTAGATATCCATGAATGACATTGGGGATGGATGGACAGACAGACTGACAGTAGAACCAAATAATAGGCTCTTTTTTGCTATATGGGTAGAGAACCCAAAAAGACAACAGAAGAATTTTAATACGCTATAAAAATAAATAAATGTAATTAAATAAGACTACATGTATATAATAAAGCAGCCATGTTTAGCAAAATAACTAATTATAAGCACAACGTTAAGAATTCATTAGCATACATTAAAATTAGCAATAAACGAAAATGAGTATGAAACGCTTGCTGCTATGTATGTATATTATACAAAAACACTCACTCCAAATGACTCCGAATACCGACAAACTTTAGTCTCAACTTTTGCGTGAAAATTGCAAAATTCACAATTACTGCTCGAATTTCAGCTTTCGGTGCGAGTGGGTATGACTATTGCAATTTTCTCTCTTATTTTTCTGGCTATTAACTCGCTGGCAAACCAGTTTGAGCTCCGCGTTTTTCACATCAGAACTTGACGTTATTGTTAATAACGAATGTTTATTTTGGTCTCCAAATGTTATATTATAAGCGAAAATTTTGTTTGATTATTGTTAAAACAATTTTTAATCTCTAATTTTCATATATTTCAATAAAAAAAAAAAACCTTGAAATTAATGCTACCAGCGCTTATAACAGGCTTACAAATTGTAAATCTAATAGAAATTAATAAAAGGTAAGCTGCGTATTTGACCTTGGGTGTTACAGATAAATATTCATAGGTGACGTTGATCGCATTCCATCAGGCTAACTGCTTGCTTGTTTGTAATGAATGACATTATTTGGAAAATGAACTATGTTATTTTTTTCTGCCATAGATGGCAAACAAGTAAGCCTGATGCAATGTGATCACCATCACCTATGAATACTTATCTGTAACACCCAAGGCCAAATACGTAGCCGACCTATTAAAGACTGTTGACTCGCCTTTTTAAGAACCCCGTGTTGTAGCTGCTCGGTAATACATTGGGAGGGAGCTGGTTCCACATTTTGCATGTGTAAGGCAGAAAAGATCGCGTGAACCACACAGTATGTGATCTTCACGGGCCTTTAATGTGTAGATGAGCTTTCTGACGATGGCGGTTAGATATAAAGATAATATATTATACAGAAGTTTTATTAGCCCTTTCGTATTTTTTTTACAGGCAAGTTCAAAGTAATTGTATTTAATACCATGTATATAATTGATTTAATTTTATAATCGTAATATGTTGACACAATACAGTTAAATACAATTTAAAGTTATTGCGTTTGCATTTGTCCTAAGAACAAAGATTCTACAAGCTATATTGTCTTATGTATAGAAGGGATTGTGATATCACTTAGTGCGGTGGTGGATCACAACCGCGACGCTGGCATTATTATTTTTATTTGTGAATTTCTATATAAAGTGGCTAGTTTCAAAAACATTATGTTGCATGTAAGATCTTAAAATGTAGCAGTACAGAAACGTTTGATTACAAAAGCGTGTTATTAAGGTTTTCGTTCGTTAATAATTTGGTCATAAGGATTAAATTAGTGTCATATCAATCTTCATATCTCGGAAAGGGTAGCCAGATGTATAAAAGTCCATATTTTATGGAAGATTTCGATGAAGGTATTTTTTTTCATCGTTGTCATCATAAATGGTGATCTCTAAGGTTTTTCGTAACACATATAAGAACAATTTGTTGTTTTGTTTTATAATATATATTTCGCAGGGATATACATTTTAGTAAAATAATAATTAATAGTCTTGACAAAAAAAAAAGATTTCAACTAACCCATTGGCATCCGCGTGGACAATATCATCCATTTAGGAATGAAATTCTATAGTTCTCGTTATGTCGAATGCCAAAGGCTAGTGAATTTTAAATATGCGTTATCTTGTTTTAAAATTAAAATATAATTTTCAATAAAAAACCTCAGTTTTGTTTTATAGCGAAAATTACAACAAGACCTGTTGGTCATTATAACCCTGTTGCAATTTTTTCAACGTTGGTGTATATTTTTTCCTTCACAATGACGCCGTGTTGAGTTTCTTTTACTTTAAGCATTGTATAAAACTTTAATATTTGCGATATATGTAGCTAGGCCCAAAAATATAACGTTGCACGTGGGATTTAAACTTGTTTTTAAGTACTACCTTCAACATAAAGACAGCTACCTACTAGACTTATTAACATACAGTCTGTTTCCTCATATGTTTTGTAATTGTTAAAACACAATTAAGACTTTTAGACTTATTTAAACTACACAGGCATAAACCTAAAAGCGCTCAATTAATTTGCATTAAGCGGTACACAATGAGCGCACGAGCTGCCAATACTTCGTCGAACTGATTCATTATACATGCAACCGACCAGTTAGTTTTGGTAAAATACGTTGGGGATAGTTTGTTTAGGTAGTTATTTCGGTAGGAGTTTATACAATAGTTTTATCACGGTATAAGGTGATGCAATCAACCTATAGTTGAAACTAAATAGGCTTAAAAGCCTTCACCTTGGGTCTATTCAGTTCTTCTTTTCAGTCGGGCATTCTTGATGGTCGGTTGTTAAGTTGGTGATCCATGATCGTCAACTTTGTCGTCAGTCTTCCTGGCTGCTATCACTTATCTGGTAATGATTTTATATAGTACTGAATATATATATAAACTAATATTTTGTGGAAAACTGATTATTAAAGTAATTAATATAATATTAACTAAGTACACAATATTTGTTTCTTTTTCATTATTTACTATAAGATTATTTAATGTGCACTTTTTGTCAACGTCTCATCTGACACATGTGCAGAGGCATACATGTGCTGGCAATGGTACATAATGCCAACTTTAGTTATGTAGTTTCTTTATTAGCCGACTATGCCTTGATGCCAAGTTTTTGAATGTGTCCTAATGTCAGGATTATCAAGTTTTGGCAATAATTATATTCGTTTTATAGAAATGTTAATAAAATGAATAAACTTAATTTATTAGTATAAGTGAACTAACCATGTCTAGTTTAAGAGATGTCACAAGAATTTGATCGAAAGCTTGAATGTGTATTTCATTCAAGTTTTCAACTAACTTCGTAACCAGTAGATTTTTTTTACAATTAAAGAACTCGTTTTAGTACATCTTTGGGTGTCCCATCTCAAATTGACCGTTTCCGAATCAAAACACCCTCTTCTAATTACATGGATCCCCTTTGTTCCCAACTCAATTATAAGTTAGTGCAGTTACCAACAGGCAACAAGTTTCAACGACTGTTTAATAGCCTTTCATGGCTCTTCTTATTGTTGGGTAAAAGAAATATTGACCAAAGTTTGTCTTATTTCACTTTGCAGAAAACTGTCATTACATTGAAGAGTTGTAAACAGCACTGGTATAATTACCTTATTGGCCATAAAAAGAATAATTTATTGCGTGATTAATAATGAGCATGGTAAAACACACATATTCCGTTTTTTTATATCAGTTAGGTTAGATACATTGTCCAAATTCTAGGAAAATTAGGTACTCGTAAGAAGAGTAGTGCGACATTAATTCTGTGGTGACATTTTTTCTAAAGTTGCAGATATTATAAACTAGTGAATTAATTCACTAGTTATCCCTCCTGGCCTTTAAAGAGGCCTTCCCTTGCCCAAAATCCAGTGAAGCTGGACGGCCAACAGCGGCAGCCATCATCTATGTCCTCCCTACTTAAACTCACTAGATATCTAAGTCAATAGTAGGTAACCTAGTGGGAACTAAGACTCGAAGGTAGCTGTCGGAAAATAATGTTATTGTTTCCGTATCAGTACCTGTATTTAATAATCTTAAATCATAAGTTTGAATTTATAATGAATGGATCAGCCAAACGAAGTAACTACCGCCCAAACTTATTTACATTTTATTTGCTTACACTAGTATTATTATCAGATTTAATGAATTTATTTCTAACTAATGACCCGCGCTGGCTTCGCATGGATGCAATGCTGATATTAAATGTACTACAGAATGTCTTTGTATACAACGTTCACAGCTATTTTGTCATTAGACAATACAAACATGTTTTCTTTAGAGGTTAAAGGTGAAAGTTTAAATGTTACTCTTGACATCACATTAGAAACCTCTAAAATTATAAGTGTTTGCTTGTGATATAAACCATTTTCTTGAATCACAATTAAGTAAACAGCATCAAAATTGGTTGCGTTGTTTCAAAGATCTAAGCATTTATAGGGACATACAGCGGGAAGCGGCTTTGTTTTATACTATGTAGTGATTAATAGAAATGTAAATTGTTTAATACGTCTTTGTTGTAGAAAATTATTTGCTTCATATTACTTCCTTTGGGATAAAATTCTTCGAACCAATCGCTTTCTCATTATGAAACCTTTGAGCTAATGCCAGTAAAGCGGATTATAATGTTATTTCCTTATCGTAATTTCGGAATTCAGCTGTAGCATTTCTTAGCTATTTCAAATCGTGCAAAGTTACAATCTTATTTTGGTTAATAATATTTTTTTCTAAAAACAAACATTGTTCTATTATGGCAGCCATTTGAACATTTCAGCGAATATGTGTTATTATTATGGACGATGATTTCAATAGAAATATAAAAATAGAAAACATTTCAAACACATGGAACCGCATTTTAATACTGAAACGTATGAAATAACTTGTTGAAGTCAATATCAACGCCAATCCTTTGGTCAGCTCCTTGAAGATGTAGAAAGTTGCGTTTTTCTTGGCATGCCTAACTGATTAACAGTGCTCAATGAAACCATATTAATATATAGAGTTTTGTATACGTTTGAGAGCATAACGATGGGGTAAAATCAAAAGATTTGTATATGCTCTCAAATGTATACGTAAGGTGTTTCTCAGGCTGCTCTAGCTGAATATCATGGACACATAGGTTCAGTGCTACCATATGGATAAGTCCTATGAGGATGTCTGTAAAAATAGAAAGAACGTTCCTATAGCATACGAGTTAGAAAATAAATAAAAAAGATACAATATATAAAGAAGATAAACAAAACTGATAATACAGGTATAGTAGATAAAACAGGATAAAATATATAAAAGAGGTTATGTAAATAGAGTAAATTAAGTAAATAAAAGTTTAGCAGGTTATCGTGACACAATATGTCGCCCCATGTTCAAAAACTATAAAATATTACCCCTATCATGTACGTTCTCAGGAGAAATGTGATTGCTTGCTAAACAATATGCAGTTTTTTGATATGTCTGTTAGAGACATAGGGGGATATATTCTCAACATAGAATAAAGGGATAGGTGAAGTCACAGATTAAGGACCGCACTTGAACAACAAACATGGTAGGGGCTTTTTTCCTTTCAAGCGTATTTTCACCCGCGCGCGGATCCAGTCTGCATGAGGGTAATGGCACTCGCTTTGCCACGTGCAGGACAAAGATTTCGTTTGCCGCTGCATTGTTGTACGTGTTAAACCGCCTTCCGCGCTCGTGATAGAAAAAATATGAATGAAATTATAGGATTAGACCGCACGCGTGTGGCTATCCACCTGACAGGAAAAGCAGCTTAAGGTTTTTTCAAGTTGTAACTTATGTTTAAAGTAACTCAAAATGTTATTGAATAAATATAAAGCCACCTCGTCTCATCATATAGGTACTACCCTAAACGAATTGGAGCTCAGTGATTTCTAAACGTCGATTTGTATTCACCACAACGCTAGCAAACCGTAGGCTGTACATACATTAGAGAAACCGATGCGAGAGGCTCACAAAATAGTCAGGACAAGTTTAAGTCACAGGCGTTTTGTGAGTAGAGTCGTTGGCGTACCTAAAGTGACATTCATCATTATCAGCCAAAAGATGTTTTGTGTTTAGTAAGACGCTGCCAAAAGCTGAAATTCTGTCACTATCGGACTGCATAGGAGTAAAAGAGAGCTAACAATGGTGAAATAGTGATCCATTAGGGTGAAAAACGAAAGTAAGCTTAATAACACAAAACTAGTAACGTAAATCGAAATAGTGACTTAACTTGTTAAGCCCCTTGAGAAAGTTATGCAGTTTTATTGTTATATTTTTATAAACATACATGGATAATCAGTACTTTATCAGTACTATCAGTACTAATATTATAAATGCGAAAGTAACTCTGTCTGTCTGTTACGCTTTCACGCCAAAACTACTGGACCGATTTGAATGAAATTTGGTGTGGAAATAGTTTGAGACCCGGGAAAAAACATAGGATAGGAGATGTTTTTATCCAACTGCGCAAAAAGAGCTTAATGTTTTTGCGCGATAACCGACATTCGCACCCGGAAAGCTAGTTAAGATATATACGTTACAAGCGTAATTTTATTCCATCGAGAAAATTTAAAGAAAACGTGTTTCGGAATTAGCTTGGCCCTAAAATATATGATCGCAATTAATATATAGTTTTTACTGCTGCAAATTGAAACATTTTGCATAAAATCTGTCCAAGTAAATTCAGGTATATAGTATCGATACCTGTTCTTAGAAATTTCCTCAAAATTCAGTATTTTATCGGTCATTCTCTGGACCTTGTTTTTCTCATAATGTTTCGGACTTAAGAAACAGTTCATTGTATTTTAAGAGCTATTCTGGGCTTTAAACGTAATCTGTAGAAGCATAGTATATAAAAATATATATTGTAAGTAGAACCACTTGAGTGGTACTGCGCCTAGATTTAAGAGTGCCTCGTTGGTGGAGAGGCACTTTTAAATCTTGAGGTATTCGGTTCTATTCCCAGGGTAAGGTTTCAAAAGGTTATTGTCTCTTTTTAGAAATTCCAGATTTTGGAGTATAATTTGTATATAACTATGTATTAATTGGGTTTTTTTAAATATAATGTAGTAAGTGTGCTGAGAAAACGGTCACACAACCAAATCACCTGACACCGACTCCATATCTTCCTGCCTGCTATATCCCTGGGGTATTTTAATATACGGCTTATTGAAATATAGAATATAATAGCTTTACCTTTTTTTGACAAAATAAACCATTTTTCTTTTATTTTCAATCAATTAACCAACTTTTAAATCGATTCATGAACCACTACTATAAGTCTTATCACTACATTTCACAGACGTAGTACGTGAACACTCTAGTAACAAGATTAAAAATTAATTGTTAATGAATTAAATGAATCGTTAACTAAAATATGTACGATATTAACTTAATGAAAATAGTATGCATATTTGTTTTATAAATATGATACGTACAAGATCGTTCTTTGTTATATATAAGTTCATAAAAATGTATATATATTTATCAAACAGTCGAAATGTACCGTTTCTGTGACTTTGGTTACCTATCTATTAGTTACATTTGGAAAAAGTACAGCTGTAACAATTTTTAAGTCGTTCCGCTCTGAGAGTAAACACTACGTTTTTAAGGTTATGTACCCAAAGGGCAAAAACGGGACCCTATTACCGAGACTTCGCTGTCCGTCCGTCCGTCTGTCACCAGGCTGTATCTCAAGAACGGTGATAGCTAGACAGTTGAAATTTTCACAGATGATATATTTCTGTTGCACAACAACAAATACAAAAAGTTGGCCAAGTGCGAGTCGGACTCGCGCACGCTAAAACAATAAAAGGTAAAAATATGAAGTCTAATGTTTTATAGCTAATGGTACGGAACCCTTCGTGCGCGAGTCCTACTCGCACTTGGCCGATTTAAAAAAAAAATCACTCCCACCTTTTACTATGCTCACATCTCCACGCCAAGGTAAGGTATCAAATCTCAACAGCTTATCGAGTGTATCCTCAGATTGATCGGCCGTTATATCTATCATCTTTGCCTTTTGCTCATCTTTAGTAACCCACAATTTAGTTTAAAATATTATTAAAAGTCTGTCACTGACTGTCTACAAAGCCTTCAAATAAATGTTAACCCGCACATGTCCTTTTACAATACTTAATGATGGCTGAAACAATGAAGGCTGAGCGGTAATAGATATGGACTGCCGTGCAGCAGGTCCCTGGTTCAATCCCAACGTCCGGCTTGAGCTTCACCGCAAGGGCATATTGCTAGCTACCACCCTCAAGTAGAAATTTTGTCGCCAAGCTCCTAACGGTGTGTTCCGCCAGCTGTCCTTGAGAAACAGAAAAATTACAGGCACATGAGACTTAACAACTGTATGTCTCATATGACGGCTGCAGTGCAATTCGTCACATGACGAAATGCATCTGTTATAGACAGAGGACAATCAGCTTTACATCAGGTGGGCCTCGTTCTTGTTACGTCACAATAACAGCTATCACCATTCTTTAGATACAGCCTGGTGACAGAGGGACAGACGGCCGGACGGACAGCGAAGTCTCAGCAATAGGGTCCCGTTTTTACCCTTTGAGTACGGAACCCTAAATAGTAATCAACATAAAATAATATGCACCTTGTTGCTAAAACCTGTGATGCTAAATTGCAATAACGTTTCAACTTTGAAGCTACACGCACAATAATTCTCAGAAAGATGCATAAAGGTAAAATTTTATTTGTTCTGGAATTAAGTTTATTTTTATTGGGGCGTTCACGTGATAGGTTCGCAATTTTAGAGAGGTGTAAAATTTTAAAGGTAGAATATATTGAGGTCAGCCTCAGTTTAATTTGGGAAGGTACGGATTTATTCGTTATGGGATCAGGAGTTAGATTAAGCTTTTGTTTGTGAACCCTTTCTCGCCTCATTTTGTTAAAGTATTGGCTTTGGTACATTATTTTGGTGGTTAGCGTTAAGTCATCGTTATTGAGAAATAAACATTTTTGAACGAAATGATTTTGAAACTTTGTCACAATAGCAAAACTAAGCCACAGAGCTGGAAATGAATGATAATGAAAGCTTCTGAGGGTACGCTTAGCCTCGGTCTCACGATGGCAGTCGATATAGCATGGTGGAAGGTTATTTTGCAAATGCACGCTTGGCTAGCTACCACTCTCAAGTAGAAAATCTATCGCCAAGCACCTAACGGTATTTTAGACTCCTGAGTTGTATTTTCCAGAAGACAGTAGTTATGTAATTTAGTGAGTTCCTTCGCGGTTCCAACGATATATATTGGAGCAAAGTACTTGGTGCGTTTCTTTGGAATGTTGATTTTAAAGCGGCGTCTTTTTGCCGAGGTTCCCCTTGTTTGCCGGTAGAAGAAAATATATTAATCGACTTTCGGGATAAAAGTATACTATGTCCTCAAATTTTCTACTTCTTTGTTATTTTTAACTTCGTAGTATGAACTCAAATCGTGCTAAATTTCATTGAATTTCATTCAGTAGTTTTGGCGTGAAGCGCGGCCGGGATATAAACAGACACAGACAGACAAAAATATTAAAAAAATATTGTCATATTTTTTTATATTTTTGTCTGCCTGTCTGCTCTCAAAAAATATTTTTCAAAATATCTGCAATGTACAGAATTGGCCCTGTTACAGTTTTATTATAAGTATAGATTCCTTCCATGAGTTCAAGAGAGTTGGTAATATTTGACTCTCAAGAACAGATACCAAAACACGACTTTTCGGTGAAAAGTATCTACTTTGGATAAGTATTACAGATTACAGATATTAAACAAATAATTTGGGTTACTTGGCTACCTTCAAAGCCTACGGTCCAAGAGATTATATAAAAATGCTCTACCAACATGTTAAATAGCTCAAGCCCGAGGTGGTTGAACATAATATGATACGATATAAAATCAATTAGCTTTGTAGTATACAAAATATATAATAGTCGGAAACTATGCCAAGATATAGATTTGCTCCCTTTTACATGTGACCATAATATGTCTGACTGAATTTGCGGGTATTAAGACTTCTTTGCCTGCTCCTTTTGAGAACGAAGCATCAAGACTTGAAACAATGGTAGCCGAGTGGTCACAGCTATGGACTGCCCTGCAGTGCCGCAAGTCCACGGCTCGATCTCCACCACCCCGGCTTCTTGACGTTTCAGCTTCACCGCACGGTGGAAGGGCATTTTGCTCGCCTGGCTATTTTCCTGCATTGAATGCTCGCCTGGCTAGCTACTCACTTTAAGGTAGAAATCTGTCACCAAGCATAATGGTGTGTTCTGGCAGCAGTCCTTGAGAGCCAGTAAAATTACAGGCACATAAGACTCAACAACTGTATGTGTCAGTGTGACGGGTGCAGTGAAGTTCATCACGGATGATGAAATGCATCTGTTATAGGCAAAGGTTTTTTTTTTTAAATGGTCTCGTCTACTTTTATCTGGAACCAAAACATATCTGGCTAAACTTGCGGTTTAAACTTCTTTGCTAACAGACTTTCCTTTTGGAAATAAGGCGTGAAGACAAAACAGTTTTAAAGAAGAGTTTTGTATGGTGGTAGGGCTTTTTTCGAATGCTCGCCTGGCTAACCACCCGCAAGTAGAAAATCTGTCGTCAAGCACCTAACGTGTGTTCCGGAAGCTGTCTTTGAGAATATTCAAGCACTGTCTAGTAAATAATATGCGAAGATAGTTCTGCCGACCTTCCAAAGCTAAGTTCTAGATAAATAATGGTTTTCTAAAGCAGGTGCCCGAACGTGGGTACTACAGGTACGAAAAAAGGCATAGTGCGACTGCTGGCGCAAAGCGAATACCATTTTTTCAACATTTTATTATATCCTGCCTGTCTATTATATCCGAAAATTCAAATATGTTGTGAATGAAATTGTGATGGCAATATGTTAAATGGTAAAGCCACCTGATGTTAAACGGACTAACCTCTGCCTATGGATCCTTGATTGTTAAGTTAATTTCATTTAAATTACGTTATCAAGTCTCGTGTGTCTGTAATTTTACTAGCTCTCAAGGAACTGTTAGGTGCTTGGCGACATAGTTTCTACTTGAGGGTGGTAGCCACCCAGGCAAGTATTCGCAAAATGCTCTTCCACCACGCGTTGAAACTCAAGCCAGAGGTGGTGACAGTTCCATGGATCTGCACCATGGCAGTCCACAGATAGTACCAGGCCATAATTGCTCCAAAAATTGTATACGTTAAATATATAACATAAAACATGTAAATATAATGTTAATTCCCAGTGGAGATTCCGTCACAGTTTTTGCTATAAGCCGACGTCATGTCAAAAACGCCAGGTAGCCCAGCAGGAAAGTTTTTGATGTGTTCTGGTATTTTCTGCAGATAATTGTATATATTTTTTATATGCTTGTCATTCAGATAAAATCCTTTTTTTTGTTACTTGAGTACAACTTCAAACTGCAGGACCAGAATTGATGAAATTTTCATCGAGATTAGATGATACAGAAAAGATCCAAAAATTCATGGGTAAACATAATCAATGTATATACCGTTTCTTGAATACTTCGCTGTAAACAACACACACTTGCGGAACATTATTTTGTGATTTTAATAGACATTGAATCAGATGAGACCTGCCCACGAAATCAGCAGCATTTTAAAACTGATTTGAATAGTGCAGGAAAAACATTACCAAACGCTTACAGTCTAACCACGCGCTATAAGCAAATATATGCCGTATGTTTGCAGTAGTTTGGCGCAGCGTGCGTAGGTATCGCGTGCAAACATTACCGTTTCTTGAACACTTTGCTACTCGAGGACTTACGCTATTGTGATTCCAATCGACTTACGAGAATTTACAAGTCTATTTAGTTGGAAAAGCCGAATTAGAGAAGTTTTCTTTTTTGTTATCAGCCACAAAGTTCTTACAAAGTAGGTAGCCTAATTGAGGACATTATAAAGTTAAAGTCTTGATTTAATTTACGTATTTTGGTTTTACTTGCAATTTTGTATCAGTTTTGAGTCAAACTAATTTAAATTAATTTAATTTGAAGGTTAGGTTTGAGTAATAACGTAAGATAAAAAGGTTGTTTATTGGCAGATTTGAAGATGATGTTAACACCTTAATAACACTTTGTTTTATAGAATCCATGCAACGAACGAGAGTGAAATAAAGAGTGAAATCGCATCAATAAACTCTGTGAAGACTGATTTAAGACTGCTGCCACAGAATATTTTGTCAGTTGGAAAACCTATTAGTTTATAGATTTAATTGAGCCTTGATTTTTATTACTCTTGCATAATTGTAATACAATATTTAGCCTTATTAATGTTAGCTGATAGGTTAGCCTTTAACTACCATCACACCTGAAAGTGTTGATGTGATCGAAGATGTGGTTCAGGCTAACCAGCCAAACTGGCTATCAAGGACAACTGCCAGAACACACTGTTAGGTGCTTGGCGACATATTTTCTACTTGAGGATGATAGCTAGCCAGGCGGGCATTCGCAAAATGCCCTACCAGCATGCTGTAAGACTGCTATCCAGGCAACAATCGGGACCGACGGCTTAACAAGCCCTCCGGTGCACGTGCACCTCAGTGGTAATGCCACTAGCATACTACCTACTTGCTTAACTTAGCTGATCGGTTAAGAACGATTAAGCAAACTTCTTACATCTATACATATCATAATCTTTTTCAGTAAGGATAAAAGAGTCTATGTAACCAGATAAAATAAACGATTACGTTCAGCGTCCATAAGCAATTTTAGTAAATATATAAAGAAAAAAAACATATTCAAGTATAATACTTAAATGTGTTTTTTTTTAATTTAGTTAGTAGTAAATGATCAAGATAATGTAATAGAAGTCTTACAGCCTCTCAAATGAAAAATAAAACGTAAAATTCAGACCACGATCAAAATATCTATAAGTACATAATAATTCCAAAGAAGATAATTATATATGATATCTTTTTACCGTAGCTCTATGTAGGATAAATATTTATACAAACTTAAACAGCCAAAAAATGCCACGATTTTTCATATTTGACTTATCTACAGACGTGCTCCACGTATGGTTTCACCGGAATTATTTTATACTTAACTAGCCAGGCGGGAATTTTTCAAGGGCCTACTTCCATGAAGTGAGGCTCAAGCCTGCTATGGGATTGAAACGATGGACCTTCTGCGCGGGAGGATATGATCATTGTCACTACGCCATCACGAAAATAACTGAAAAAATTATTTCTATGTCGGTTATCATTTTGGGTGTTTTACATACCATATTTTGGTTTTACAATGACTTTACCATATTGTAATAATAATAAATAATAAATATTATAATATATTGTCTGTAATGTCAAGAAGAGCAGTTGCAGTGCTTCTACCCTTTCTAAAACCAGACTGAAGTTCTGGGAGAATATTGTTCTTTTCTAAGTAATCTGTTAATTGATTGCATATAACTTTTTCCAGTATTTTAGATGTACACGGTAAAATACTAATTGGTCTCAAGTCTGTGATAGCAAGTGGGTCGTTGGTTTTTGGAAATGGGCGGACGATAGCTGTTTTCCAGAGGGTAGGAAATGTTGAAGAAGATATTGAAAAATTCACTATCGCAGTCACTACGCTCAAAGAGTATGGTAAAGTCATCAGTAGTTTGGTTTTATAAAATAACCGACAGGTGCGACGAATAATTATGTAAAGAATTCTAAATTTTGAAGCACTCGTAGCGAAGTTTGTTTAACTATTCTGAACCTATCAGCAAAGCTAAGCAACGTCCGCCTCGGTCATGAGTTGGATGGGTAGCCGCTGGTGACATTACTATTGAGCGCTTCCGTGCTTCGGTGGGCACGTTAAGCCGTCGGTCCCGGTTATTGTTTTCGGATGGCAGTCGTTATAGCATGGTGGTACAGCATTTTAGAATGCCCGCTTGGCTAGCTACCCACCCTCAAGTAGAAAATCTGTCTCCAAGCACCCAACGGTATGTTCCGGCAGCTGTCCTTGAGAGCCAGTAATTCTAGGTTAGCCTAAACTACATCTTCGAGCACATCATCACTTACCATCAGGTGAGATAGTGGTCAAAGGCTAACATTTCAGGAATAAAAAAACAAAAAAAACTTGATGCTACCAATCGGATGCAATCATTGCTAAAATCAAATCTATTTACTAATCCAATTAAAATTGAAAGATCGTGCGTATTTTGTTAATTATTGTGAACTTGAGAAGTCCGAAATTAAAGCGGTTACTGTATGAGAGTTGCACTTATTTACATACTCGTATTTATTCGTCGGATGGGTAGCTAAAAAGAACATAATAATACTCTAATAGATAATTAAGCAAATTATCAATAAAATTTAATCGCATGATTACCGGTAATCATCAATAATTTGATAAAAAGTATTATGAGCGTCGTCATTAGCACTAATCACTAATCAAGGAAGATTTTTAATAACGCTGTTTGAATTATGCGGGAATTTTGAGTCAATTCATCATCGCCTTCGTGGCGCAATCGGTTAGCGCGTTCGGCTGTTAACCGAAAGGTTGGTGGTTCGAGTCCACCCGGGGGCGTTTAATTTTGTATGAAGATATTTTTATAAAGTTCAATATTACGAATTATGCCAACAAGTGGCGAAGAGGTAACTTTGGCAACATTCAAGAACTACATCAGGCCCAAATCTGAAACGTCTCAAACGTATGTGGTTGATGTCTAACTGATGATGACGACACATCACACGCGGGCGTTTACGAAGAAGTGAGGACTCTACCTGATGCAGATAAAATTATTATTATACGAATCTTTGTAAGCTATAAAGGTTTATGTAGTATTTATACTTGCCTCTACAACTTTCTTACACATACACAATTTTCGGTTAGCCTGAACAAGATTTTCGACCACATCATAACTTACCAACATGTGAGATTGTGGTCAAAGGCTAACCTAACAAGCATAAAAAAAATATCCCAGAAACCAGGTAATATATACTTATTAGTTACTAGCTTTCCGGGCGCGGCTCCGCCCGCGCGTATGTCGGTTATCGCGCGAAAACATTAATCTTTTTTTGCGCAGTCGGATAAAAACTATCCTATGTTTTTTCCCGGGTCTCAAACTATCTCCATACTAAATTTCATTCAAATCGTCTTAGGTTTTCGCGATTGTTACACATAGTAATTAAACAACTTTAAACGTCACCCCGTGACCACGATCACTGCAAAGTGTTTGAAACGTCGGGATAAAATAATGAAAAATATACGCGATTTAAACCGTTTAAAGTTGTTTAATTACTATTCATTCAAATCGGTCCAGTAGTTTTGGCGTGAAAGCGTAACAGACAGACAGACAGACAGACAGAGTTACTTTCGCATTTATAATATTATATATACATATATATAAGTACTGATTATGTCCTCTTTGTACACTGATAAGGTTTTATTATTTTACTAGCCTTCCATCCGCGGTTCCACCCGCGCGTATGTTGGTTATCTCGCAAAAACATGAATCTCTTTTTGCGCGGTAAGATAAAAACTATCCTTTGTCCTTCACCGCATCTCAAAATATTTCCATACCAAGTTACCAAATCGGTCCACTAGATTTGATGGATTATAATGAGTTACCTGCAAGGAAACCGTGTCATTTGTGTGAGTTTAAAACGCGGTTCAATCGCACCCGTTCGTTGATAGTGAGTTTGCCGTTTCTACTTTCTATACGCTGTGACTGTGCGCTTTTTATAAAGCAGCACGTTAATTATTTACCTCATTATTTTCCTTTAGTTGAAGGACAGTCTGAATATAATTGATTTGTAAGCTGGAAATACTTGCAAAATGTCAACTATTTCTAACGATACACTCTTGTTCACGACACTGTTTGTTCATATGTTTTTTAGAATAGATTATCCGTGCATCGAACAAAAGACATATAATGAGTACGAAGGCATCAATATCCCTCATAAGCACCATTTTATAAATTCTAATTCGAGTAAACTTTTAAAAAGTGCGATTTATTGTAAGGTAAGATTGCAATAATTTTGTGCTTTCACATACAAACGAAGTTCTGTCATATTATAAAGAGTAGGTAAGAGTTTTTGATGCAATGATAGCTGAGTGGTTATAGCTATATACTGCCAAACTGTCCATGGATCGACCCCCATCATCAGCTTGACTTTCATGGTGGAAAGATATTTTGAGAATGCTCGCCTGGCTAGCTACTTACTCAAGTAGAAAATCTGTCGCCAAGTACCTAGTGTATGTTCCGGGGCAGCAGTCCAGTAATATTACAAGTACATGAAACTAAACAACTGGTCTGTCCCAGGGTGACGGGCGCAGGGCTATTTGTCAGTTGGGCTGAAGCTGAAATTCATCTGTTATAGGCAGAGATTACCACTTTATATCAGCTGAGCCTCGTGCTTGGTGAAATGTGGGTAGAAAATAAGCGCTGGACAAGGAAAGTATTCGTCAATAACTCTAACCGAGGCAAGGATACTGAAGAGATCATATTGGTGTTTTTTTTTATTTTTAACTTGAAAGTGGAGTACTCTTTTGATCCACCACCAAAAATTTTAGGTACCAACATAATGCGATAATCCCAAAATAATATTTTCCTAAAGATTCAGGATCTTGTCTTGTATTTCCTTACAAAAAACCGTAGGTTGACAGAACAATAGGGAAAATTAATAGGCCAGGTTAAATTAAAAAAAAAAACCTCTTCTTTAATTAAAAATAAGCATAGACACTTACAAAAATAGTTTTATATCAAATAGTAGGTATATAAGCTGTTATCAACATAAGAAGGTGTAATTATGTTAAAGAAAATGAGAGTAACATCTGCCGACAAACTTTTCAACAGTTTGGCAGAAAACAATTTAAGCAATTGTAATTATGCCTGTCTAGCTAAGTATACTGGTACTTATCAAGTGCCCTGCTTCCATGATATGAAGCTCAAGTACGCGACCAGATTTGAGCCATGGTCCTTATGCTCGGGAGATCATGGGCATTGTCACTCGCCCACAAGTTATATTACTTAATGAATTTTATGATCATATAAAAAACACCACATTACTCTTAATTAAACAAGAATTTATTAATTATAAAAACTAACGTGGTTTTCATTCATTTTAGTAAATAATACGGAATAACTCACGTGAATCAGTCAGACACTATAGTCGGAGCTATCTGACTGATTCACGTGAGTTATCCCGTATTATTTACTAAAATTTATTAATTAAAAGTTATGCAAATAATTTGTTTTTGTTAAGCGTTTTATTGTTCCATTGAAATCAAAACTGCTAATTATATAAATATGTATGGAATCGTTTTTAAAGCTCTTTACTTTGATTCCCTACTCGATGGGTTTGAGAAAAAAGTTTTTTTTCTCAAAATGTAGCGTCTAATATTCACCAGTTTCTCTTTTTTTACTTTTTTGTGTACCTAGTGTCACCCGCGCTATCAAAAAAAAAACAATAATATATCAAACATTAAAATCGGTTAGGCTGTTTAAAAGTTATGGTGGAATAAAATAACTCACAAACATACATGAACCCTGAAAACTTAATACACATTTTTCTGGGCAGTCGTGTTAAAACTAGAATAAATTATCATTCTATATAAATTCTTGTATATTATGTGAAGCTCTTTTCTTTTCACTGCTCAAGAATACTTTTCCATAAACCGATAACCAGAGAACAATTTAAGGAATTGTATAATAATATTCAGCGAGCAAATTGTTTTACAATCTTAGAACTAATTTTACTACATACAATTAGTATAAAATTATTTTTTTTAGATATTTGGACTCTCTAAATACTAAACTAGAGAGGATTCTCTAGGATTTTCTGTATCGTAGAGACCAGTTTTTTACAGCATGAATTTATTTATGACGTTTCAAGTGTATTTAGCAAATAATAAATGTTATGGATCGATAACCAGTAATCATTAGTGATTAATAATAATGAGCGTCATTTGCACCTAATCAGGGAGGTTTTGAAATGATGCTTTCTGAATCATGCGGTAGTTTTTCCCATAATCGTCATCGCCTTCGTGGCGCAATCGGTTAGCGCGTTCGGCTGTTAACCGAAAGGTTGGTGGTTCGAGTCCACCCGGGGGCGTTTCATTTTGTATGAACATATTTTTATAAACTTCAGTGTTACGTATTATGCCAAGCGAGTTATGCAGAAGTTGCTTGAGTAACATTAAAAAAAAACGGGCAAGTGGAGTGGGACTTGCACTCGAAGGGTTCCGTACCAATATATGTAACTTGTTCTTGCAAGTTACAGACACTTAAAAATAAAATAAACGGCGAAAACCTCTTATATTGTATGGGAGCCCCCTTAATAATTAATATTATTTTATTTTAATTAATTATATTTAAAGAGAACATAAAACTAAATATTCTGTGAATAGTTAAAGCGTCTACCTGTCACCGTTATTAGTACCGAGCAAGAAACGGTAAAAAATCAAGTTTGTTGTATGGGAGCCTCCCTTAAATATTAATTTTATTTTATTTTTAGATTTTTAGTATTTTTGTTATAGCAGTAATAGAAATACATCATCTGTAATAATTTCAACTGTCTAGCTATCACCGTTCTTGAGATACAGCCTGGTGGCAGACGTCCGAGAGACAGCGAAGTCTCAGTAATAGGGCCCCGTTTTTACCCTTTGGGTACGGAACCCTAAAAAACTACATTGGTCCTTAGTACACATCTGAACGTGTGATGTTTATTTGCACAACACATGTAACTAACGGGAACGCCACTACATATACGTGTATCACGCATTTCACACTGGTTCTCCATCAATTAAGTCGAGGCAGTCAAAAATAATTCCCACGCTAGCTCCGCCCATGCGGCGCAACGATCCCCGCTGCACCGAACGACGCGATGTGCAGCGGCGCACGCGTCTCGCTTAAAAAAACATTTTGTGTACTTCATATTAGATTCGCGAACACAGATACCATTGAGACGATTTCAACTTTTTTTATAATCTTATTCACGTGACGAATTTCGATACATAAAGTAACTTTGTATATACTGCAATTGATGTCACGTTTTTATTTTTATCAACATTACTAATATTTCTTAGTAAGAAATTGATTATTTGATTTACTTTTCAAAATTATCCTTACGGTCGACAGTAGCTCATAAAACTAAAGCCAAAAGTTTTACTTTTTACAATATGATAATGTCTGCTCGACTTTATTGGCATATATTATTATGTATGTATTGGTATATATATTATACATATTTAACTGACTTCCCAAAAGAAAGATGGTTCCTAAATGGTTGGTTCAAGACGTACCACAGACTACCCAGAATGTTGCCATGAGTGATTATTCCTAACACCCTCCCTTAATCACTACATGCTAACTTACAAGCAGATCTTAAACTAACCAACTTAGGTTTTGGCAAACACTTGGTGAACAAGTCTGCGGGCTGGTTCTCTGTAGCAATATACAAAATATTTATCTTATACAACTTAATTATATCTCTTACATACTTAAGTTTTATATCTAAATGTTTCAGTCTAGCACAATTATTATCATTCAATATAGCCTTAATCGCAGACTGATTATCCTCAAAGATAGACATATGAATCATTTTACAATTTAAAATTTCTTTAGTTATGTTATAAAGTACAATTAAATCTTGAACAGCCCTAGCTAATGACAAAATCTCTGCCTCAGTAGAGGACAGTGCAATAGAACTTTGCTTCTTTACACACCAAATTACAGGACAATCATTAAAGAAAATTATATAACCAGAAACAGACTTTCTATCCTTCATATTAGATCCCCAATCTGCATCTACATAAACATTCAAGTTAACTTCATCAGTAATGTATCTTTGGAATATTAATTTAAGCTCTAATGTTCCCTTTAAATAGCGAAGGATTCTCTTTAGCCCAACCCAAGCAGCAACAGTTGGTCGCTCTTGAACTTGGCTAAGACAGTTTACAGAATACAAGATATCAGGTCGAGAGGTCATTGACAAATACAACAATGCACCTACAAGTTTACGGTAAGGACCATGAAACTCTTCACCATCTACAAAATCTGATACAGTAGACTTAGGAACTAAAGGAGTGTCACATGGCTTACATTCTGTCATTTTAAATCTAG
This sequence comes from Plagodis dolabraria, assembly GCA_963854805.1. NCBI lineage: Eukaryota > Metazoa > Arthropoda > Insecta > Lepidoptera > Geometridae > Plagodis > Plagodis dolabraria. Next base: position 23,681,438 of record OY978461.1, read on the forward strand.
CTAATAACTTATCAATATATGCCTTCTGACTTAAACAAAGTTTATCATGAACATATTCTAAATTTATACCAAGGAACTCATCAGCAATATCAGCTTTAGACATTTCAAATTCTTTTCTAAGTAATTGAATAACAATCTGAACTTCAGCCTCATTTGAACCTGCTAATATTAAATCATCCACATAAAGAACTATATATGTCTCACAATTATTAGACCTCTTTACAAATACACATGACTCAAATTCAAGTTGCTGAAAATTCAATTTAAATATAAAATCTGTGAATCTTTTAAACCACTGTCTAGGTGCCTGTTTAAGTCCATACAAACTTTTAAGCAATTTACATACTCTACCAGATTTATCATCATAACCTTTAGGTTGATCCATAAAGATTGTTTCATCTAACTGACCATTTAAAAAGGCAGTTTTAACATCTAATACATACATATTAAAATTCTTCTGAAGGAAAATAGCAAACATTAATCTCAGATATGACATGCCTATAACTGGCGCATAGGTTTCAAAATAATTTATACCTGATCTCTGCTCAAAACCACAAGCAACTAACCTAGCCTTATGAATATTATTCCTTTTTATACATAATACCCATTTACAGGTCATTGACCTTTCACCTTCAGGTAGTTCAACAAGCTCCCACACCTTATTCTTATGTGGGTTTGGGTTTAAAGACATTTATTCTCAAAAAAGACCTAAGTCACTTACATGAGAACAATAATTATTACTTAAATTATAAAATTAGTAAGTCGTTCGTGTATAAAAATTTAGGTAGCTACTCATCTAACACATTACAACAAGTGATTTACCAAAATATGTTCATTTAACTTGGTTTTGAATGTATTAAATGAGTGTTCACTTTTAATATTTGAGGGTAGTGTATTATAAAGTTTTGCTCCTTCATATGAAATAGTTTTTTTACCATAGTTTGTACGACATCTTGGCACAGCTAAGAAACTAGCTCGCCGAGTGCTACGTTTGCTAATATTTTTTAATTTGGTAAAGTTTAGATCTGAATGTACATTTTTGTCAAGAGTTTTACGAATAAAAATACAAGTGTTCTGTATGTATAACTGCTTTATATTCATTAATTTTGTATCCTTGTAAATTTTATTTGTTGATGTAAGGTAATGATAATTGAACAGCATTTTAACAATTTTATTTTGTGTAACTTGAATATTTGCAAGTTTTGTTTTAGAAGCATTACCCCAGATTTCAATAAGGTATAACAAGTGTGGTTTGACTAAGGCATTGTAGACTACGTACCGCAGATTCCGTGGAATACATCGAACTATGCTACGGAGTGATCCTAAAAGTGATGAAAGCTTGCCTTTTATGTGGTCTAAGTGAACATTCCATGTCAAATAGCTGTCCATTCGTAAACCTAGATATTTTTCGTTGTCTCTTTGTTCTAGGGGTACATTATCTATTGTCAGTGAATTGTGCGGTGGGATTAATTTATTTTTGGCTTTGAATATAACATAGCATGTTTTGCTTATGTTGATAGTTAACCGATTATGCTGAAACCATGAAAATAATTTATTTAAATCGGTTTGTGCTTTTGGAATGATGTCGTGTATTGAAGGTCCGAAATAAAATAAACAGGTATCATCCGCATACATAGTGAGATGACCATGCAATTCAATTTCTGATATATTGTTAATATAAATTAAAAATAATAGTGGTCCTAAGATGGAGCCTTGTGGAACGCCACATTCCAAAGGTAAAGCATCACTTTTATTATTTTCATCTATTTTAACGACCTGAGATCTGTTTCTGAGATAAGACTCAAACATTTTTAAGGCTTTGCCAGTAATATTTATACATTCTAACTTTTTTATTAGCAGGTCATGGGACACAGTGTCAAATGCCTTTTTTAAATCAATAAAGATACCTAGTACTATATTTTTACGATCTATATTTTGTTTTATTTTAGTCACCAAATCTATAGTCGCTGTTAAAGTATTGCTTTTTGGTCTGAATCCGTATTGACGTTTGGAGAGAAAGGTAATGGAGTTCAAATGTTTTTCTAATCTGCTATAAAGGATTTTTTCAAGTATTTTCGATAATACTGGTAGCACAGAGATAGGTCTGTAGTTACCTGGATCCATCCGTGATCCCGACTTATAAATAGGGGTAACCTTTGCTAGTTTAAGTGAGTCTGGAAATGTTCCTTCTAGTAGAAGTTTATTAAAACACTTACCTAATTGATTAGCAATGATATGTCCTATGCATTTGATAACTTTAGTACTGATTCCATCCAAGCCTGTGCTGCAATTAGAATCTAGACTGTTGATATATTTTATAATTTCGTCGGAAGTGCATGGCCCTATAGTAGCAAAATACTCATTGAATTTACAGCATATCTCTCTTGGGTTGGAAATATAATTTGAATCTACTATGAGTTTTGAAGGAGCAGAACTTTGTTTAATTTTATTATTTGCTAATGTATTTACCAATTTCCACATTCTCTTTGGCTTATTAATGCAATTGGTAAATTCTTTGTTGTAATATGTATCTTTTGTGACCTGAATTAATTTAAAAACATAATTTCTTTTTGCTGTAAATTTAGCTTTCAATGCATCGTCACTAGGTTTTACCATGAGTTCTGTCCATATAGCGTTCCTGTCGTTTATTTCATTCATAATATCTTTATTTATCCAATCTTTTTGCGGCAAGTTCTGAATTTTAGTTTTCATTACTTTGTTATCTTCTATGATGGTCTTTATCATATTTTCTAGCCGTAAATAATCGTGATTTAATTCTTCAAGTGTGTTACTCTCAAAGGAAGCGCGTAACTTTTCATAATTTAGTGTTTCATATTGAGTCCGTATCTTTGCAGGTGATTTAGCTTTCTTGAGTTCTAGGTATATTTGCTTATGATCGGACATAGATGAGTTAATTATTGCCATGTAGAAAGCATCATTTTTTAAGTTAGTGCTAACATGATCTAGAATAGATTTTCGTGTAGAAGCATCTCTAGTGCAGTATTTTTTGTTGATTTTATTGAGTATTACATATCCAGCTTCTTTGTTTATTCCTTTATACTGTTTTGTGTTTTTGTCTTTTGTTAGTAAATCGATATTGAAATCACCAAAAACAATCGCCCTTTTTCGTTGTTGAAGTTGTGAATCGTAGACCTCTAGAAATTCATTGTAATTCGTGTCGCCAGGATTGTATATAACTCCTACATCCACTGCATATCGCTCCAATCGTATCCATAAGTAATTGTTTCCTCCCAAATACTTTGACTCCGTCAGACTATGTTTTAAATCATTGTGGACATACGCAGAGACTCCGCCTCCCCTTTTATCAGTTCGGAAGTTGTAGTAGTGTGTATAATTGTGTAGTTGTAACTGCAAAGCTTGGGAGTCAGAAGTGATCCATGTTTCTGTGAGCAAGATTACATGTATGGTGTTGGGCAATGACCGTATAACACATTGAAGTTCGTCGAATTTGCCTTTTTTCCGTATACTCCTGGCATTAAGGTAAAAAAACCTAAGACGGGATTTATTACTTTGAAGGTTTTGGTAATCGTTAAGTACTTCATAGGTGTTGGTGCTTTCTGAGATTGAGTCAGAAGAATTTAATGTTTGGAGTTTTTTGAGGGTAATTTTGTTATTGTAGGTGTCCCATGTATGTATTTTATAGTGATTTCTGTTTCTCCCTCATTTAGGCGTTGAGTTAATTCATCTTGAACGTTCTTCAGATATTTTTGTTGCGCTGGTGTTTGGTCTGAAAATATTTTAATGCTTGCAGGTAACTTGTCCTTGTTACGCAAAAGTTCTTTAGCGGGATCTATGGTGTCGTAACATACCTTTAATCTGCGATTCTTTTCAGATGAGTATTTTCCTATTCTTATTATTCTTACGGGTTTTGGAAGATCTTTTCGCACCAATGAAGTTATATTTAAAACATCAGCCTCGTCTTTGGATATTCTTTCTTCTGTGTTGGATGATGTCTGCTCTGGCAGGCCTAGGATTATAATATTCTTCTCGCGATTTTTTCGATCTTGCACTTCTTTGATTATTTGTTCGTTTAAGGTAAGTTGATTTTCCAACACAGAAGTAGGATATTGAGAAGTAAGTTTAAGGTCACTGAGCTGCGATTCTAAAGATTTTATTTTTTGCTCACCAAGAGTGATCTGTTTTACCAATTGCGACAAGGAACTCCTAAAATCCTTTTGTTCGATGATAATGCTAGATGTGGATGATTTAATCTCATTAATTTGCGTTACATTTTGTTGAATTAAGCTTAAAGCTTGTTCATTCGTTGCCTTCATTTCAGTTATTTGAGTTTTCACTTCAGATATGTTTTCCTGCATTTTATTCATTAACTGCTCATTAGAACCGACATTTCTTTCCAACAAAGAGCCAATGCGATTTAGTTCTGACCGAACTTCTTTCATCTCATTGTAACACCCACAATCTGAATGGGATGGCTGTTTTCTTTTACGAAGAGTAATTAGGGGATCCACCGTCATTGCCAACGCACTTAGCTTAGATAGGTCAGGATGTGAACCACCCCCGGTCACCGCCGTCGTCACCGTAGCGGTGGCACCACTGGTCGGCGGCCGTGGTGGCGATCTTTGCAAACTCATACTGACGCAGCAGTGGTTTATTAAATCCTTTCAAGTTCTCACGGTGCACAATACAGACCGTGCGACCGGTGCGAGCAAGTCAAAAATAACAACTGTTTCGTTCTCGCGGGGGTGAGGTGCGGAGCAAGAAACGCGGCCGCGTGACTTCGTTTGGTTCAGGCACAGTACAAAATGTTGTAATTCACACACACACTAAATTTACTTTTGAGATCTACTACGAAGGAACTAAAACTTGTTTTTAAATGACACAAAATTATAAATTTTTAACGAAAATCAACACACGTCTACTCTGCGAGGCTGGCGAACGACGAACTTTGTATGTAAGGACTCAATCTCTTGATCCATAGCCTGTTTCCATAAAACTTGCTCATTTACAGGCAATTCCTGTACTTCTTCATACGAGATGGATTCAAGACTTTCTACAGTCACTTCATAGACATAATGATCCTTAAATCTAGCTGGTAGCTTAGTTTCTCTTTTAGATTGTCTAGGCCTGTTATTCTCCGCTTCATTTTCATCACAATCCAAGAATTCATCTTGACCACCATCAGCCATCCCTGGCTCTTCAGCTGCCTCAGGAACCACATCAGACTCAGGAACAGTCTTCTCTCTCATTATATTATCAACAGAGTCAGGAATACTCATCCTCTTCTCTTCATTAAATATTACATTACGTGAAACAGCTACACGATTTGTTTTCTGATCCAATAAACGATAGCCCATATTGGAGTATCCTACAAAAATCATTTTTCTAGATTTTGGATCCAGCTTCTTCCTCAGGTTATCAGGTACTCTCATATAAGCATCACATCCGAAAACCTTGATGTTATTCAAATTAGGTGCTTTTCCAAACTGTTCAAAAGGAGTTTTACCCACTGTATGGTTCGGAATCCGGTTCTTCAGATAAGCAGCAGTCTGCACCGCATAGCCCCAAAAAGTCTTGGGCAGATTTGCATCAAAGATGAGAGCTCGAGCCTTCTCCAACAAATACCTATTAGCTCTCTCCGCAACACCGTTCAAGGGAGGTGTGTATGGTGGTGCAGGATCTAGCAAAATATTCTTCAATTTACAATAGCGTGCAAGCTCACCTGATACATATTCCTTGGCATTGTCACATCTTATTTTATATACTTCTGGATTCTGCCTGAAAAACTGCTTGAATATATCAATAATGTCACTTTTATTTTTCAATAGATGTACTTCACAAAATCTTGAACAATCATCTATTATGGTAACAAAGTACCTCTCATTATCACTGGCAGGTGGGTCAAGCGGACCACAAATATCAGTATGAATCATTCTCATGGGTTTATCTTCCCTCTCTCTCGGACCTTTGCCCATTGGCACATTGGCTTGTTTAGCAGTCACACATTCTTCACAAAAATTTAAAGAGTCTGATACTGGCAATCCCAACTCTTTCATAACATTGTTGCTAGAATGTCCCATACGCCTGTGCCATAACTTTGCATCTTGCTCAACAAAGTGTGTTACAGCTGATGTACTAATAGGATCAAACTGACTTAAATACTGACCTTTTTCATTCAATCTGGCAATAACAATTTTTTCTTTATTCATCTTAACTATTGCAACATTATTTGTGAAGATAACACTGTAACCAGCTCTCTGTATGTTTTTCACAGATATCAATTGACCATTCAACTCTGGAATATACAAGACTTCGTTGAGAGTTATTTCTCGACCATTCAGCATTCCGACAATTGTCCCAATACCTTTGACTTCTAGAACTTCAACTTTAGATGCACATGTCACAGTGCCACTGTGGGGCCTCATGTCCTTAAACCATTCCTGTTTGCTGCACATGTGCGTCGATGCACCAGAGTCCAACATAAAATGTTCACTTGTTTGATTGACCATAAAGGTAACCGCAGCAGACTCACTGTTATTTGACTTTGGCTTAGTACGACAGTCCTTTTTCAAGTGGCCGGAACGTCCACAGTTAAAACATGTTGTTTTTCTTGGACAATATTTTGCAACATGACCCTTTTTCTTACATTTGTGACACGTAATATGTTGGTACTTTTCGGCATTAAATGCTACATTTGTTTTTGTATTTTCTGTCTTCTTTTCACTTGTGTCACTTTTTAATGCCTCTGCATTTAGTAATCTTTGTATAACAAAATCTGAAGTCAATGTCGTATCTGGCTGATTTTCTATTGTTGCCTTTACTATATCATATTCCGGAGGTAATGACATTAAGATATAAATGACAATATCCATGTCTTTCACAGTTGTTCCAGAAGCTCGCAATTCGTTCACCAATCCCAGTATTTCATTTATATGTTCCTGCATACTGCTATCACAGCGTTTTTTTGTGTTCGTGAGTTTCTTTCTTACTAGGATCTGGCTTACAGCACTTGATTTTCCATATTTTTCCTTTAAAGCATGCCATAGTTTATATGCTGTAGTTTCATCCGACATCGCCATCAATATGGAATCATCAATCATACTAAGTAACAATGCGTACGCCTTTTTCGATTTAGAATCCACAGTTTCTTCCTTTATTAGAAACTGATCCAGGTCTTTTGCAGCAAAAATAGCTTCTGCCCGACGTTTCCACAACAGATAATTCGTCCCTCTGAATGGTTCGACAATATATTTTATATTTTCTTCCCGGGCCGCCATATTGCATAGCCAGCCACACGACACGAAACAGCCCAAACCACCCAAGTAGAAAATCTTTGCTTTTACTTCTGCTCCAACACTTCCTTATGATTTTTCGGAACCACGCTCTGCTGTTGTTTATTAATGGTATAAATAAATCAGTGGCCGATAAATACTGAAGCTTTATTAAGAATAAACGAGCACAACAAAACTATACAGTTTCAAGACGTACCACAGACTACCCAGAATGTTGCCATGAGTGATTTTTCCTAACATAGAGAAAACGTATTGCACCAAACCAACATAAAGTGAGACGTGGGTCGGAATATGATGATGGTACATAACAGCCCAAACGGCACGATATATATTGATAAATGGGGTGTTTTTAAATTCTCCGTAGTAACGAAAGTGATTTCTACTGATTAAACTACCTATAAAAATTTCATTACCCCTTGGCATCCGCGTGGACGATAATTTATGAATGAATCAACATTGTTCTCAGTATCTTGGAATGCGATTAATCAGATTACACATCATTAGAATAAAGTAAAATATCATCAAATTGAATGAGCATAATATTATATTATATTCGGTGAATATGGGTACAATTGACCTGAAATAAATGGATTTGATTTGATTAAATATGACCATTCATAATACCATGACTCGTCATACAAATATGAATTATAGTTTTTCATAACTGTGCTACTGTACACGTTCCCATAATAAAATAAAGTAGGTTTTTTTTTTTATTGCTATCATATAATTTTTAACTGTTAATTACTAATGTTGAAAATATGTTCGTATACATCCTAGTACGTTTTATTTTTCATTTACAGTGGTAAACAGAATGGTGTTATTTTACTACCACTCTGCTTTTAGATACCAACTATGGCAAAAATTAGACCAACCAGATATAAGTAGATCTAGCCACTTCTAAACAGCAGGATAAGATTTTTTTTACCAAGCTTGCAGAAGAGTGTATATATGCAATTGTAAGGGGTTTAATTATTGGGATATTTAATAAAAAACACACGACTGCAGAAACATTGTAGAGAACATGTTATACAGGCTTCTTTTAATGCAACATAGCAGACAAGTGAGACAGTGAGTGGCACTGGAACAGGTGACTAAATTAGACTTTAAAATAAAAACAGTGGATTCTTAGATTGTTAGTAAGTGGACTATCATAATACAGATATTCGTGGATAGTCTACAGAGGTTATAGACACATTAAGTTAAGATGTATATGAATTAACAAAAAATCATTTATGAAATAAAAAATATATAGTTTTCCATTTATACAATTTTAATGAAATGCAAAAGTGTGCGTGAGAAATAACGAGTATCGGAAACGGAAAGTCAAGTTTGCAGTCCCCCCGATCGTCACCCCGTGACCACGATCACTGCAAAGTGTTTGAAACGTCATGACAAAAATAATGATAAATATACGCGATTTAAACCGTTTAATGTTGTTTAATTACTATACGTAACAAACACTAAAACCTGAGACAATATTAAGTTAAGTCTTCTTTTTACGGTGGGAGGAGGTACTGAAGCATTTGCACTTTGATGTTGCAAGTCTCCCTCGACAGCCTCCTCTTGATTTTTCTTTTTATATAAGTTTCTACATATTCTTGATCCCGGATCATTCTTTTCTTTGAGTGGCGGGGATCGACCAGCTCGGGCAGAAGGCAGCCCATATTGAATGTGACTAGTTTTGTCTCAATTTTTTCCCTCCAAAATTTTTCTTCTTTTTGTAGAATTTCTATTTTTGATTTGTTGTCTCCATACTACACGGCAAATAAGCATTACAAAGCATATTACAAATGTGCATTTAGCCGAGTTTGATGATACCAATCAGATTTTTGATTGATATATACCTGCAAAAAATATAATTATATATTTTACAGACATTCAGTTACCTGAAGCCTTCAGAAAAGCAACTGTACATATCTGTTTGTGCGACAATCAATTTCGCACAATTTGTTAGAATGTGTAGATAGAATTTGTTAGTTCGTATACGAGTGCCAAGTAAGGATAAATGTCGAGAGAGCAGTCGAATGACACCTGTCAAAAATCCAAAATGGCGATTTCAAGACGGCCACCATACAAACTGCTCCGCCCCTGCTGAAGTTCGGCCTTCAGAAAGGGGGTGTTGGGAATATGAATAAATGAATTTCAATACATATATTCAGATAATTTGCACGTCAGATTTTTTGCACGTCAAGAGTACAACATCGCTCTTTACCATCTATCTAATACCCTAATAATCGAAAAGGGGGCGAAGGCGAGTATAATACATATCAGCGATGGCATTCCCAAAAGGGTATTGCTTCAGATAGGAGGCCGGGCATAAAATTTAAGTCTTGCTCCGCACAATTATGTCAATGCGTTGTCTTTTGTGTAGGTACTCAGAAAAAAATATATTGTTTATACCGACCCTACAGAGGTGTGACAAGTGCAGGGCGATAATAATGTAAAGTGTTATTTTTCAGTGTAAAAAGAAAATTTAAATGTATTTATAACGTTTTTTTTATTTAATTTTACCTGTTGCTCTGTTATGGATAGGTCAAAATAATTTTTAGCCTAATATAGGTAGTATATAAAATATTTCCTTTACGAAATTTCCTGTGAATAAAATGTGCAAATTTAGCAATACTTTATTCAAAGAATTACTCACTTATTTTCATGTAGTGGAAGAACACAGTCTAAACTTATTATATGAGATGGCGACTCCGACAGCTTTCCCTGTCCGAGTGATCTCAGACTTCGCCTGATTTGTTATTTTTTTCATGAGAAAGAAGGTGCATTTTATGAGCACAGTCAATTATTCAACTCTATTTATGTATAAATCGATACTTATATGTACATGTCTAAGTGATAAAATGTATATTTATAAGTACCTATGCAGGTGACTTTGTATATAATATCTTGAATATATACCTACTTGCCTGATTCTGAATATTCTTTCATTGATATAAATCTACATCTAGTCTTGAGGGACATAAACAATGTTCGATGTTTTATTGCGATATAGGTACCTACCCACCAAACTAAATGCTTTGATTTGCTATGCTTGTGTTATTATTATTTAGCAACGCTCAACGCCATTTACGGTTGAACGGCAGCTGTACTTTAGAGCCAGATAATTTTACTTTATACCTGTTCGGCACCTTCAACCACATCACTTACCATCAGGTGAGACCATAATTATACATATACCAGATATTATTATAGTACCCTACTAATCATACTTAGATTAGTACGACATATAGTTATTTTATAGCTCCATTACAGTACTAAAGGAACCTAGTTGGTATAGAATCTCTTAGTTCGGTAGAGATAGTACCTATGTTTCATGAATAGAATAAACACCAAAACACAAACGATTATTAAATTTGCATAGGTACAATAGGTAAAAAAAAACTGAAATATTAATAACGAAAAATACTTACGCTTTTGCCTCTCTCATAATTCTTGCAAAGTCTTTGTATCGACTCTTCTGCATCCTTTTTTATTTTGTTGGTTATCTTTATTTCCCATATTGATATACTCGTACCTACCAAGATACGTATTTATAATGCAGAGGTGATAGCGCGCGAGCGATAGGTCCACGTCCAACGGCGCACAGCGCGGCACTGAAGGACAGCTCTTACGCATTGATTTTATTTCGTAATCGTAAGCTAATAAGGTTGAATATCAAATCTTCCGATTGACCGTAATCCTGCACAGAACTAAAGGTCGTAAGTCTAAAACACAGTTTAATTTTTTATGAGAATACTAATTACTCTAGGTAAATTTTACTTATACAGCGGATAATAAACTACATTTCCTTTCTATGTGTATTTATTATTGATATGTAACTGATGTAGTTTCCCAGAAAAATCCAATAATTTAAAGAAAAGGCTTCATTTAAAAAAATTAAAACTATCGAGTAAATTTCTTTCAAATGTGTTCCTGTCTGGACAACGGATAGAAAAAGGTTTGAAAAATCAAATATTTGAGTTATCGTGTCGATTGCATATTTAAGTTGCTTAAAAAATCTAGTCGAATGAGAGTATTTTTTCCGCAGCCTCGTCTTAAGAACTCCATCGGCTTCTACTATAAATTAATCAATTGGACTGTTATTATAAATATCTTGATAGCATTGATTGATATAGATATTGTTATTGTTACTGTACTTCTGAGGTACCCCTCACATCATCCTTACAAATGGTTTTTCACGTATAGATTATGGTGACTTCATGACTATGGTGCATGAATTTGAGAACATTTCCTCTATAAAGTATTGACATGCCTTGCTCGCAATATTAATTTCTGAACATTCTAAAATTTTTTGTACATCTTAAATAACTGGTTGATTATTATAACTATTTAGTTTCAATTCCTCCTTGGACCACATATTACAGCAAAAGAATAAATAAACCGCTATCAAAGTAATTCTTCCTATTCATTTTCATGGCACGTACGTAATTATTAGGATTTTTTTCAAAATATGTACAATTTTACGTTAGGTATATATTATGTTATAGAAAACTTCTGATTATTTTCATCAGTTAAACCCAAAATTTAAAGTGGTTATGATGAGAAATTTAAGCTTCATTCTCCGCCAATACATCAGGATTTTTACATATCGGATTTTGACGGAATCCTGTCTATTCGAAACACTTGATATTGAGCAGACACCTCTGCCTACGATAGATGCATTTGACCACAACTGACGAACTGAACTGCAGAGACATATACACTCGAGAGCAATGAATCCGGGTCACTTAAAGAATGTTAAAAATCTCGGAAACTAAAAATGATAGGTTAATGCAATAAATTGTATTTAATAGACAATGTAATACTCCTTAAATGAAAGTAAAAAAAATATGAGTCACCATACATTTTACTAACACAAAATTACATAAAGAAAAAAACTGCTGATCTCTCCTTAAAACAAAAATAGGAAACATGAAATTTTTGAACTTTATTACGATTTTCTTGAATTTTAATACTTCGTATTGCCTCCTCGTGCTTCCATTACTGCGTTTACGCGGTTTGGCATGCTGTACACCAAGTTCCTTATACGATTTTGGGGAATATTCTCCCATTCCTCTGTGAGAGCAATTTTGAGCTCACGAAGCGTGATTGGGGGAGGGTTTCGTTGTTTTACGCATCTGCCTAGCTCGTCCCAAGCATGCTCGATCGGGTTGATATCCGGGCTGCGCGCTGGCCACTCCATACGAGTAATGTTCATCTCTTGAAGGTAGTCATTCACAATCCTACCTGTATGAGGTCGGGCATTGTCATGCATAAATATAGCATCCTCACCTAAATTGACCATAAATGGACCAACGTGATCATTGAGGATTTCTTCCACATATCTTACGCTAGTTAAAGAGCCGTTTTCTATGATCACCAGCTCTGTGCGACTTTCAGAAGAAATTCCGGCCCACACAAGTACAGACCCACCACCGTAGGCTACTTTTTCTTCGATGCATGCTTGCTTGAATCTTTCCCCTGGTCTTCGATACACTCTGTGTCTTCCATCGTGCTTGTAGAGCATAAATTTTGATTCGTCGGAGAACATAACTTTTGACCAATCTTCAATACTCCAATTTACGTGGCTCTGGGCATATCTTAGTCTCGAAATACGATGCCCACGCTCCAGTTTAGGGCCGTTTGCAGGTCTAAGGGGTTTTAAGTTAGATTCAGCAAGCCGACGTCTTACTGTCCATGCACTTGGGTTACTTCCTCCGAGGCGTCGAAACTGATTGGTGAGTTCAGTTCCTGTGAGAAAGCGATTTCGAAGCATAGTGTTCACCAAGTATCGGTCTTCTCATGCTGTGGTACACCTGGTTCTGCCCGTTCCTGGTCTGCGTAGGTTAGAACCAGTTTCTTCGTAACGTCGGAGAACTCTTTGTACTGTTGACAGCGACACACCGACAGTCCTGGCTGTATCGCGCTGACTCCGGCCGGTTTCCAGCATTGTAAGTATTCTGGTGCATTCTTCAGGCGTAAGCGACATAATTTCAGCTTGAATAATGAATATAGAGCACTATCAACATGGTTTATGTACCCACATAAATGACAGATTACAAACAAAAGCAAAACCAAATGCTGTAATTTCGTAGTTCCATCTTCGAAAGTGGCCCTTTTTCAAATTTGATTTTTTTATGATATAACTTTACAATAACTAAGAAGTTTTAATACCTTCATTTAAGGAGTATTACATTGTCTTTTAAATACAATTTATTGCATTAACCTAGCATTTTTAGTTTCCGAGATTTTTAGGATTCTTTAAGTGACCCGGATTCATTGCTCTCGAGTGTAGCTATTAAGTCTCATGTGCCTCTATTTTACTATCTTCTCTGCTACCGGAACAAACTGTTAGGCGCTCTGTGACAGATTTCCTCTGGGGATCGAACCGTAGACTTCCAGCACAGCAGTCTATAGCTTTTTTTTTATCACATATACACCCATCCAACTCCTGACCGCGGCGGACGTTGCTGATCGTTTCAGAATGGCTAAGAAAACTTCACTACGAGCGCTTCTACGAAAGCTATTACTGCTCGGCTATCACTACTGTTCTATCAGTCCCTACCCACGATTGATGACACTACCTAGCGGTACTACCATTGGTGTCGTTGAGAATACTTTTGCCCTTCTACACTAGGCAAAGATGTCAAACTTATAACACCACTATTACGTCAGGGTTAAACAAATAAAGTCTCAATAGTTAGAATAATACAATAATAAGATTTTTTTTTCCAATAATGAGATACTTAGTGTACCTCTTTCCATTATAATCTAGCCAACAATACCAATGAGTAATTTTAATTTTACTTAAACTGCGTAATAGAGTAGAATTAAGAATGAGTCCAATAACACCTATTTGCTTGCTCTCCATTAAGGCGATTAGAGTCGCCAATGGCCTTGAGCATCTGGACCTAATCGAGCTTACTTTACTCGTGCATCGCCGCATACGTTCCGCGCTCGCTGCACAAATATAACGGTCAAAGAATATGCAGATGCGCGATGCGCTCCGGTAACATGGCACTTTATATTCCTACCGTACGGATCTAGTGAGTATCCGCAATTGCAACTGCGACTGAGATCAGTCGTCAAATGAAAATGTATAGTGTACCTACCTAGGTTGTTCTGGACGTCTTTATTCCTTTTCTTTATTTTTCAATGTCATCTGCCGAGTGAAGAAAGTTACTCAGATTTGTCTGATACTCGATATTTAGGCTGTGCTGAGAGTCATTATTCCGAATTTGGAATTATTTTTTCAATGTCATCTGCCAAGTGAAGAAAAATGCTACGGTTTGACTGAAAATTTATATCTTGGTTGTTGTAGACGTTATTATTCCATGTTAAGAATTTGTTTTACGTTGACGTCTGCCAAGTGAAAAATGTACTTTGATTTGGCTGAAAATCGATATCTAGGTTATTTTCAGTTCGCACACAGACTCTTTAAAAAATCTGCAAATTTTAGTAATATGCTACATAAACGAGTTTTCCAATTAAAATAACCTGTCATTCGTACAACTTTTGCAAGAAGATTTAGCCCTTTTATTAAAACATATTTATATAATCAAGTCCTGAATTTTTCAGTTTATATATTAGATGTTATTTTATGGATAATTTGTAAGTTAAATTTATGTTTATAACTATTTTGCGTGAAAAATTGTACTGAAGTCAACTGTGCACTGTACAGCTATCAATTAAGGTCTTAACGATACAAACTTCAACGTCGAAGTGTGAAGACCACCAGCAATACAAGATTTGGAAAAAGTGTTATTGGCTTAAATAAAGATTTATATTATTGTTTATATTATTATTATTATTCTGGACGTTTTTATTCCAAATTTGGAATTTATTTTTCGATGACGTCTGCCTAGTGAGAAAAGTTACTAAGATTTGGCTAAAAATCGATATCTAGGTTGTGCTGGGCGTCATTATTCCGAATTAAGATTTATTTTTTTAATGGCGTCTGTCAAGGGAAGAAAGTTACTCCGATATCTAGGTTGTGCTGGGCGTTACTACTACTTATTCTACATTTGGATTTCATTTTTCAATGACGTTTGCTAAGTAAAGATAGATGACGTATCTTTAAAACGCTAAGATATATCGGATAAGAGTAAGAAAATTATAATAATCAACCGTTTATTCAAATCTCCTTATAAATGAGATTATAGCCGACGCGGGTTTACTCGTTTAAAAAAGACGATATAAAAGGAAGATTTGTATAATGGCGAAAATACATTGAAAAATAAGAATAGGGACGACTGTGTCGTACGCAAAAATACAAAATGGCCAACGTTTGTGCTATTGGACATGTCGGCCTTTGAGAAGGAAGTATTCACCTTTAGATTTTCCCGCCCATAGGTGGGAAGCAGTCTTCCACCCGCTACTCGCATCAAACAAACACTACTTTCCGGGTACGAGATATGAGATGAATAATTTCTTGTCTAGGAAATAATAATATGGGCAATTTATCTACAGCTACATTGTAAAGATTGGTACCATCGTGAAAAGGTAACCGATATACTTTCTCATTTATTAAGAGATTTGAATAATTGATTTATAAGTACTTTTCTTTAAACTTTCGTGAACTAAACTCATGTTTCTAAATTACAATAACGAAAACCAAGCGGGGTAGATTTAAATCGCTCCCGCTGCTCCTAAAGACGATGACACCCGCTTCTTCAGTCTACTCGTGACCACGGTCAATGCAACTTGATCGAAACGTCGAGGTTAGTCAAAATATTATTTTGATGTTAATTCGTGCGTCTTTGATAAGTAATAATAATTTTCCTACTCTTATCGTACTGCGGCGATAGGGAACTGCTAATCATCCCACGGCCAGCAGGTAGGTAGGTAAACTCAGGGAGTAGGTTTGAAAAGTTTATTAGGCCAAGCCTTATCAGGTTGCACAGCCGCACAGTTCTACTGAAGTTACATAGACCGGAGGGAGACACTGGCCTGATAGTACACGTGATCCAGGTCCCAGATGTGGCAGTCTTGGTCAGCTGATAGTTCTGGATCTCGGTAGTGAGTGCTCGAAACACCCGTCATCGGATTAAATCAGTGAAGTGGAATCCTGGAAGGAAGACACCGGCTTAGTAGCTGATATTCCTCAGCCAACTGTTGCCAAGCCGCGCCGACACGATCGTGGTACTGTTACCAGCGACTCACATTTTAAAACTCACAGTCTAGCGCGGTAGGGCAGCACAGCTGTTTACGTTACATAGGTTTTAGTCAGCACTATGAAATAACAATAATAAATAAGGAACTCACCCTACAGGGATTCACGCACTTCACAACAAGTTAATAACAATTAAGATCGATAGTACGAATAGAAAAGCGTCCAGGAAAACCAAGATAAGTATCGATTTGTAGCCAAATCAAAGTAACTTTTTCCACTTGGCTGACGTCATTGTTAAATAAATTCTACATTTGGAATTAAGACGTCTAGAACAACCTAGATCGATATCTAGGTTGTTCTAGACGATCGATCTTTTCAGCTAAATCGAAGTTACTTTATCTACTGGGCATACGTCATCGTAAACAAATTCTAAATTTGGAATAATAATGTCTAAACCAACCTAGATATCCATTTTTAGTCAATTCTGAGTATTTTTCTTCACTTGGCAGATGACATAGATAAAATTATTCCAAATTCGGAATAATGACGCACAGCACAACCTAGATATCGATTTTCAGCAAAATCGGAGGAACTTTTTCACTTGGCAGACGTCATCGGAATATAAATTCCTAATTTGGAATAAGGACGTCCAGAAAAACTTAGATATTGATTTTCAGCCAATTCAGAGTAACCTACTTCCCATGGCAGACGTCATCGAAAAATGTATGCCAAATATTGAACAAAAACGTCCAGAAAAACCTAGATATCGATTTTCAGCCAAATAGGAGTAACTTTTTTCACCTGGCAGACGTCTTCAAAAAATTAATTCTTAATTCAGAATGACGATGTCCAGAACAACCTAGATTTTCAATTTCAGCTAAATCAGAGTTACTTTCTTCACTTGGCAGATGTCGTCGAAAAAATAATTTCAAATTTGGAAAAAGACGTCCAGAAAAACCTTGATTTCGATTATTAGCCAAATCGGAGCAACTTTTTTTACTGGGCAGACGTCATCGTAAAATACATTCCAAAATCGGAATAAAGGCGTCCAGAACTACCTAGATTTTGAATTTCATCCAAATTGGAGTAACTTTCCACACTTGGCAGACGTCATAGAAAAATACGTTCAAAATTCGGAATAAAGACGTCCACAACTACTTAGAGTTTGAATTTCAGCCAAATCGGAGTAACTTTCTTCATTTGGCAGACGTCATAGAAAAATAAATTCCAAATTCGGAATAAAGACGTCTAGAACTACCTAGATTTTGAATTTCAGCCAAATCTAGGTAACTTTTTTCACTTGGCAGACGTCATCGGAATATACATTCCAAATTCGGAATAATGACGCACAGCACAACCTAGATATCGATTTTCAGCCATATCGGAATAACTTTTTTCACTTGGCAGACGTCATCGAAAAATAAATTCCAAATTTGGAATAAGGATGTCCAGAAAAACCTATATATCGATTTTCAGTACTGTAACTGTAACAGTCAGTTCGTCCACTGCTTAACACAGCCTCACTTTTTAAGGGGGTATTTGCCATAATCCCCACACTTGGCAGGCGTCTTGGGGATCGCAATGTAAGTTGGCAGTTCTTTAGAAGGCACTGCTGCCCCTCTTTAAGTAGTTTTCCCTTAGACGCTTCTGATGACACCCACGGGATGATATGGGGAGGTGCAATTCTAACCCGGCACCCCACGTGGCTGCCCACCTTCCAGTAGTTTTCCCTTAATCGCCCCTTTCGACACCCACCGGATTATATGGGGAGGTGCAATTCTAACCCGGCTCCCCACGGTGCTAATCTCCCTTACCTATCTCTCACTATTTTCGAGATACGTTATCCATCTTCACTTGGCAGACGTTATCTTTATGTAGTATTAATTAACCTATATCAAAACACCTAATACAATTATCAAGAAAAGCTTAGAACTCCAAAAGATGTATGTAGCCCCATACAAACTCTAAATGTAGTAGAGAACCATTTTGTACCCTACAAACTACTAAAGCCGGAAACTATTTACCATAATATAAAAAAATATATTATCTTTAGTTAACCAGTTATAACATGAGAGCGTTATAGACATTACTAATTAATTTTGTACATATATTATAAAACTTTTCATTGATCTTATTGATAAGGCCGCCCATTGTAATTTATCCACAACATTGTCAATTTCAAGTTTTGATTCTTTTCATATGTGAGACAATTCGAATAAAATTTGTCTACAAAATACCAATAATAAAGCGTCACCGCGCATACTTCACGTCGCAATCAAGTTGGCCCTCTGCAGCGAGCGAATCATTGCACGCACACAGCTACGAATCTCGCGTGTCAATGCACTAATACAAAGACAAGATCGTTATCAGTCGAAAGCGCGAGCGGAGCTACGAGCGACACAGCCTCCCCGTGCCAACGCTTGCGCAACACTGCCGCCCGCGTCCGCGCAGAGCACCTCGGAACCGCAAGCGTTCTGAATCTGAATAATTCGACATTTTCTTAGGAAAATATCAATGGATTTACAAATGCTATGTTATAATTGTAGTATAACAATCTAGAAATTTAATGGTACAATTTATTTTTCAAAAATCGTAGCCGTTTAGAAGGAATTCGCCATATAAGTCAAGAAATAGTATGTAGTTTGAATTTTTTTTAAGGCAAAAGTAATAGTAATACCGTAAAATCATATGTTGCAAATGTTGTACTTGAATTCATCTATAAAATATATTTTTTTCAAGTCTTCAACTTCAGCGGTTACGGAGGAGTTCGCTTTAGAAAGTACGAATTTGACGTACCCAAGGGCCTTAAGGAGAAGAGACTATGTGCTCTTGTGTTTTTTATATCTAGCACTCACTTCACTACTGTCACTCAACTACACTGTCTTAAAATGTTTTGTCCTCTTTAGCATTCTTATTATGTCTGTACAGAATGTGTTGTCAAGGAGCTGGATTGCCTTAACATTCAGGTTCTGCATATTTTTTGGTATATCCACAATGACATCCATTTTCTGGACAAGATGGAGGTCGACAGTTCTAATGTATGAAACAAAATTAACTTAACCTTCTGCACTTATTTTATTTCCTATGTACTCAGTCTTTGTCTCTGCGAAAAAGTGCAAAAAGCGGCTTTCGGACGAGAGGAGCGGAAAGGGAAGTGTAGTACGTGGTTGGCTACAAACGATACAATCCTCTCTGTTGGTTTTGTCGTAGTTAGGTAAAAAAGTCACCGGGCTGTGGACTCTTTTCATCATTCCAACTGCAATTTCCAAGTTTATACTAATTGATCCATTAAAAAAAAACTTTACCAACATAATGCAATGACCCAAAAATAATATTTTCCAAAAAATTCAGGCTCTTGTCTTGTATTTCCTTACGCCACAACTGTAGGTTTATTTATATCCAACAAAAATAATTTTAAATACGCCACCGACCCATTCCTTCTATCATATCTTGTTTTGAGTTACGCATTTCACAGAACAATAGGGAAAATAAATAGGCCAGGTTAAATTGAAAAAACTCCACTTCCTGAATAAAAATACCCTATAATTAAAAATTCAGGGTAAAGTAAATATTATAGCTTTAAATTTTATTAGCGTCTGTTTCTCCGTCAAATGTTACTCAATACTAAATTAGTACAAAGAAAAACTTGCAGAGGGTGCTTATTCAAATGCCACAAGGTATAGGGTGATAATTTTCAGGACACCTGCAAAAAATCCAAAACAGCGGATACAAAAGGGCCGTTTAAAAGCGAGGCCCCTAACTAGGTCAGGCTGCAGTAAGATTAAAGCACTTTGAATAGGTAGCCATTTCATCTTATTAACTTATCATTATTTTTATGTTAATTTTTCTGTATGTCGTAAAATTTTGTTGATATTATGGAAGTTTTAAAGTAATGGGTCAAAATGGATGCACGATTTATATTCTGTTAATTGCAATGTTGATCCTGGTTACTTGTTAAAATATATATCATGTGAGCACAATAGTTATTATTTAAAACACAATTTTATCAGCACCGTCATTATCATAATGTCTTTTTATTCTACGATGAAATATTTTCCCATGCATATTCTTTTTTTTATGCCTGATAGGTTAGCCTTTGACCACTATCTCACCTGATGGTAAGTAATGATGTGGTCGAAAATGTTGTTCAGACTAACCTAGATATACTGGCTCTCAAGGACAGCTGCCGGAACACACCGTTAGGTGCTTGGCGACAGATTTTCTACTTGAGGGTGGTAGCTAGCCAGACGGGCATTCGAAAAATGCCCTACCACCATGCTATAACGACTGCCATCCAAAGACAACAACCGGGACCGACGGCTTAACGTGCCCTCCGAAGCACGGAAGTGCGTCGGAAACTTCGCTACGAGCGCTTCGATATTATTCATATAAAATGGAATATGATTGCTGACGTATATCATTATAATATTTAAAAGTGGTTCCACATTCGCTCCTTAAAGGCCGGCAACGCATCCTCGAGACCTCTGGTGTTTGTGGGCGACGGTGATCACTTACCATCAGGTGAGCCGCCTGCTTGTTTGCCATCCTATCCCATAAAAAAAAAAAACAATTAAAACCGAAGCAATTATTGACCGTGATATTGTCTTATCATAACTAGGGCGACTACGGTATGGAAAAGTTAAAAGACTCTACTAGATATCATAAAATATTTCATTGATTTTTAAATAATAATTTTAAGCACACGCATGCAAAGCGTAATATCACATTTATACATTTAAGAGCCCAAAGGTTTCATCTCTAGCCATAAATAGCCATTGACCTCTGTAATTATACTGGACGCGACATATCAAACGAGCAAAGTCGAATAGGTAAGAGAAGTCAGCCGGCATATCCTCACCCACACGCAGCTGGGCACTGATAGAGATCACACGCGCTTTTCAACGAAAATCGTGTATGCAAAATGCCATCCTGCATCCTTAGATACTGCAAAAACCAGTCGGGAAAAACAAATAAAAGCGATGGAATCACTTTTTAGAAATAAGTTCAGGTTTTGGTATTAAACATGCCCGAATACATTATTATTTTTTCGAGTTGTATGAAGCATTGTCTTTGTTCGCGAAAGACAATGCTTCATGACCGCATAGGCAGCCATGTTCACGGTGTGAAATTCATAGATTAAGTGGACAGATATGACAACTAGCAACAAAAGACCAAATGTTTAAAGTTTTCTTTACCAAATGTTACTTATGTTGAACCAAACATTAAGCTTGGCCTAGAAAAACTCTCTTTTGACAATGCGACAGTCTTCCTGGGAATTAAAATGGATTCAACTTTACAGTGGAATCCATATATACATGATCTATCCGGAAGACTTAGTTCTGCTGCATATGCAGTTCGTAAGACAAGACAGCTAACAGACGTAGCTACAGTATTATGTCTTATGGTGTATTGCTGTGGGGAGCTGCTGCTGAGATAGAGACAATCTTTATCTTACAAAAGCGTGCAATTCGAGCCATATATGAAATGGATCCTAGGGAATCCCTGAGAGATCTTTTTAAAGAAATTGATATTTTAACTTTACCAAGTCTGTATATATTTGAAAATATAATGTATGTTCGTAAAAATCTGAGCAAATTTAAATCGTTTGATTTAAATTTGCTCAGATTATTAGTGACAATCACGATTATAAGACTAGGAATAAAGATAAAATAGCGGTGCCAGGTTTTAGATTAGCAAAGACAAATAAAAGGTCCTTCTTAGTGTGCGGTTTTATAATAAATTGCCCAAACATATTACAATGCTCACAGAAAGAAAATTCAAGTTGCATGTGAAGAATATTTTGATAAAGAAATCTTACTACACAGTTTGTGATTACTTAAACGACAAAAATGCTTGGACTGGTTCACCTCTGCCAAGTTAGCGCCTGTCACCTACGTAATGTAAATTAAGTATTGTAATAATTTTACTATATAGTATGTACTTAACACATTGTTAAAAAACGTTTAAAAGAATGGCCCCGAGTTTCTTGCCCGTTCTTCTCGCAGTGGCTCTATAATTTTTGTTTGCTGAACGTGGCAGTACAATGTAGTATATTTCAATATTAAAATTTGTAATTGACCTTCATAAGAGCGTCGTAGACGCCTAAATTGAATAAATGAATTTGACTTTGACTTTGAACATTGAGTCAATTACCTAATTTTTACTCACGACGAAACAAGTTTGACGTGTCTGTTTATCATCATAACTCCCAATTGGCTGGAAAAAATTGGATTAAATATTTGAAAAGCGACTTGATCAAGTGCTTTATTATTCCCCTCATATATATCTTACATTTGTCAATTCCTCGTAAGTATTCTCTTAACATAAGTAACTAAATAAATACGTCAAATACGGATTGAATAACATATATTAAAAAACCTAAATTCAAACAATTAGTTAGTTAGTTCTAGGCTGCAGTCCGATCTCGTAAAGCGCTGAAGCGCACTAAAATTTAAAATGGCGGAGACTTTTGTCTTAAATGTCTTCTCTAGTATAACATATTATCTCGATGTCTCTAGCTAGAGTCAATCTACGTCCACGCATGCGAGCGATTGAAACAAAACAACGCAATAAATAAATAACGTGGGCAATAGTTTTATAATAAATTCTTTAAAAAGTGAGCGTTTTAAAAATAGTAGTGAAGCGTCATTGCCTTATTTATGTAATAACCTTCTCCTATATAAATTATATCATAGTTCTAAATTAATGTACCCTCAAGATAGCGCCGATATTACTGCAGAGCCCATCGTATCAGCTGCTTTCTGAGTTTTAGTTCTACAGATCCTAAAGATGGCGTTAGCAGTATCGAATCGGTAGTTATTTGGTGTAATAATCTACCTCCAAAAACCATACACGATGTTCGCTAGAAATATTTCTGAATAGTGTAATATGTGGTGCTATAATTCGATTCTCTGCTACAAATCTTATAAAACGTACAAAGCCGTCCTCCGTGTTAATTTGACAAATTTAATTGAACAATTGAAGACGCTTGAAATAACATTTGTTATTATACTCAATATTATACGAGCGTCACAGTGCAGTGTGTGTAACATAATAATAATATCTTGATCGAGACTCTTCCGATAGTTTTGGATTTGTGTATCGGTAAACGGTCGCCATATAAGAACTTCAAGAACGATGTCTGCTGTAAATCACAACTTGAAGATTTTGTAAGCATAACGTGGATTGCTTAAGGTACTACTGCAATGTGTAATCTATTGGTGTTCTCATGGTTTATCAAATTGTTATAAAGGCCAGCCATAATTTTAGGCGCCATTGACACCAACGCAATTTACACACAATAAGTCTAGGCTATTTGCACGCCT
Source organism: Plagodis dolabraria (assembly GCA_963854805.1). Classification (NCBI taxonomy): domain Eukaryota; kingdom Metazoa; phylum Arthropoda; class Insecta; order Lepidoptera; family Geometridae; genus Plagodis; species Plagodis dolabraria. The sequence continues at coordinate 23,705,137 of OY978461.1, forward strand.
CAGTAAATGGAAATAATCTTTCAGGTACCGTATTACCTGGTTTCGTGATAAAAAATAAAATTTGCATACATAGAATTTACTACGTAGACATAAAACTAGATTATGTAAAATTTTAGAACTTCATGACTTTTTCCTTTCATGAAAAATATACGAAAACGTGTTTTCGGATCATTTGTTTACATCCTTTTAAATAGTAATATATATTTGAATCCTTACATTCTTTCTAATAAACGTGTTCAAAATTTGCCTTTGAAGACTCACTAGGCTCCACTGGTCGGCCATCGTGTTTGCAAGACTTTGACGTTTAAAATAATAAAATAAAACATAAAAATATTCGCATGACTACAATATGTATATGTGTGATATTTCATACCTGTTACTAAACTAATTGTGAACTCCTTAATTACAAAAGACTAAGTTTAATTACAAGTGCACACCTCAAGTAATTAACCTGCCTTTAACGACCGCAGAGAAACAACATCACTTGAAATGCTTTTTATAATATACAATGTTACTGACAAGAACTAGGCTAACATAGTGTATAAAAGTACACTAAGTGGTCAATAACATGTTTTAATATGGTTAAAAAGTTGTCAAAATATTTATTTTGTTTTAAGTACTTTTGATGGTATCATAGAACCACTGTGTATAGAACGGGCGTGGAGTTAAGGATATTTTTTTCACCATTTACTATTTAGTTTACGTCGCATAGATGACTCATGACAGTTAAATATTTCAATCATTCTTGTCCCTTTAATAAGCTTCTTAACCTAAGCCTAAAGTGGTAGGGTATTTTGGTAAAAAAATCTATTACTGTCACTAACGATCAGTTGAGATAGTATTCAAAGGCTAGCTCTATATCATAAAAAAAATCGTGCACAGAATATTTATATTAATTAATTATGTAACTTTCATGTATTTTTATATTGGTCACTTTCCATATTATAACCGCAGCAATACATAGCATACAAAAATAATACATAAAACGTAAAAGGCATACACAAATTTAAACCACTAAACAATAAAAACTTACAAAATTATGAGTGACATGGTCATACGAGAAGCGTTCGAGTCATCTAGAAGCGCTCGTAGCGATGTTTGCTTAGCCGTTCTGAAGCTGCCATGTTCTGAACATGAAAACATCACTTGGATGGGTGACCGCTGGAGACATTACTACTGAGCGCTTCCGTGCTTCGGAGGGCACGTTAAGCCGTCAGTCCCGGTTGTTGTCTTAAGATGGCAGTCGTTATAGCATGATGGCATTTTGCGAATGCCCGCCTGGCTAGCTACTACCCTCAAGTTGAAAATCTGTCCACCAGAAACACTTAACGTTGTGTTCCGGCAGCTGTCCTTGAGAGCCAGTAATTCTAGGTTTAGCCTGAACAACATCTTCGACCACATGTGATGATGTGGTCGAAGATAGTGGTCAAACGCTAATCTATCAGGCATAAGCATCTATCAAGTAGAAAATCTGTCGCCAAGCACCTAACGGTGTGTTCCGGCAGCAGTCCTTGAGAGCCAGTGAAATCACAGGCACATGACACTTACAACTGTCTAATGTGACGGGCGCAGTGCAATTCGTGACTTGTGACGAAATGCATCTGTTATAGGCAGAGGTTAATAAAACAGGAACAGCTGGGAAGTGTAATGTATAGTTGATTATACTGACAGCTGCTATATTTCCAGACTATAAACTGCCATATTTAAGCCACAACGCTCATCTCTTTATCATAATTCACCGCTGTGCTTTTAAAATATTACTCTACGTGGAAGGTTTTTAACTCGCTCGTTAAGCCAACATTAAAATTTTCTGAGGTACCTAATCTATTTTAAAAACCTTCCCGTCTGCCCAACGCTTTTACATTTTGTCTAGTTTTACATTTTTGTGATCATCATATAGCTACTAGTGTTTTACCATCTTACTGCACTTGTCCATGAACACGTCCACTTTTGAGGAGTTGTTAGTGCAATTTGATTTCTTTAGCTACTCGAAAGCCAGCACAAGAACTATCACAACTTAAAACTATCAACTGATGGTATGTGATGAACTGGTTGAAGATGTTGTTCTGGCTAACCTAGAATTACTGGGCCTCAAGGACAGCTGCTGGGACGCACCGTTAGGCATTCGCATAATGCTTTACCACCATGCCAATCACTGCCATCCTAAGACACCAACCATTTTTTCCAAAGTAAGTATCGCTTTATCCCCGCTTCTATTTTTTAATAAGGAGTCATTAAGAGATAATCTCACCTCTTTCAAACAAGCTTTTTAAACGTTCTATCTCGTTTATATGTAAACTCTCTTTTTCATCTTCTACACTTCCATTCTGGCATGTGTTAACGTTTTCTATCTGATTAAATGTTTTGGTTTTATTCTAGTCAAGCACAAATTATATATTACTAGCTTTCCGGGCGCGGCTCCGCCCGCGCATATGTCAGTTTTCGCGCAAAAACATTAACCTCTTTTTGCGCAGTTGAATAAAAACTATCCTATGTTTTTTACCGGGTCTCAAATTATTTTCATACCAAATTTCATTCAAATCGGTCCAGTAGTTTTGGCGTGAAAGCGTAACAGACAGACAGAGTTACTTTCGCATTAATAATATTAGTACTGAAGTACTGATTTGACTGATAAACGGATCTCAAAAATCAAGAGACACACTTGACAGACACTACTTTTAGATTTTCTAACGTACTCTTTTTGTAAAGTTTTTTGTATTTTGCTTTTAGTCGCATGTGATAAAGCTATATTACGCAAGATAAGGCTCTGCTAAATAATGTTAAGAGCTTTTATCGTATACGTAAAACAGAACGCTTCTAAGGAAAAATCTGTGTGAATTTTGTAAACTGTTTTTTCCGAGCTTAGATAAGCTTTAATAGCTTATCCATTATAATGCTGTTACGAAGTAAGTCAGTGTTTATACGACACAACACAAGAAGACGAAAATACGGTTTTACTGATATACCTATTTGGTATGTAAGGTTTCTTTATTATATATTATAAAAATGGATTTTAGAAAATTATTTGATTTTTCAACTGCTTATTAAACAGCCGTACGGGAAGTTGGAAGGTTTGAGCGTATTATCTTTATACTGATACCTCTCATACACATAATCTTTTTGACAAATTTCACCCATAACATCATCAACTTTTGTCAGCCCCTATTTTAATTTTTATCTTTAATTTAAAATAATTTATCAATCAAAAGTTAAGTTGTAGAAATTTATAGTAAAAACTGACATGTTTATTTGCAGTTATTAATTATGACAAAAAACTATATACAACATATAAGTCATGGTTTGTGTTATCATAAAATCAGAAGCAATATTTTTAGAAAGTATCAAATAACCACTTTTAAATAGTCTAGATCAAGGTACGTTATAACATAAATATTTTTAAAGGGTCGTTAATCGATTTTTGGAACTCGTGCGTAAAACTAATTAAAATAAAACGTATGACAACAGCTCTCCATTTTAATTTTATTGGCGGTATGCCTTGATTAAACAAAATACTAAGAACTATATACAACACTACAGCTACCATAACAACTACCATTTAGACAACCTATAAGTCATTACAGACTCATAGGCAGTCTGAATGCTCCAGCCCACTCCCAGTTGGCAGTGTGCCCAGCATGCTGGCAGCATTACCCCGTTGAATTGCAATGGCCAAATATGTGCCACCACTCTCTGTGCGTACGCGCAACCATCGTTATTCATTTATGCACCTGGATACGTAAAACGGGCACCTAAGTAACTTAGAAAGATAGAAAGGGCTTCGATAGTATCACGATTTTTCATTCTATAAACATATAATTACTTACTTTGTAGAACTTTGCTGTTTCTATTATCGTGCGCGTATTACCTACTATTTGAACTACTTTTGAGGGTCAGATCTACCCAATTCGTGGCTGCCTTACAAATGTTTATAAAGCGAGGGCAGTTTCATATCCAGATCAATTTTACAGGTAAGTCTTTCTAAGCCACGTGTTGTACACCGCAATACACATAAAGAATTGAATACATACAAAAATAGTATATATGTATATAACGTGACTTTTTTACTTCTGACATGAGTTTACCTAAGATATCTCATAATGTTCTACAATGCTAGCGTATGACAAAGCAGGCCCCCAGGCAACCTCACTAACTGGCCCACCTCATTTTTATGCGCGGTGGAATCACAAGGTATGTTGAATAAAACGAAACATTTCAATTTAACCCAGCGTAAACCTGTCGTTAACCTAAAACTTCGAATGACGCGCACTAAATACATCATGTGCCTTCGCGTATAAAAGCCTTGGTTAGTTAACCACGACTCTTAGGTGAACGAGGGCAACAGCGACGTACTTGTATCTTGTGAAGAACCTGAACGGAAAATTCTCGCTTCGCTCCCTTCCAACTCTATTGTTCTTTACTATTGTTACATGAGGCGCGGTGCGCGGTGGCGTGAATGTAGCGAACAAGTGCAGGCTTGGATATCTATTTACTTATTATACTATGTTGACATACCTATACATGAGAGACAAGTTAAAGACTTAGTCACACTAGTATATTTTGAAGCAGTGATAGCTCATTGGCTTTGGCTATGGACTGCCGCGCAGCAGGTCCATGGTTCGAATCCCGCCGCGGGCTTGAGCTTCACCGCATGGTGGAAGGGCATTTTTGCGAATGCCCGCCTGGCTAGCGACCACCCTCAAGTTGAAAATCTGTCGCCAAGCACCTAACGGTGTGTTCCGGCAGCTGTCCTTGAGAGCCAGTCATTCTAGGTTAAGCCTGTTAACACCTTCGACCACATCATCACTTACCATCACGTGAGATTATGGTCAAAGGCTTACCTACAGCTATAACAAAAAATAAAAAAAAAATATGGATAGTTTTCATATATAATATAGATCGAATGTTAAAACTGATACGACATGGTTTACTTTAACTTAGAGATCGTGTTTAACTTATTGCAAATCGGGAAATAGTAAAAAAGTATTTTCATTGGGTTTGGTATTTTTGTGCAATATATCAAAATTTTCATTGCATTAGCCTTACGCTGGACATAATTTTTACTAATAATTTACCTGAATGTTTATGACAAGTTTGGGTATAACAACCATGCCTACGAATAACATCAACGAGACTGGTTATTGGTCCAAGTCTCAGTGAATAGTTGGTGTAAGCAATAACAGTAAGAAGTTAATTGATTCCGCGTCGATATATTTATCCAGTTGAAATTTTCTTTTAGCTCTTATCTTTATGTTAATATCCTTTTATTTATATTATTTTATTTCTAGGTATACCAGCTAGAACTCACGGTGTTTAGTCGTTATCTCCGACCGGTGTTCGAGCAGTAAAGACGCTCATTCTCAAGGAATACGGGCAGTGGGTAAACAGTTTACCACTAGTGCTAAACTGTTTACCCGCGAATCAGACGTAGTTGCAATAGTGTGCGAAGACCGTGACGTACGCGCCCCTACCCTGCCTGCGATGTCTTTGCTGCCCGCCGTTCCTCAAGTTTCGCAGAGGGCGTTGCGAGCAGCCGCCCGCAGTGCGCGTCTAGCAGCCCTCGAAGCTGCCCGCATTCCTTGAGAATGAGCGAACACCGGTCGGAGATAACGACTAAACACCGTGAGTTCTAGCCGATATACGTAGTTAATAAGGATGTCAACTCACGCTAGTTTTATTGAAAGTGTCCTATTATTTTTTAAATTTTATTATGATAAGTATCTGAATAATACATTGAAAAGGAAATTTTCACTCTTGCTTAGTTGGAAAGCTTTAATTTGATTTGAACATATTAAATTTCAGTGCTGTTTTTATCTAAATTTTATTTATATTTCTATATTTATACAATAGGTAGTCATACACTACTCTTCTTGGAAATACACCTTTACATTTAATTTTTATTTTTATATGAAATAAATTAAATAGAAAACAAAGTTTTATTTCATTTTTTATTGTTATAATTTTCATTCAATATTTTACCTTCATCATATAATTTTATCACGGTGATCAATACAAATCTGTTCTACATAATCCAGACGAGATAGTTAAAAAAAAAACATATCCTTAGACACTGAAACTCATTTCAATTTATATCAAAGAATAATTTCATTGGCTTTGTAGAATGAACCTAAGTATATAATTTTGAATTCAATTTTATATTCTCAAAGGATGAGAGGCTGTAAAGGCGGTTCGTTTGATGCAGCGGTGAGATTAAAGTCCTCTGTCCGCTAACAAAGACGCATGCTTACGAAATAAATTCACGTTTTCAATTTTATTGTTTGCCTGTTCCATGGTTGGTACGGAAAACGTGGTAAGTATATCATGTACAAAGCCCCAAAAGAAGTTTGTCAGATCAATCTGCTATATAAGCACAACGGATATACGTAAGACTTATATAAAAGTGCTTGTAATCATATATAGAAATATGTATTACATTGTTGTTTAAATTATTAGTTTTAAAAATATTGATTTTAATTGTATTAGTAAAAGTATTTTGATGGTATTTTTATTTTGTTATTTAATTTTGATTTTTGCGGGTACAATACGTTTGCTCTAAAAAGTATTTGTTATAAATATAAAAACATAAAAATTAGCTTTGAAGAAATAATATCTCAAGAAACCTTGTTTTAATACACGAAATAACGAAGATAAAATACAGTAAAAATAAAAAGCTATAATAAAATTTAATAATAAAACTTAAAGTGATGCTAGAACAGAAAACATAAAATATTTATAAAATAATAACTAATTTAATAAGTTTTTAACACAACTTCATTTTTTATTTTCAATTCAAATCATTCATTGGGGAAACTGTCCAAATCATACATAATCATCTTTGACCTGACTTCGATTTTCTTAATTATATTATTTGCTAAACGATTTCTTACTTCAATTATTTTCCGATATAATTTGAATTGTAATGAATCTTCCAGAACCTTTCATCGCACAGCAAACCTTAGTATACTGTTTTCTATCCCATGTATAAATGTTTACATTTTCATGAAATAGCTACCAGGATACTACAGTATCAGATACTCTTGTGCATTTCGATAGGCAATTAGTATATGTAAATTCTGCGGAATTCATGCATCGAGTCATATCATAGCGGCAACAATGTCGAGTCGAGCAAATGATGAATTGATTAAAACTGCAAATTCACTTGTAATGCCATTTAGTTTAAGTAGCTTAGTCAACTTCAAATCAAGCCATACCACCAAGTTGGTATTTGGACACCGCAATATTCACCAAAAGGGTGAATATAAAGGGCGAACCAATTTGGTTTTTACGATTATTCACAACTAGAATACAGGGCGCGAATTTACCTATTGAGTACATTCAGTGGACGGAATACTGTCTCAAGAGCGGATACTTCGTTTGGCGCGGTGAATACTACCTATAAGTGGACGGTGTGGCAATGGGCTCGCCGATAGCTCCCGTGGTGGCTAACATCTTCATGGAGTGGTTTGAATCTGCGGCGCTGACGAATGCTGTCCTCAATCCAAGGTACTGGTGGAAATACGTCGATGATGTGTTTGCCATTATTGATAAGGTTAGGCACTCAGTGGTTTCGGGACGTACTTAAATTCTATACACACGAAGATTCAGTTCACGTTTGAGGAAGAACAAAACGGGAGTCTGCCTTTCCTGGACGTTCTTGTCATTAGGGAGCCAAATGGTAGGTTGGCTCACACTGTTTATCAAAAGGCGACACACACGGATTGGTACCTACAGGCAGAATCCCACCATCACCCGTCACAACTGGCGTCCGTGTCACGAATCCTTATAAATAGAGCTTTGCAGATCTGCGACCCTCAACACGTCGATGTTGAACTTGTTCATGTCAGGAACGTCCTAGAGAGTAATGGCTTCAACTGGAAGAGATGTACTCAATGGGCAAGCACAAGCCAATATCAGCGGCAGCAAAAAGTGGAACGCTCCCCTATCTACCTGCCTTTCGTGAAGGGGGTGGCTGACCAAATCGGGCACTACCTGAAACGGAAGTTCGATATGAAGGCTGTATTCCGTCCACCTGGGCAGCTGCGGCAACTTCTCCGGTCTAAGGATGCTCTGAATTGCCCTGGAGTGTACAAGATCCCATGCGATTGCGGCAAATCGTATATAGGCGAGACTAGACGCAATGTTTCAACCAGAGTGACTGAGCATATCAGGAGTATCAAAAACTTAGATACCGTGAGGTCGGCAGTGGCAGAGCATTCCCAAATCTCAGGCGCACACTATATTCACTTTGATAAGGCGGCCGTACTAGCGCGAGATAAGTTTTTCGTTCCGCGTAAAGTACGAGAGGCCATCGAAATTAGACGCCATCCTAATTTTAACCGGGATCGTGGGTGGAACATTCCGCCGTCCTGGATACCTGTTTTCAATATTTGTGATACGGCATCGGAGTTGTGGAACCGTGAAGAGGACAGCACTAGTGTAGTGTGTCAACAGTCCTTTACCTATCAAAACGACAATGACAATTACAGTGATAGTGACAGGAGTGACAGTTCGAACGGAGGAATTCAGACTTTGACAGCTATGGCGCAACCGTCTCAACGCCAGTTACGTGCTGAGGCCCGCGCTCGACGCTGTGCACAATCGTGACTCCCAGACGAAGAACAGAAATAAGTTCGAAACTGGTCGGAGCATTATCCGGCAAATATTACGCGAGTCCTAGCCGGTTACTAAATAATGACTAGAATACGATTACTGTATGATTCTGTAAGTTACTACTGATGATTAAATGTGAAAATCACATAACTAATTTGTACCTACTTACAAAGGTAAATACGTTCAAATAATCTGGTTTTAAATCTTTCAAATTACTTACTTACTTACTCCACTGGCTCAGCGACCCAAAGTGAGTCTTGGCCTCCGATATGAGAGCACGCCACTGGTTCCGGTCCTGTGCGGTTTCACGCCAGTTGTCTGCGTGAAGTTCGCATAAATCAGCGCTCACCGCATCACCCCATCTGTATCTGGGACGTCCAACCGGTCGTCGGCCTGTTGGTTGACTCAGGTAGGCTCTTTTAACCTCTCGGTCCTCCCCCATTCTTTGTAGGTGGCCCAGCCAGCGGAGTCTATGACCTTTGGTCTCTCCAATTATATTCGGCTGGGCCACGAGCTCTTCGAATTTTCAAATTTCAAATTAGATTGTCTAAAATGCATAAAAAGTAAAAACTATTTTCCATCAAATTCAACCTTTTCCCTAGTACTTATAACTCACTAAAGTTGTAAGCAGTTTAAAATAAATATAGTTAACAACACAGGATATATTCTTTGAAAATAATTTTCCTTTTAGAAGGCTTCTTGTAAGGCTCAAACTTAATGTAAATACAATGTCGAATACAGAAGTTTGTGAAATTACTTTTTTTGGTTTTTCGGAACAAAGCAATTTGTACTACTTTATACTTTACATTTTTGCTACGTTGCCAGCATATGCATAGTTTTTAGAGTAAGGAGATTGTTAGTAGAAATAATCAATGATGTTTTTGAAAGGTAAGTGCTCTTCACATTTGCATTCCGAGTTGAATAAAAACTATATATGCCTCTTTTTACAATCTGTATTAAGTCAGCCTTTTAGTATCGGCTTCTTATGGGTTAATTCTTATGGTGTTCTTATCTCGTTACAAAAAAGTAAAATAGATCCTCTCTCTGCTGTCTGTCCATCCGTATGTGACAATTTGAAGCGCTCGTAGCGAAATTTGCTTAGCCATTCTGAACCGATCAGCAAAGTTAAGCAACGTCCGCGTCGGTCATGAGTTGGATGGGTGACCGCTGGTGACATTACTACTGAGCGCTTCCGTGCTTCGGAGGGCACGTTAACCCGTCGGTCCCGGTTGTTGTTTTAGGATGGCAGTCGGTATAGCATGGTGGTAGGGCATTTTGCGAATGCCCGCCTGGCTAGCTACCACCCTCAAGTGGAAAATCTGTCGCCAAGCACCTGACGGTGTGTTCCGGCAGCTGTCCTTGAGAAACAGTAATTCTAGGTTAGCCTGAACAACATCTTCGACCACATCATCACTTACAATCAGGTGAGATAGTGGTCAAAGGCTAACATATCAAGCATAAAAAAAATGTCTAGCTCAAATCTAGCAGGATGATCTTCAAAAAAAGCTGCACTATAAACTGTGCAGCCCACTTTGGTTACCGCGCTTTCTGCCATTTCCATTTCACATAATAGTGCACTACTGTATTAATAAGCAATTATATAATAATCTATGCATCAGTACTCAGTACTAATATTATAAATGCGAAAGTATCTCTGTCTGTCTGTCTGTCTGTCTGTCTGTTACGCTTTCACGCCAAAACTACTGAACCGATTTGAATGAAATTTGGTATGGAGATAGTTTGAGACCCGGGAAAAAACATAGGATAGTTTTTATCCGACTGCGCAAAAAGAAGTTAATGTTTTCGCGCAATAACCGACATACGCGCGGGTGGAGCCGCGCCTGGAAAGCTAGTAAGTAATAAGATGTAAACTTAAAGCATGCAAGTTATAAGATGTAAACTTTAGTAACCACAGTCAAGCAGCGTCTCCGCTTGAGATTACATGCTAGCACTATTTACAAAATTCAGCAGTTTAATATTACTTTATTTTATACCATTACCTTTCTGCATCATCACCATTAACAAGAGCATTTCTACTATATATTAGGTTTTCAGTGAAAATTTTTTTGATCTTAATTAATAATTAAATAAAAACGGTTCTTTATACATACAGCGGTAAGTAGATACCACTTATGGTCGTAAGTTTCAGGGAAGAGTTGTGAGGCTGCTGTAGATTTTTTTACCAAAATTATGGAGAACTGCTATTGAAGGTGCCGAATGATATCAAAATTGCCTTTAACTCGATAGATAGAGAGACCTTTTTGACTAAGGAGATCGATAAGAATCCGAAGAATTCAACGTTTGCGAACACTCTATTGAATTACTTGTGAGTAGGTACTTATTGTACGATCTCAAAGCCGCATGCCAAGCGTGGGGATTATGGCAAATACCCCCTTAATAGGGGAGGCTGTGTTCAGCAGTGGACGATCTGGCTGATACAGTGCTTATTGTACATTTTTGTCATATTGGCCTAGAGCTTAATTTTTCCAAATGTGAACTTGTGTTTTCTGATACTTATATAGATAGTGGTTGAATAATTAAAAAAAATGTATATTTTTATTTTTATATTACCTTACGCTTTGTCTTAAATTGCTAGAAAAATATTCGCTTCATCTTTTGGGTTCATAATTTTTTTCCAAGTCGTTGTTAACGTTTATTAGAATGTGTATGTTTGCAGTCAACTGAACCACTATATATACTATAATTCTGGGTTATCCTGAACAACATCTTTGAACACATCATCACTTACCATCAGGTGAGATATTGGTCAAAAGCTAACCTATCAGGCCTAAAAAAAATCTTGAGAAATTACAGGCACATGAGACAACAACTAAATGTCTCAAGGTGACGGGCGCCGAGCAATTCGTGACGTGTGACGAAATGCATCTGTTATAGGCAGAGGTTAGTCCGCTTAACCTCAGGTGGGCCTCGAGCTTGTTTCGTCACAAAAACATAAAAAAAACTGTAGCAATGACTGAAATATCACTATTTGCTCTATATTCAAATTCTTAAACTTAGTATACGTTTTGGCAAAAAATCCGAAATAAAAAATTTGTGAAGCAGCCAGCATCCTGAATACCAGAATGGCCGTACCGCTAGGAGTATCGATAACCGTTGGGAATAAAAGTGAAAAATTGGGACTCGCATACCGTGATAAGCAACGTAAGTATGTTTAACTGAGTTGACCGATGATATCGGGGTACTTACTCGACTCTGCAGTACTCATCTCCCGGGTGATAAAGATTCAAAATACTGCTTAATAAAATCTGTGATTGAGTATCAGCTGGAAAATATTTACATTGAATGTCTACCTCTAAACACAAATAAAATGCAAAAGATCTAAAATTTTAGGTACATACGATGTATGTATAAACGTGTAGAGTGAATGTTCTGTAGAACTCAAATGTGTTCTAGTTCCCTCGTTTAATTCAGCGAGGTCACACGACGGTGGTGGCGGCTTACTCGCGCTTGCATTTTGTATGCCTTGAGTGAGACGGCCCACATTGAATGCACTCTGTCGTCTATGTTTTGTACTCTGACTTGCTTCTCCTTTGCGTTAGGTAAAGATGTTTTTATTTTGCGCTTCTTCAGTAATAATATTTATCAATTTACAAAATTGAAGGGAGATTTTTTTTTTTTATGCCTGATAGGTTAGCCTTTGACCACTATCTCACCTGATGGTAAGTGATGATGTGGTCGAGGATGTTGTTCAGACTAACCTAGAGTTACTGGCTGAGAATTCTTTTGGGTATGGTGCAATTAAAAAAAACAATGTACCTATCCTCAGCGTGTCCAATGTACGACTTGCTTACTGTGATTTTCGCCAATTTACAGTGTATAAGAAAGAAATAAGATCATGAATAAAACAAACTCATTTTTTTTATTTTTATGCGTGATAGGTTAGCCTTTGACAACTATCTCACCTGATGGTAAGTGATGATGTGGTCGAAGATGTTGTTCAGGCTAACCTAGAATTACTGGCTCTCAAGAACAGCTGCCGGAACACACCGTTAGGTGCTTGGCGACAGATTTTCTACTTGAGGGTGGTAGCTAGCCACACGGGCATTCGCAAAATGCCCTACCACCATGCTATAACGACTGCCATCCTAAGACAACAACCGGGATCGACGGCTTAACGTGCCCTCCGAAGCATGGAAGCGCTCAGTAGTAATGTCACCAGCGGTCACCCATCCAAGTCATGACCGAGGCGGACGTTGCTTATCTTTGCTGATCGGTTCAGAATGGCTAAACAAACTTCGCTACGAGCGCTTCACTTCATTTATTCATAATTCTTTCACATAAAACTTATGTCACTAAAAAGAGCAGTATGCTAAGTACTATAAAATTTGAATAGCAAGAAAATGATTATTTGTTTCTGTGTTCACAACTGTTTTTGTGTTGCAATGTACTGGAAAATATTAAGCCATTTTGAGTGATATTCCAATCTATATTCCAAAATATTTGTACATAAATATGTTGACTGAACTCTGCGTACATAATAAATATTTATATATAATATAAATTAATAGGGTAAATTATTACAAACATACGCGTTATATGTGTACAACTGCTATTTGATATAAGAAACCGACAAGCGTACATAATGTAATTATAATAATGATAATATACAAATATCTAGCAATTTTTATGTTTATTTAATTAAACACAGTAACTTATCTTATATATTGAAAGAAAAGAGATAAAAGGATCTGATGGAGAAAACCGTTTCTATTTCCGCTCCCCTAACACTTAAGGATACCAAGATTTATACACATAAATGTTTAATCTCCCATCCCTCACTTAATTTGGGAACATAAAAAATGGGAACATTTTATATGACGTCAGCTTTATGTGCGCTGTTTTATGTACACAATCGCGGCAAACGGCCCTTTTACTGCGAGTACAAATGTGCCTTAAATTATTATAAGCGCCATCCTTACCTACTTTATTGAATGTTTTTTGTTGAGAAAATAAAATTATAATGCTGACTTCATACATTTCTTTCAAGTATAAAAATATAATTTGAAATTGTATATTGATGGTTAGTTTTAAAACATGATTATAGTCAACACATTAAATGCTAATAAGGGATTTATATAATCTACTAGTTGACCCTGCGAAATTCGTACCGCCCTATTTCATATACATTAGTATATTTTTTTTTCTTACATACTTTCTCACGTTAACGAACACACAAAAGAAAGATTTATCCAATTTGGTGCAGTCGTTTGAAAGTTATGTGCGTACACACATTTAAGTGATTCAATTTTATTTACATTGAGTGTCGACAAATACTACATTTTTTATGCCTGATAGGTTAGCCTTTACCACTATCTACCCTGATGGTAAGTGATGGTGTGGTCGAAGATGTTGTTCAGGCTAATCTAGAATTACTGGCTCTCAAGGACAGCTGCTGGAACACACTGATAGGTGCTAGGAGATATATTTTTCTACTTTATGGTGGTCTAGCCAGGCGAGCATTCGCAATTTGCGAAAACATAGGCACATAAATAAAAAATAGTCCCTTACAATTTATATTATGGTACGAGCATAAATAGACTGGCGTGGCATGGGATGATTGTGTAACGACGTACAATTAAAAACATGCTTTAAATATAAATATATTAACGTGGACGATTATACTAGAGGTAAAATAAAGTTAAAAACTGAAAAAACTATGGAGAACAATTACAAAATATCATAAATAATATTATGACGGCTGATACTGTATATGATAACTGTGCTGACCTCAAATTGCTAGAATTATGGAAAATAATTAGGAGATAATAATTGGTAATCAATAATACTTCTAGGACAATATATAAAGAGGATATTAATATATCAATAAAACTGCGGGGTTGTGTGGAATCGACAACTAAATGCTGACAACTAATTCAACTCATATTTAATTTACACTTTGCTACACAAAATGAGTACCTAGTAACTATCATCTATTTTCACAGAAGGTAATTTCCCCATAGCTGCTCTTATAATAAAGAGTGAAAAAACAAGTAGATGACGACCACTTGAATAAATAGCCAGCTATTGTTTTATTCTCATCATAAAAAGAAATATTTTTTTAATGAAAACAGCAGAACTTGGGAATGTTCTGAGACCTTAGGAAAGCCCCGAGTTCGGTCTGAAGATGATCCTGTCAAAGGCCAAACTTATGAGCACCAGTATCATACGACCTATTTATGTTGAGATTGGGGACTTTGGCTATTTTCAGGTAAGGCGTAATACAGAAGTTGTTAGACACAAAAATCAAAATCGTTGATGCTATTATTAGAGAGCACAAAATAAATGTGGCGTGCCCCACTCATGTCTGTCCGATGTCGAACTATCAATGTGCAAAACTTATCACAAATTGGGTGCCAAACACAAAATAACTCCGAGGACGATCCAATATCGACCCAGTTAAAGGTGGCGGTACGATCTTGCTTCGCACGAGAAATACTGTATACTATTTGTCCGGGATATTTGGAAAACGGTAAGGTAGGCCTTTGTCCAGCAGTAGAACACTTCAAACTAATAATGGTAAACATAATAATATCATAGATGAGTATAAAGTCCTTTCAACCAAAGGGGATGGTCTGCACAGTTTATGTATTTACATTTTCTATTTGATAGAATTAATTAATATTTCTTAATGTTGAACTGGCCGGTCACATCTCCATACAAATGCCGTAGGGTGATCAATTCCTTATTTGAGATTTGAGGTCCAGAATTAAGCATAATACCAATTGATCTCGTCACTATCTACGTTTGTATGATGCCAGAATTTTAAAATGATAATTAAGTTGAAAGTTATGAGCCGCGAAAACTTTATATGCTAATATTTCGAGGCTCATAACTCTCAAGTCAATTATCTTATTAAAAAAACGTTACAAGTCTATATAATAAAGAAATCAATAGATATCATGCTTAGTATTGGACCTAAATCCTCAAAAAAGGGAATGATCACCTCACGACGTTTGTATGGAGAAGTGTCCGGCCAAGTTCACCCATATTGTTTTTGTTACTGGGTGTACTCTGTCTTACGCTTAATCTTGCAATAACAACGGAGCTTCTTGTTATTTATTTTACTAACAAGGTGGTGGTAATAATAAAGCCATCTAAACTATAGCCACCATTACAAGTTGACTGTAGCAATTAAAGAGAGATAAATACTTCGCTTAACCGAGTTCAAAAATAGTAGGAGGTTCTCAATTATTCTGTTTTTTATGTTTGTTACCTCAGAACTTTTGACTAGCTGAAAATATTTGGATAAGTCTTTTTTTATCGAAAGCTGATGCTTGTCGTTTGGTCCCATTTAAATTTCATTAAAATCGATCGAGACGTTTTTGAGTTACACTCTAATAACTGAAAAATATTGTCCTATCTTGATGATATACTCGTTGATAGTGAATGACAATCGATTCCATAAGTAGCAATGGTCACTAAAAGGAGAATTAAATATTTTAACCAAAAAATGGAACAGATTTCAACACTCAAAAGTGTGAAATAACGTGTCAAAGTCGGTACCATGCGCACAATATTGTGATAAGGTACTTGTTGAACTATCACTATCATCGCTTCAACAAGTTATTTCACACTCTTGAGTGTAGAAATCGGAACCAATTTTAGCTCTCTTCGTATCTAAATGTAGACGTCTCGATATTCTAACGACGTATTCAGAAGAAAAAAGTTAGTGGCGATGGTGTTACATCTTATTGTTATTTACGAGACACTGAGTGTGCGGGAAATGTAAGTTCAGTGTAGTATCGCCCCGTCGGCTCGTTAAATATCGCTAAGCGATGTCACATTGTGTTGTTGGTGACGAAACTGACATAACTTGATGCGGGAACCTTTACAGTTTGTATAGAATATTGTAGTCGACATGTTGGATTAGATTGCCACATGTCATAGAAAAATTATTATGCATCAGACGTCAAGAAAAATTAAATTAACCCTTGGGTTGCGATACTCGAAGCAGTCAAGCAGGGTTATACAATAACCTTTTTTTTATTGGAAAGCTGATGCTCGTCGTTTGGTCTCATTTAAATTTCATCAAAATCGATCGAGCCGTTTTTGAGTTACACTCTATTAACTGAAAGACATTTTCCTATCTTGATGATATAGTCGTTGACAGTGAATGATAATCGATCCCGTAAGTAGCAAGGGTCACTAAGAAGACTGAAATAACATTTCCAACCAAAAAATGGAACAGATGACATAAGTTGATGCGGGAACCTTTACAGTTTGTATAGAATATTGTAGTTGACATGCTGACTTAGATTGTCACATATCATAGAAGAAAGATTATATATTAAATATACCTAAAATTACTCATAGCCAAAGTGTACGTCGAGATAATTGCAATAATCCCTTGGGTTTCGATACTCGAAGACAAGCAGGCAAGGGTTAGAATCTACGAATAATATATTATTACTTAATATGTATACAATATTAATAAAAGCATTAAGTATGTTGGCATGTTAGTTGCATGGATAAGATAAACATCCAAAAAGCATTTTATGTACTAAAATCTGTACGTGTATGTGAGTACTGCGCTAGCGGAGACGCAAATTTAATGGGTAATATATACTATGATACGCAGTAGATTTGACTTTGCTATTTTCATAATGAATGCCATATGGTACACCTAACGTTAACTTTTGACTATTAAACTTTCAATATTCTGCCTATAGATTGAAAACTACTATTCCGATCGCACTCAACCAAACGGGAGACAATCGAGTTTTTTATTACTTAATGCAATAAAATATATGATTGTAGTAGCAGTTTGTTTTTCAAGGTTATGCGTTTTCCTTATATCAGGACAAGTTAATGATCTGGAGGGTTTATTTATACTTTTTTTTATATTTGTATATATATATATATATATATTTTGCATTTCGTTTTACCCCAGTTGCCATTCTCATGTTATTGGTTTAATATATAGCTGATAGGCTGGCTTTTGACTAGTATCTCAGCTAATGGTAAGTGATGATGTGGTTTTAGATGTTATTCAGGCTAACCTAGAATTACTAGCTCTCAATGGCAGCTGCTAGAACACAATGTTAGGTGTTTGGAGACAGATTTGCAAAAAACAGCTTGTACTTAATATCTATGGTCTCCGAAACTTCCCGATCCTCCAATACATATTGCCCCGTATTGTCATTGTTGCTAACCCCTACGCTCAGGTCTAGGAAAGCATGCTACATCTTTAGCCGCATCATCACTTTCCATCAGGTGCGATAGCGGACAAATGCTTGCCTATCACGCGTAAATAAGAGTTCTATTTTCGCTCAAAATTTTAGGGCCCACAATTTGGACCCTCTAAATTTTAAAATATATAAAAATCTAATTTGTATGGTTATTCATTATAATTTTTACAATACGATTATTTTTATTATTATTTCTAATACATTTTTTATAATTGATTCAATTCAGACTGAGCTTGAATAGATCTATTCCAAATCTGAGTTGAATTGGATGCAACAGAATTGCAGGCTTTGTTCGTATTCATACTTTGAAGAGAAAACATTTGTTATGCATGTTTTTCATAGACTGTAGCCTCAGATTTTTACTTTGATCTCAGTTTTCACGGTTTCTGGAACGGGGATGAGTGGAGTGTGGACCTTGTCACAGTTTAAGTATGCTGGCGCAAGGCCAACACTAACAACTTTGATGCTACGAGTAAGAAGTGGACGGATGTTAGGCTAGATTCTGTCCGATATCTACACACTAAGTAAGGGAGCAAATGACAACACGGTGACTGGTTGGTAACTGGTTTATTAACTAGTATGCATGCTGTATTAAAGGAAGCGTACCTGTATCGTTTACCCACATATATATATATATATATATATATACATATAGCTGCAATGCGTATATCACAGATTCTACACTTCTTACATATTACTTAGGTATTTATTTCCGTGAACTCAGTTTCCTTAGCCTTAGATAAAAGATATATATTAAATAAAAAACATAATATGCTACTGCAAACTATTATTGCATTTTTTTTACATGTGATTGTGACGGAAAAATCTCTAGGCCCACCTGATGTTAAGCGGACTCACCTCTACCTATAACATAATGCGTCACACTCAGGCATACAGTTGTTAAATCTCTCGTACTTCCAATTTTTCTAACTCTCAAGGATAGCTAGCGGAACACACTGTTAGGTGTTTGTCGGCAGATTTTCTACTTGAGGGTGGAGCTACCCAGGCGAAAATTCCCTAAATGCCCTTCCACCATGCTGTGAAGCTAAAGCCGGCGGTGGGAATCGAACCATGGTCCTGCAGCACGGCAGTCCATAGCTATTGTCACTCGGCAAACATATTTTTTTTTATCTTTAAGTTTTCTTTCAATTACGATCTTATGTATACATGATTATATGAATGCTTTACTTATTACTATTGTAGTGGAAATATGTTCTTTATAAGGCTTATGTATACATGATTATATGAAAGCTTTACTTATTACTATTGTAGTGGAAATATGTTCTTTATAAGGCTTATGTATACATAATTATATGAATGCTTTACTTATTACTATTGTAGTGGAAATGTGTTCTTTATAAGGCTTATGTATACATGACTATATGAATGCTTTAATTATTTAATACTTTTGATAAGTATTTAATAATTTGTGAATTTCGGTAAATCAAAATACTGATTCTTAATAGTAGTAATTTTAAACATTTAAGGGTAGAAAGTAGTTTTAGTTGTGATATTATAATTTTATATAATGTTAAGTAAATATCTTGTTCATTTTAAGTTTTGTCCTTACTTGTTTTATATATTTGTGCAATTACATGTCTGTTAAGATATTAAAGTTAATTAATGATTTATGAGATATGCCACCAATTTATCCTATTAAAACATACACCGTATATAAGTAAACATATTATATTGCATACACACAGAACCAAACAACGCTCGTGAAGGAATGTCTCCTCAAGGTTCCGATAACGTATCTCCTGATCTAAATATAGAAAGAGTTAATTAATCATTTAGTATTTCGGGAAACTTCTCAATGGCAATCATATTTTATTAATGTCAATTCTAAAATTTGCGGAAATAAAAATTTTCTCTATTTAAATATTTCGAAACAGTCTAAATTTATACAAAAGACATTCAATATAAAAAAATCAATTCTGATTTGTTGATAGAATTTAAATTCTTCACTGAGAATTTAATTTGCTATTTTCAAGGTACTAAATGATTCTCTGTATTTCATTTTACAATTTCTTATGGTTGAGGTAAACACTAACGTTTATAACGGAATAATTAATTATTATATATTGTTAATAATTAATAATTATTCCGTTGTAATAATAATTTCGGCAGAAATGCCAAGTCCCAAGTGGCCGAGGTGGTTTAGGCATCTGACGCGATATCGGAGGACGCGGGTTCGATTTCCGCCTTGGACATAAAATTTTGTACTCCAATAATTTGTAAAATATGATTTTTGTTTAGCACGCGGTAGTGCTTGTAATCATATTTAGAAATACGGAATGACTAATTTTATTTTTGGGTGGTGTTGCTAGGTCTTCCAACTAATGTATTCGATGACTTAATACTGGGGTACCAGGTACCGGGTCCGTGGGGTGCCGGATTAGAATGTCACCTTCCCATTTCTTTCCGTGGGTGTCGTAATAGGCTACTAAGAGAAAAGGGCACCAAATGAGCTGCATGCCTCTTATCACATGGATATGAGTACAATGAGTAGGGTGTTGTGTGCATTAGACGCACAACAGGGCTGTTTAACATCTTGGTGCCCTGCCAGGCTCTCATACAATATGTTCTTGTGTTCCTGTCTTATATATTGTTAGCGTCAATTTATTATTCTTAATATATTCCTGTGTTTCGTCCAGAGCGTTAGAGAAAACATTTGTATGACCCTAAAACTGTGCCCGGTGAATGGCAATAGGCTCGCCCCCTATTACAGGGGCCCAAAACCCAATTGACGAAACGTGGGTGTTTACACATCTCTGCCTACCCCTTTGGAGAATACAGGCGTGATTTTATGTGTGTACTAATGTATTTTTACAACTTATTAAATTGACTTAATTTGTAACAAAAAATCGTATTTTTACCGACTTCATAACAATGAGGAGGTTCTCAATACCATGTTTTTTTTTATTAATTATGTTAATTATGTTTGTTACCTCAGAAATTTTGACTGGGTAAACCGATTTTGATAATTCTTTTTTTTATATGAAAGCTGATTGTGGTGTGTTCCGAATTTGATTTCATCAAAATCGGTTAAGACTTAAGCCGTTTTTAAGTTACATTCCGATAGTTGAAAGATATTTTCCTATCTTGATGATATAGTTGTTGACAGTGAATGACAATTAATCCCATTATTGGCAAGAGACATCAAATAGGGTGTTTTTTTGTTGTGAAATATGGAACTGACTTCAACACTCAAAAGAGTGAAATAACTTTTCGAAGTCGGTATGGTGCGCTCAATATTAGATACTTTTGAACTATCATTACTTCAACAAATTATTTCACAATTTTGAGTGCTGAATTCAGTTCCATTTTTTTGTTAATTTTTATTTTATTTTTACGGTTTAAGGGATAGGTAACATATGTAATCATGAGGTTATTAATAATATGCTTTGAAACTTGCAATTACCATGGTCATGTACAATGGTTACCAAACTGAGATATAAGCGTGATTTCAATCTCCCACAGATTTGTGTTAACAGAGTATCGTTATGATAATGGTTTTCTGTAGTTATACTGAAGGAAGTGTGCTCTTTTTTTTTATTTATAAATCTATACACTCCACGGATTCCAGGGTGCGTGACTTTTTTCAATTATAACATTTTTTATTTAATAACAAGAAATATTAGGAAACATGCAACATTCCAAGGGGGAACAGTATTAAAAGTTTTTTTTTTCCGTTAATGTCATTAGCACTAGCATCCAGAGCAGACCAGTATCCTCTAGCCACACCCGTTCACGAGTTGACGCATGTGCCAGCCATCGCCTTCCACAACCATTTTTGAGGGAAGATGGCGACCCGACACACAAAACCGCCGCTAGACAACACCTTTCTGTGAGCATGACCGCTCCGGATACCCGTGCCAACGATTACAATTATAAAAATAATTCGGGACTACAATAAAATAATATATAGGGAAGTGTGCTCACAATGCTTTCCGTACAAACTTAGCTCTATTATATTTTAAATACCAAGTATTTAAACTCAAGCAAGCATATTCTTGAGCCTAATATCTACGCTGCTAATTTACCGTAGTATTATGTAGTTTAATATTTTTATTTTTGCAGTTGCGTATGTTTCATTTTTTTTATAAGGGTACATTAAGTTTCATCCTTCTATGTACTGTAACACCATCCAAATAAACTCTTACCAAAATATTTGACATCGATTTTACAAAAATATACGACCACTGTACTGCCAACACTATAGGATATTATCTTCATTCAACTTAAAAGCTTTTATTGACGCGACACAGCTCTTTGTTCAAACCCAATTATTGTGCCTTCGATTTCTTTTTGTCACACCAATAAAGGAGATTTCTTTTTGTTTAACTCGATAAACTTCCACTCTTTTACGCTTGGTTTTAAATTGACGGTGGAGAAGAAGACAGCCACTTGCGGCACCACTTTGAGTTTAGCTGTGAGTTAGTTAAGCTCCTAATTTATTGATTCGATTATTTTTTGTTAAAAATATGGACTAACACAGCCAATAACTAACTTTCACTATTCTTTTTATAAAGTTATTAATCAATAGGTATGTGATTAACTTTCGTTTTGGGTTGTATGTCACGTTCATTTGAAGCATGTTTTCTTTTAATATTATTAAGTTTGCAATGACGCCTGCTAGGCGAATTACATTACAAAATTACAAATTTACGAGCGAAAAAAATATAGTCATGTGCGGGATTCGAACCCGCGTCCCAATACCAGGGTCCGCGTATAATTTTTTCTCTCGTAAATTTGTAATTTTGTAATGTCATTCGCCTGGCAGGCGTTATTGCAAACTTAACAATGTTAAAATTATAAGGTTGCGTCATCATTTAAGAGTTTAAAACCAATTGCATAATTGGTCTTGTTTGTAGTACAACGCAAGTTGAACTGTAGGTGTCTCTCCATCCCGATACGATGGTTGAAGAACGAGAGCATGAATTAAAGTTATGAATCATTGTGTCATGTTAGCTTGGTTAGATTGGTTAGAGCATATCCCGGCTAAAGGGGTGGATGGACGCGGGTTTGAATCCCGCACATGACTATAATTTTTTCTCTCGTATAAATTTGCAATTTTGTAGCGTGTTTTCGCTACAAAATTGCATTGTCATAATCTATAAAGAAAGATTTTAAAATTGTTGAATATAAAAAAAAACTGTGTTCGTATTTACTTAAAAGCTTCTACGAGTATATTTACAGATACTTCAATATAGGAAAATAATATACATTTATTCATAGCTATATAAGGTCCATATTTCAATACATCTGTGACACATTGACTTTAAAAATGACTGCGAGTAAGTGATAATTAAATTAACGTATCAAAAATAATCGAGGTACCTACAAATGTAATCCAGTTGTATTATCTTCTTTGTTACCTTTGAACCTATTTCACACAATTGTTAGGTATCCTAAAGATAATAAGATTTTTTTACAAAGTACCTACCTTTTTATAAAGTACTTTTCTCATCATTGGAAAAAGTATGTTAGATAATCATGAACTGAAAAATTGTAATCAAAAGAACGATTTGTTGCAGTGCCATCTAGTGTTATGACGCAAAACTTTTAAAATGCGAAGTATACTTGGGAACAACGTTACCTAGGCTTTTAAAAGTACAACGTCAACAGACAAGATGGAGTATATATCACAATATTTACTTTTATAGTAATTTAGTTAAGAGTATTGAGTATTAGAAAAACCGTGGACAGGGAGTAATTTTAATGCGTAATTTGAACCAATTAGATCAATATTTTCAGTAAAAAATAAAATTAACAGGAAGACTACTCGGCATAAGTTTTAATATAAATTTCGTTTTTTAAATATGTTGTCACATACTTATAAAAAGTTGTCTACACAATAAATACTTTTTGGCAAAAGGTTTTTCTATGAATTTATAATGAAGCACCAAAATTGCAATGGATATCACAAAAAAAATATTCAAATTCTGATGGTGGTAGACGGCCCGCTCGCTATAGCACCTTCAAGTTGTCGCCAAGCATCTAACTGTATATTTTTGTAGCACTCTTTAAAGCCAGTACCGCATTCTAGATTTATTTTATTTGATTTTGGTCATGAGCTAGCCTGTAAACCCTACTGGAAAAGTAAAAAAACGTCTGTCAGAATTTTTCTGCTCCAACTTCTTCTTCTTCTTCTTATTCCAAGCCAAAAGGGGCTTTACGCATACGTTTTGTACTAAATGTCGCAGACCATCAGATATTTTCTGAAGTAGATGTCCACTTCTAAAGCTCGCCAGATGCGCGCCGATCGGACGTTAAAACTCTGTATCATCTGATATTCTGATAAGTCGCGCTCTCTATACATTTTATACTGGACGCCTTCGTATCAGACGGCAGTGTTAACTATATTTTTTTTTCATATAAAAACCTATTAATGGATATTTATTTTTAAATGAAGATGTGATATGTAACAGAATAAGAAGATATAATTAAAAAACACGCCTGCCGTACCAAAAAGTGAACTAAAAAACTACAAACAAGTTAAATTATTTTAATGTTGAATGGCCACAATGTAGGTACTAAAAAGATTATATTTACTGTGCAATTAAAGCACCATTGAACCAAAAAATTCAAAACAGATAACCAATCTGTTCATCGAGGTCAGTAGTTAGGTAGGTAGGTCCAACTTTGAGAAAGAGGTCGCTCGAAGAATCCCACTCGAATGGGCAGCGTTCGGGAAGTTGCGTGACATCTTCTCGTCAAAGATCTCGCAGAGCCTGAAGACCACAGTCTTCTACCAGTGTATCTTCCCAGTGATGATTCAACATTTATTGCCAGTGGTTTGATCGCGGATTTCTACAGGTCAATCCATCGACAATATTTTTGCCTGTGGCTCTATCAATTGGACCAGCGTTATAAAAATATCCAATTGTGTTGGTACTGCATCTACTGGTGTAGTAGGACCAACATGAATATTTTTTCTTAAGGTACCAGTATTTATATTAATTAGAAAGAAAAAAAAAAACAATCATATAAAAAACATATAATCTTAAAAATATATTCTTGCCTAAAACTACACGATCTAAAACAATTTTCTCGCTAGATAATAATGTCAGTTTTATATAGAGGTTTCATTTGCTCATATGGATTTACCTTACTTTATGTTATAATCCTTGGGGTAAGAATTTCTTCCCGTGGATGTCCTGAAAAACCGATTACTTCTATTGCGGTCCCAAAGACGCCTGCCAAGCGTGACCTTGATAAACAGTAGATATTCCGATTGATGATGATGATGGATCTACCAGTTGACCACGGGCAATAGACGACTACTAATAAGATGATGTGATATTTTATAGTATGTATAGTACCCTCGTTTTTCGATTTTGTCATTCTTGCGGCGTGCGGACCAAAGTAATTAATTTGGTCAGATTCATCAATAAAAATCAAAATTCTCATTCAAACTTTTTTATTTGCATATAATTTTGGGATAAACATGTGTTAGGTTGTCAGAATAGATAGGTTTCACACAAATTATATTCTTCATAATTCCTTAAAATATCATTATCTAGATATCTGTTGATGATAGCCGGCACTTGCAGGTCAAAGGCAGCATGTGATAGGGGCGACATAAGGTCACATGTAATCACATCGCTTTGGGAGTACCGTTGTAATGAACTCGTCACATCTTTGCCAGTGTCAACTCTTGCCCGAAGCAGCACAAGACGTGAACGAAGCGCGCGCGGCGCAGCGCTGTAAGAACGTGCTGTGCTGATACGCGAGTATGCCGCTTCTAGCACCCCACGCGTGTATTGCGACGAATGCGATAACCTTCCAAGCAGTGTACGAATACACATGTCGACGCTTTCCTGCCACGTAGAACCACCGCCCGGTGCGCTTTCTTCCACTGATGCCGCTGAATCAAGTCCCATCAGCCTCAACATGTGCCGCATGACGCTCGTTTGTAGCTTTTTCTCAGACTCAAACTCACTAAGCTCTGACTCCAATAGCACTTTTATCTCTTCTGGACCATTACCGAGGCAATACACCGTTCCAGTTAAACCTAGAAATAGTATTAAGATTAATTTACACTCTGTGTAGCATACTGAGTAACACGTATAGCAATATAAGGTGGTAGATTTTACCATTATTTTCTAAAATAGAAGCCAACTCCAAAGCAGTGACGATTCCAAACTCGTAACCCAGCAGATAAAAGTGTGTTTTCAGTTTACATTGTTCCAATAGAATCTGTGAAAAAAAAAATATTAATAATAATGATTGCATTAACACACTAAGTTACCAAGATACATAAAATAATTTACAACTTTTTCGTACTTTTTTTTACTAGTTTTGTGTTCAGAATAACCATTCAGAATCAACACCAAGCACTATATGCGTCATGGAACAAAATTGACTGATATATGAAATAACTTGTGGAATTTGGACCATAACATTGGAATGTGATGTCAGTGTTTTGAATCAGCATGGACTGACTTCAACAAGTTATTCCATACACTTAGGTCGGTATATTTTTCTTGATGTATACTGCTGATTAAGTGATCTTTACTCACTTAAGAGCCCTTTTACATTTTGCAGCCCTCTCACTCGCACATTTAAAGATAATTTAAAATAGCTACAATATGGTAATGATTTATTAAAATGTGGTCTGACATTATTTCGCTGCATGCGACTATAGACGTTCTCAACAACTTTTCATGTTGATATCTGTTATGGGGGATCCAGAACGCGTAATTTATTCATTTAAAACTTTGGGCCTCTAATTTTGATTGGACTCAACATGTTACAAAATAAAAATATGTTGAGAACATCTATAGTCGCAAGAAGCAAAATAATGTCAGACCACATTTGAAAATATCATTACCAATTTTTTTCTATTTGAAATTATCTTTAAATGTGCGAGTGAGAGGGCTGCAAAATGTAAAAGCGCTCTTAAAAAGCTATTTTACATCGAAAACAGTTGCAATTACCATCCTATGTTTAAATTAAGGGTGAAAGCCGTATAAATAGAACATTTTTTTGTATAAAATAGTATATGTTGTTAATTGTATTGCATATTCGTTTATAATTATAGTACGAAGATAATCAAATATGTCTTCACCAGAAATTAATGAAGCGCTTGTAGCGAAGTTTGCTTAGCCATTCTGGACCGATCAGCAAAGTTAAGCAATATCCGCCGCGGTCATGAGTTGGATGGGTGACCGCTGGTGACATTACTACTGAGCGCTTCCGTGCTTCGGGGGGCACGTTAAGCTGTCGGTCCCGGTTGTTGTCTTAGGATGGCAGTCGTTATAGACCATGCTAAGCATATGCAAGGTAGGGCATTTTGCGAATGCCCGCCTGGCAAGCTACCACTCTCAAGTAGAAAATCTGTCACTAAGCACCTATCGGTGTGTTCCGGCAGCTGTCCTTGAAAGCCAGTAATTTTAGGTTAGCCGGAACAACATCTTTGATCACATCATCACCTTTCGGTGAGATAGTTGTCAAAGGCTACCCTATCAGGCAGAAAAAAAATTCAGCAAAACCCTTAGCATCAATTTTAGCTGCTGTTTCGTCAAACTAGATGAATTATTGCAGAGGGCAAAACTTTACGTAACGAACCTTGGAATATCTCCGTGCTAGTTCCCTAGGAGTCTCATCAGGACGGTCAAGCCCTGGCTGCAGCACAAAGGCAGGAAGTTTAAGACGCTCGCACAGTGACCTGAATCGCTCGTGGTGTCCCTCCAGCCCTGGGATTATGAATAAATGGCTCGTGTCCTCATCGGCAGAGCTTTGAATCTGAAAATATTACAAGAATAATTAAACACATTGCTGCTGTGAACTATGAACTTCAATCAAATTTTCATCGCAGTGTATGAACAAAAAAATATTAAGCTGTAAAATGCATCTCAATCTTTCTTCCCCGGGGTGAAACTAAATAGAACATGGCAACCTCTACATCATTAAATTCAGTATTGAGAGTTACGGCAAGGGTATAAAATTCTGCCGTTAAACTGTGGAACGACCTTTCTACCTTTCTTTCTTCGGTCTTTCTTCATAAATATGACATGGGATCATTTGAAAAATGGATTAATAGGAGTCGTTATAGGTCGGCAAAGCATTGACAGTACTAATGGTATTGCAGATGTCTATAGGCGACGGTAGCCTCTTACCATCAAGCGATGCCGTATGCCTGTTTGCCAATCATCACAGAAAGAAAAAAAAAAACCTTAGCCTGATTAGTTTTCAGTACAAAATCAATAATGCGATAAAAATAAAAGAAATCATTCCTTACCAGCTTGACATCAGTGACTAAGGTTTTCAATGGAACCAATCCCGTAGTTCCACGAAGCTCATCTAAATCTACGTACGAAAAGAATACTTTAAGTCCTTGTATTTTTTCTTGTATGCATTCCGAAGAGTTTTTTTCTATGTCCAGTAACCTGAAATTTTATTTTATTATTAAACAAAAAGAGTTTAGGAGGACTACATTTTTAAATTCGGCTTAGAGGCCATTTATTTTTATGAAGAAAGTTAAGTATATTTAGTCTACCTGCAGTAGCTATAACTGCGTTGCCTCGGTGCATTGCAAATGCACAACAGAATTCGCGTCCCCGCGAATATGAACACTATACACCTAGAGATAGGGTTCAACCCGATTGCATAATTTACCGAATGTATCATAGTGGTTGAGAAATTCCAGGCTGGTCTGGTAAAACAAAAATTCAACAAAAAAAATAAGTTCATGTAATCGAAGATTTAAAATTTTTGTAGTTTAGATTTTAGGTGACTATATTAAACCAATCTTATAATATTATATTATAATAATAATTAAAGTCAGTCATAATCGTCGGTATTCACACATTATTTCATAGGTATCACATATCATCTCCTACACGGTTAACTGCTTAGCTTGCTACATACCAATTAGCATTTGCGCTTGATTTAAGTTATTAATCAGCAATTGTGAATTACTCTAATACCTAAATATACATGTGTGATGATATGATAATGGTCTGTGAGTTTAAACAGCTAGATTAAGCAATAACGCGTAAAGAATACGAATCGATTTGGAATACCATATCAAAGTTGCACTTGGCTTAAATATGTCAATATATTTTTGATTATTTTTTATCTCTACCTTAGCTCAAAAGTAAATTATTATAATATGTTTATTTTTTACATGACCAATCTTCAATCAAATTTTAAAAAGCCGCTTATATTTTAATGGTACAGGTAACGTTTAAACACTAAATTCATAATATGAAATCTTTATTTACGAAAAATATAAAAATTAGATACAAGGTCGAAAGCCAATTGAGAAACTTGACATACTCGTATTTTTGAAGCATTTTCTTGAGTCTTAATATTTTAACTGCTTCACAGTTGCAAATTTTACAATCTACATTATGTTTTATATAGGAAAGATTTGTATTTTTTATGCAATGAATAAATGTACAAACACTTGAACTGATTTCGATGAAATTTGGTATGGAAGTAGTTTGAGACCCGGGGTAGGACGTACAATAGTTTTTATCCAATTACGCAATAAAGGTTAATTAATGGTTTTGAGACGCGGACGGAAAGTTAGTTTATTATATACTAGCTGTACCCGCGACTTCGTTCGCGATTGCCGTACCTGCAGACTAATTATTCACATTTGTGCACTGTTTATCCCATATTAAGCAACACTGTGGTCTGCGGTGAAGTACTCTTATAGTAAACCATAGCTCAGAATGGAGCTTTTTACTTTGAATTTCAAAACTCCCAGGTTGTATTTTCCAGAAGACAGTAGTTAAGTAACTCAGAGAGTTCTTTCCCGGTTCGCACAATAAATGTTGAAGCAAAGTACATTGTGCGTTTCTTTAGAATTTCGATTTTAAAGCGGCAGTTTGTTTGACGGTAGATCAAACATATTTTTTTTATTTCTCATTCTCGGAAAGTAGTGTTTGTTTGATCTGAGTAGCGGGTAGGAGAGGCTCCTTCCCACCTAAGGCCGGGAAAAACTCATAGTAAATGCTTCCTTCTCTTGGGCCGGAATGACTTGTAACAATTGTAACCATTGGTGTAAACAAAGTTATATGTCTAAGATTTTTCGTTGTAAAATACTCTGTTGTTATAAAAAAATTAATAACAACTATGTTTGGCAGGGTAGTAACTAAATATAAGGCAAAAAGTGTAGGTTAAAAAAAAACTAACTAAAATTTCCCTAAATTTCATTTCTCTAACTCCTAGTGTATCTCTGTATCTTCTACTCATGTTTATTATTTTTAGTAAATATTTAGAAAAACTAAATTTTTTTTACCGTCCTCATTTTTTAAATGAAAAGTAGAGTGCTTAACACGTATGTAAGTCATCGATTCCTACTTGGACTATAGCCGCATTAATTTTAAATAGGTTCTGCTCATGTTATTAAAATCAAAATAAATAATATAAAAAAACATACAATTTTTATATCGTTGTTCCTTATATTAGTAGTGAAAAGCAGAGAGATTCCTCTTCGGGCAATAGCCACCCGTAAATATTCCAAACAAAATTTTACGTAAAATTTTACAAATAGTTCTATCCTCTCAATATTTTTTTAGTAAGTAAGTTATTTTTTCAATGAATCATTTTTAGAAAAGCTACTTTTTTTACTTTTTTTAAATTCGAAATGAAAAGTAGAGAGCTGAACGCGGGTGAAAGTTATCAATTCCTTTCGACTATTGTATTACAATCTACTAAACTTGTTCACTTCCAACTTTAAACGGATTAAATCACGTATATTTATCGTTATTTTTGTCCCGACAGTCACCCCGTGACCAAGATCACTACAAAGTGTTTGAAACGTCGGGACAAAAATAATGATAAATATACGCGATTTAAACCGTTTAAAGTTGTTTAATTACAAAGTGTAACAATCGCGAAAACCTAAGACTACATTGTGCACTTCCATTGCGCAGTCTCCAAAATGTATCCGGCAAAAGAAAGATATGTAGTTATAAAAACTGATTGTGGTGAATGTACCAGATTTTGGAGTTTCATCGTAGCAAGCTTGCAAAACTAAATTAGGGTACCGTGCTGCCCGTGGGGTTCTGGGCTGACTGTGGGTTGTCGGGCTGTCCTTGGGGTGCCGGGCTATAATGTCACCCCCCCCATCTTTACCCGTAGTAGGTGTCGTAAGAGGCGATAAAGAGTAACACTACAGAGGGTTGGCAGCAGCGCTTTCTGAGGAACTGATATCTCACAACGCGATCCCCAAGATGCCTGCCAAGCGTGGGGATTATGGCAAACCCTCCCATAGTGGTGGAGGCTGTGTTCAGCAGTAGACAATGCGGCTGATATAATATATCTATTAAGCCTTTATGATAAAGTGCTAGCTTAAGATTTAGTTTTATGTTTTCTTTAAATATAATGAATTAAATAAGAATAAATAATTATGAGGGCACCCATACAATAAAATTTCAGATAATGGTACGGAACCCTTCGTGCGCGAGTCCCATTCGCATTTGGCCGGTTTTTTTGTTTTAACGTGCGCGAGTCCAACTCGCACTTGGCCAATTTTTTGTATTTGTTGTTATGGCCGCAACAGAAATACATCATCTGTGAAAATTTCAAATGTCTAGCTATCACCGTTCTTGAGATACAGCCTGGTGACAGACGGACGGACGGACGGATGGACGGACAGACGGACGGACAGCCGAACAGACCATTTTTACCCTTTGGGTACGGAACCCTAAAAAGAACGTAAGAAATCGGACTACGCGTTAATAAATTACAACTAAGTGTATATTTTGACTTTCATCCCCTCTCCCAAGGGAACCATGCTGAATTTCGGGATAAAAAGCTAAATTATCCTACCTTGTAGTATGAACTCAAACCATGCTAAGTTTCATTGAAATCCATCCAGTAGTTTTGGAGTGATGCGCGGCCGGGATACAGACAGACAGACAGACAGACAGACAGACAGACAAAAATAAAAAAAAATACAATTTCGGCATCAGTATCAGCTATAGAGTACTGTACATTTTTTTTTTCAAAATATCTGCCATGTACAGAATTGTTCCTGTTACATTTTTATTATAAGTATAGATAGATAAGGTCAAAAAAGGAGGGGTAAACTATAGTTTACCCCTAAATGCAAGCTTTTTTATGTGCCTTAATGTATGTTTTTTGAAGAAGGGATTGTTTTCCAAATTGATTGTGTAAATACATATTTTCAAAGAAACAAAAATCAATTTAAAATATCAAAGCATTTGCTCCATTTACTTCACTAATATATCAAACAGTTTTACAACACACTCACTTTTTTTTGGTAAGCTGCAATATTTCTTCATTTTCCAACGATACGTGATAAACATCTCTCAAGAAGGATTGAATAATGGGCAGTGACTCTCCCAAGTCTACATCTTTCAGCGTACAGTTATCATCTTTGGGCTCTAGAAAATCACGAACATTATTAAATTGTATTATAGTTATCTAGTTATTCTACCAACACATTTTTCTTTACAAAATTGACACACCTCTGTTTTTGCTACATTTATCATATTTCAAACCACAATCAGATATAATTGTAATTATATATATATTTTATAGTATTGTTAAGTTTGCAATAACGCCTGCAAGGCGAATTACATTACAAAATTACAAATTTACGAGAGAAAAAAATATAGTCATGTGCGGGATTCGAACTCACGTCCATCCACCCCTTTAGTCGGGGTATGCTCTAACCAATTGAGCTAACATGACACCAAGTCAATTGGTTAGAGCATACCCCGACTAAAGGGTTGGATGGACGCGGGTTCGAATCCCGCAAATGACTATAATTTTTTGTCTCGTAAATTTGAAATAATTGTAATTAATTATGTTCATAAAATTTATCTGACGATTGACAGAATATATCTAGTATTGAGGTAGTGAAACCAAATTGGGGTAGTATCTAACATTTTGTCTTGATAAATATGATTATATGACTATACTACCTACTGTTACACAGTACGCTATCATGAAATATGTCCAAATATGTATTAATAAGATACTCGTTTAGGAATATTGATGTCTTAAAGATGAAGGTATTTTTTATATGTTGGCTTAGAATATGTAGAAGTAAATAAATCGTTTTTATTGTGATGGATTAACGAATATTATTTTTTTTGCTAAGTAGTTCAGCGTTGTCAGCCTTTGAATTAAAATAGTTTTAACAAAGTAAGTCAATGTTGCAGCTGTTACAATGCATCTAATTTGAAGTCAAACCAGATGACGATGTCAACATTTCTGATAGTTATTATCATCTGACGAAATTCATTTGTTATAGGTGTTAGTCCGCTTAACATCAGGTGGGACTTGTGCTTGTTCCGTCACAATCATATAAAAATAAATAACTAAAAAACTCAACGTATAGATAATCTAATCATAATTTTATGCAGACATAGTAGACAACATAATTTACATCAATAGGTTACAAGTTTCGTAAGAAGAAGCATCAATCATTTTCAAGTTTGACAGCTCTAATGTTAAGATACTAATGTATTGTATATTTTGGGTATACAGTATTTAAAAAAGGATCTTAAGGCTGCGTTTTCACCAGAGATCTGCGATGAAAATGTGTCGTGCGAGGATGTCTAGCTATGCTGTGAAAATGTGTGGGGGTTTCCACCAAAGCTGTGCGATGAAAATGTGCCTACAAGGATGTGTAGCAGAGCTGTGAAAATGCACAGTGCGAGGATGCAAACGTCGTCTATGGACTGGCTGGTACAGTATGCGCAAGCCTCGCAACACATTATTCTCAACACACATTCCTCGCAACACATCCCTCCCACACATCCCTTGCTTGTTTTGTATGCACAAAAATCTAGCTCCGCTGAACCGTTTCCACCAGGTAAATGAAGCGATTCTATTAGTTCTTTACAAACACATCCCTCGGTACGCATCCTCGCACATCTCAGGTGGAAACGCAGCCTTACACTATATATTTTGCTACATATTTATTTGTAGCATTTTGTTTTATTTTCGTATTTCTACAGTGGCAATCTGGCTTTGTATAGAAAATAAATAAATCAATGGAATTGTTGTTCTTTTGTATTCTGAAATATTACAAAAGTGATTGACGAATGCTTTTTAAAATTTATATCGCATTTAAGAATGACCTTAGTTACGGATCAAAAACCGAGCTTTATCTGACGACATCTTGTCATTAACTAACATTGTCTTTGAATTACATTACTACTATTTTCAACCTCATCGTTTTGTGATATTATATCAAATGAAGTTGGAGATGTAAAATTTGCAATTCCTTATTTTTCCATGTCAGTTTTATCAGAAGTTAAACTTTTCTGAGAATTTACCTTTTTATTTAAAAACCCACTGCCGAAAACCTAAGCTTTGCTAATTGCTGATATTTATAATTAAACATTCTATTGACGTATGACTCAATGAACCGACCATGATATTATACAACATGACAATGATTTTATTTAATATAATATGTGAAAAAATTTGTGAAATTTGGGACTATGAACAGAATTTTGAGGACTTGAAATCTTGTAATTCAACATTGTTTTGATTTTTATAGCTTATTTCAGAATTTAATATCTCGAATTCGGTGCTGATATATTTCTTTCCCAAATCGTATCTAAAGGATTCCTGTTTTAGCGTTTCAAAACTTACCAGTTATGTCGTTTAAAACTTTCCGCAGACTCGATCTTTCAAGTGGTTGTGTTTTCACAGTCAAAATTGGATGTTTGGAACGGAGGGCCAGCTCTGTTACATCGGCCGCAGATTTGTTCCAAATGTACTTATCTACTAGCGCAATCTTAGCATTTATCTGAAAGTAAACGTTAATACTGTTAAACGAAACTTACTACCTTTTACTATCACCGAGCAGTGATGTTCACATTACTGTGTTCCGGTTTGGAGGGTATAGATGCCGATGAAATTACAGGCACATGAGACTTAACAACTTTATGTGTCTGGGTCTACAAATAAAAATGGTTATGATGGGCTTAGTGCAATTCGCCATTTGTGACGAACTGCATCTGTTATTGGTAGAGGTTAACACCAGATGGACCTCATGCTTTAATTTATGCACAACACAATGAAAAAAATAACAAACTAATACAATTACGTATGTAATTATTTATGGATTATTTATGGACACTGTTTACCTTCGTAAATGATTCTATCACAGGGCAAAGTTGCTGATGGTTTGGAATTGCAGTATTAATTATATTTTTTTTTTATAAAACTGTGTTTAATTATTATAATAAGACCTACTTTTATAATTAATTCTGACTGTCACACTATAATCACATTATTATCATATAGTATGGTATAATGAAGGTAGGGTATAATGAAGCACTCGTAGCGAAGTTTGCTTAGCCATTCTGAACAACAAAGTTAAGCAACGTCCGCCGCGGTCATGAGTTGGATGGGTGACCGCTGGTGACATTACTACTGAGCACTTCCGTGCTTCGGAGGGCACGTTAAGCCGTCGGTCCCGGTTGTTGTCTTTGGATGGCAGTCGTTACAGCATGGTGGTAGGACATTTTGCGAATGCCCGCCTGGCTAGCTACCACCCTCAAGTAGAAAATCTGTCGCCAAGCACCTAACGGTGTGTTCCTGCAGCTGTCCTTGAGAGCCAGTAATTCTAGGTTTGCCTGATCAACATCTTCGACCACATCATCACTTACCATCAGGTGAGATAGCAAGGCATTTTATTTCTTACTTTTACTCTTCTGCTTCTGATAATGTTTTAACAAAAAAAAACGCACTGCCATAATAATAAATAGGCAATTGGTAAGCCATATAAAATTTGGCAAAAGAATCATAAATTTTATCAAATTCAGTAAAGAGCTGCTACAAGAGAACATGCACTGTGAGCACGCACTGGTCTCAATAACAGTAACAGTTAAAAAAAAATTCTGATTACTAGAATTCCGGCCCATTGCAACTGGAACTAGTCCAGATGGGGGACCTTCATAACATTCATGACCACAGAAAATTCATTCGTTTATCAATTGTTCAGTTTTACCGGTCCAGCATGCCCATTCCAGTGTAAGTAAGGTTTTTAGAATGCACACATATTTTGTATTTGAGTTGAAAGTTAGTATTAGTGAAAAAAAACTTAGTTTGGACGGCAAACAAAGATTTTTTTTATTATTTTATTTAATTACGTTATTTTCTAGATGTGTGCAATGCTTGTTTACCTTATCCTCTTCAAAAAGTGCAAAAAAATATGTGATAAGTGTGTTGACATATCATTTAATCAAAGGGTTCCACTCTTTGTCAAAATATGATTGTCAAACAAATATTCTATCTACATGTTTTTAGAGTGCAAAATAATCGGTGTTTTTTTTCCACGTATTCTCATCTCCACCACCGATACCGTTTTCAGAGGCACAAGTATCTTACAGATTATTAGACTCTTGTGTTTACTTATAAGAGGTGTTTTAGTAATCACTCAAAATGTCCGACGCACCTAATGGGAGACTGAAAACTCGGACTCGATTCTCATATGAGACAAAAAAATACCGTCATAATATTTTATTTTACTCAACCCACCTGCAGCAGAGAAGGCAAACAAATCATCATTGCTGGTAAGCCACCATTGGATCGAGATAGGCACGTTTGTTGTCCAATGTTCTTATCCACGTTTATCACAGCGAAGTATCTACAAAAAAAATATTATACCAAGTAAGCATAATAAAGGGGTATTTACTAATTTTATATTGCAATATAAGTAATTTTATTACACTGTTTTAGCCTGTAATCTGTAATCTTGCTTATTAGCATTCTATGGGCTTATTTAGGTAAATTAAATAACACTAAACTCTGTAAATTGTGCGAATTATTTTACGTTATGAACTCTGCCCACTTCCTCGCACCAAATTGATAATGCCATTATTTTTCAAGTATACATGAACTGCTTATGGATACTGTACTGTACTGTATCATCCGGATCGTCCACTGCTGAACACAGCCTCCCCTATGTACGGGATATTTGCCATAATCCCCACGCTTGGCAGGTGGCTTGGGGATCGCAGTGCAAGATGACATAGTTCTTAAGAAGGTGCTGCTGCCCACCTTCTCGTATTTTTTTTGTGTATTTTTCCTTTAGACGACTTTTACGACACCCACACGGCAAGAAATGGGGAAGTAACAAAAGATGTACAGTTTGAGAAAAGATGTACTATTGATCTAGCAAACGTCTGGCTTGACATTGCAGAATGTTACAAAAAAGAAAAAAAAATACAGCAATACAAAATTTTACCAGACCGCACTGATTATAAATTGTTGCCTATGTGATGTTCAACCTAACTTTATATTATAAGTTAATTAATGTCTGAAATCTAGTTCCTAATTATTCAATGCTACATTATTTTATTTTTAGTAATATAAATTACATATATTTGTTATTTTTTTCATGTAAAGTGAAAATATAGTAGCTCTCTGTCTCCAAATTTAAACTTATAAAAACTAACGCATATGTCAGTTAATATTATAAATAATTGATTAATACTCACTTTAAGAGCGGACACAATTTTCTGGAAGAAGTATCTAATTGTGCTATGATATTTTCTATACTTTTTACTTTGTCACCGTTTGTAGCTGCCTCTGTAGTAACATATATGCCCTCGATGGATCCCAGTTTACTAGTTTCCTTTATCAAATTTGATGCACTATTGCTCGAAATGATGGTGTCAGAAAATATCTTCACGTCAACTCCTGCTTTTTGCCATAATCTGCCAATTAAAAGTAAATATGCGTTGTAGTTTTCTTATGTCTAACTTCCAAATATTTTGTTTTTATTAATATATATATATATATATTCGTAATGTATTATATATACTAGGTATATATAATACATTCGATATTCTGTAATTTGACAACATTTACTATAACAAAATAGGTTTAGGTGTCATCTTACTTAGTTCTTAAATTATTTTGAAACATATGTTTTGTCGTCACTGACACTTTAAGCATTATATCAAAATAATTACAAACATCGTAGTTACTCCTACAATGCATACAAAAATATTGGAAACTAAAATAGGAAAAAAAAATAGAATTGGAAAGTAAAATCAGACTGCTGATTGTCCTTACCGTAATTTTAGAAGACTGTTTAACTTCGGCTGCAGGCAATAGATCCGCAGTATTGTGGCTCCCCACGCAATCAATCTATCAGCAAGCTTAAGGCCAAATGAGCTCCCGTCCCAAATTATCAATTGAATACACTTTGGTGAACAAACAACTCTGAAATTGAATAAAAAGTATTATTATTATGGGGCTGCTCATTGTGGCGTAGGTACTCATAACTGTTTAATCATGTTAATAAGCAAAATGTAGCACTATTCCGTGGAATGCCTGGCTAGAATGTCTCCCCGTGTTTGATGTAAGAGGCGACTAAGGATAACACATCAGAAGGTGGGCAAAAGCGCTTTCTGAGCTGATATTGCGATCCCCGAGACGCCTGCCAAGCGTGGGGATTATGGCGAACCCCCTTTATAAGGCGGGAGGCTGTGTAATACATATGTTATAATGGTGTCGTGTTTTCATTACATTCTTAGTACATTTATTATTTTTGTTTCAGTGTAGATTGATGCAGTCGATATTAAGTGATGATACTTTAATAAGCATTTTCTTAGTTTTATATTATACAACAACACAAAACAAAATGAGTTCAAATCTCATGTTATTTTGTCATTTAATAAGGTTTGATTAAATTTATTAGTATCAGATCCTTTTTTTTTAATTATTATTATTATTTTGCTAGATTAACAGTTTTTATATTTTCATGCAACTATTTGCCCTGATGAACAGATTAAACACAGGAACATCATTTGTTACTTTAAGGGTAAAATCAGAAGCTGTTTCTTTGCTTATCTTAAATAATCCGAAACCTTTTCGTATTCGATTGTAATTAATGATGTTTGACTCTTTTTTTATAAGTCCCCAATACTAAAATGAGCCAGTAATAACTTTGACGGCAGTTAGTCGTATAATTAAAATGAAAAGACGAGGTCTAATCATTGACCTAAATTTTCTATTCTCATGATGTTGTTTTTCTTTGACCCCAATACTATAAATAATGTATTACACGTCGCTACAACATGAAATCTTTTTTATCAATACGAGCAATGGTAAAATGTATAATTTTCGGGAGAGTGAACTTAAAAATGATGTAAGTTAATTCAAATTGTGTAGATTTCTTATGAGTTCTCTGTGCCGTCTTGTCTCACTGACTAACCATGCTAATGATAACTCGTGTAGTTGTAGTATTTTGAGCTAAAAATCAGTCAGAGTACTTCATACAGAAAACAAGCAGTGACTGAATTCCATCCATTTTTCTTGACAATATATTGGAGATCTTGCAAGGACTCTAAAGGCCTTGTGAGTAAAATACTTGTTCCCTTACTAATAATAATTGTCGAACCGCTGAGGAGTACTATTATGATACGAGTAAATACTTAAGAAGAGACAATTTGATAGTAGATATATTATAAGTCATTCAAGGTTTTGGATGGAATTGATGATTTGGGACGGTTTGTGGTATAAAAATCTTATTTTTATACCTTTGTCTTATCAACCAACGTGACAACGACGCTCAACAAATTAATTATTGTCTTCTGTCGTGTTTAAGACAATAATAGTTTAATGATGCAAATAAGAAATTAGAATGCATAAACTCAATCAGCTTTTTGTTAACCTCATTATTAGCAAAAATTTTATTGATAAAAAATATATATTTTTTATTAGCCTGTTTTGTAAACTTTCGAGTTGTCATGCAATGTTGTAATACTTATATTTGATGTTGGTTTGTGTGGGCGATTAACGCAACCTCCTATAAAAGCTTGCTTTATTCTCAATTTGGTTTTAAATAAACATCAAAGAGTTAAAAAATAACACAGACGAATTGTAGAAATCATACAAATAGAAACCCAAACAAACCGATACTCAGCCCTCAGCAGTACACGGTCGCAGTGTCGACTAGCACCAAGTAGTTAAAATGCGTGCGGTATATCAAGTGGAGTATACGCTACGCAAGAAAGCAGATATACCACGTTAAATGGGTTTAGTTTATGTTACTAACTTGATGGGTAAAGTATAGTTGTAGTATTTTACCTTGTGATCGCTTGTGTTGATGATTCCCGCAACCTCAGCAGTACACGGCCGCGGTGTCGACTCGCCGCGAGCAGGCGGAATGCACGCGCTGCTTCGTGCGGACCGTACGTAACGCGTGATAGCGGACGTACGAACCCACACGCTATGCCGTCGCTCAATAATATCTGCAGCTTCTGCACAACATCATTATAAATATTGGTAAAAATTTTATATCTAGCTGGAAAGTTTGAAGTTATTACAACAGCATGGTTTATACAAGTTCAAATCGGGGGCTTATTAAACAGGCTTCTTTTTAATAGCATTATTCACCTCTAAATATCTATATTGCCTTCTTAATTAATAAGTTAGCCACAATTTACTAGCGTCTAAATAATAATATCTTAGCCACTGGTTCAATGTAAGCCACTCTAAATACATCTTAGCGAAGTGGTTATTTTTAAGTATAATAATATGTAACGTGTATTCAAGCAGTAAACTTTTAGAACATCAATATATGACATCAAAAGAGATAACTTATTAGCTTCTAATTTTTAAACTTAGTATTTTCAAAATGTAATTCATCTCACATTATTTCATCGTCAAAATTTAGCTGAAATAGTCATCTAGTAGTAAATTATGGTCACTAGTATCACCTTGTAACTATTGGCATGTATTTTAAGTTCGTTTTTATCATGCAAAACTAGCAAGCTTAACATCTAAACAGTTAACTTTTTACTGATTAACTGTTTCTCCGTGATATACAAAATTCTTATAGAGTAACGCCGGCACGCTTGCTTCTCTCACTCTGCTCGCGCACTATGCTAAAAAGTAACCTTACACTTCTCCTGACCTTTGAAGACCAATTCTTTTAACTAGAAGACGTTTTATTAGAAAAGTTCAAATGATCTATTATATGACTGAAATGTATAAATAACGCAGTAAGATAAATGTTATTATTAAATACATATATCACTCACTACAAAAAAAAATATAACAAAACGGCAATTTCATCCTTTAATCTCTAAAAATAATATCATTTTGTAATATTATGTTCATTACAAAACGCAACGGCATAAATATGCGTTTATACTATTGACCTATATATACTAGACACGACATCTCAAACGAGGATATTCGACCGGTGCAAGTATGCTGGCCGGCATACTCTCCCCCACACGTAGCTGGGCACTTGTAAAAATTACACGCGCTTTACTTTCGAATATTGTGTATTATCTATTGTGTATATTGAATACACAATTTTGAACGTAAAGCGCGTGTAATCTCTACGAGTGCCCAACTGCGTGTGGGGGAGAGTATGCCGGCCAGCATACTTGCACCGGTCGAATACCCTCGTTTGACATGTCGCGTCTAGTATATATAGGTCAATAGTATATACCATATTGATTTGCTGTAATGAGACTTTCGGTAGCTTAATTTGCCAATAACAATACTGTAATGCTTACTCCAAGTTCCGTTTGATTCCTTGAATCCAATACAGAATAGAAATCAGCTGCAATATAAGACCTTTGCTTAGTCATGTTAAACATTCCGTATTCATATTTATCCTGATTATGTATCTGTTCCATGTCGATAGTGACTCCAGAAAATGCAGCACATTTCAGCGAGATCTGTAAAGAATATTTATATTTAATTAACAATGAAATCTTATAATAAATAAAGTAACGTTATATTAGGTTAAAATTGATATTGTCATCTTCCTATGTTTTGTCTCATAGTGGTTCATCAAAGTGATGAACTACTATGAAATAAAACATCCGGAAATCAAGAAGCGAAGACTTCTAATGCCACCGTATGCCACATTTATTGCTATATCCTTGAAAACCAGAGAGATGCTTTTATATGCCCCGCTGAAAAAATCCGGGGTCATGGCAAAGAAAAACGTCAACCAACAGAACGTTCCACAGTTTCGTTACAGTACTGAGGTAGGAACTGTAAACTTTTTAGTTTGTGATCATGTCAGAGATTCAGAACAATATGATATAATGTCCACATGTTATCCACATATTATGGACAACATACCACGCCACTACGAACAGTGATAGCTCAGTGGCTTTGGCTATGGACTACCGCGCAGCAGGTTTATGGTTCGAATCCCGCCGCGGGCTTGAGCTTTACCGCATGGTGGAAGGGCATTTTTGCGAATACCCGTCTGCCTAGCGACCACCCTCAAGTAGAAAATCTGTCGCCAAGCACCTAACGGTGTGTTCTGGCAGCTGTCCTTGAGAGCCAGTATTTCTAGGTTAAGCCTGTTAACACCTTCGACCACATTATCACTTACCATCAGGTGAGATTGTGGTCAAAGACTTACCTATCAGCAATAAAAAAAAAAAACAGTGCGTAACGTCGTAGTCTATCAAGGGCATTCAAGAGGTACTTGGCGGATCCATTCCAGAGGTGTCAACAATATTTACAATACAATATTCATAACATACAGTGTGGCGTACGTGAGTAGGCAGTGCTGATTGGGTGTTAAGTTCACCATTGGTAGCAAATTTAATAATACTATCGATGTAGGAAGTAAGAGCTGTTAACGCACACACTTGTGTCTTTCTGGTGCTGAGTGCAACTAGACATAGTGTCACAGTAACGAAAGGGGAAACCGTATACCATGAGCTTAGAAAGAAGATAACCATGCCATACTCGATCAAAATTATTAATTATTTTGAAGCGCTCGTAGCGAAGTTTGCTTAGCCGTTCTGAATCGATCAGCAAAGTTAAGCAACGTCCGTCTCGGTCATGACTTGGATGGGTGACCGGTGGGTGACATACTACTGAGCGCTTCCGTGCTTCGGAGGGCACGTTAAGCCGTCGGTCCCGGTTGTTGTCTTAGGATGACAGTCGTTATAGCATGGTGGTTGGGCATTTTGCGAATGCCCGCCTGGCTAGCTACCACCCTCAAGTTGAAAATCTGTCGCCAAGCACCTAACGATGTGTTCCAGCAGCTGTCCTTGAGAGCCAGTAATTCTAGGCTAGCCTGAACAACATCTTCGACCACATCATCACTTACCATCAGGTGAGATAGTGGTCAAAGGCTAGCCTATCTGCTATAAAAAAAAAAAATAAAAAAAATATTGGTGATATTGAAGCTGGTAGCCAAATATTCACAGTGCTTGTCTGTAGTTTCAACTCAAAAGTGATGTACATTAAAAGGTCGCCCGTTGACCGTGTCAGCTTAAATCCATATTACCGGTCATTAATAATAAAGTTTCCTTTTTTATAGCGGATAAATTGAGTATTGATGATCCATTAGAATACTTTACACAATTCTGAGGTCACCTTAGAATCGTGGAAAGGTTGGCTCAGCAGGGTCGCATCGATTGCGTTTCTTGGGAATTGGTTTGACCACTTGCCTCGCTGTAAGCCACTTACACAATTACGAAACTTAAATCGAGGGTACTCGGTACTCGACACGAGTGGAAGTGATTTTATTTTGTCCGGTCAAATAAATTATTTAATATTTCTAAACTAACTTGTTATACTTGAAGTTGTAATCAGTCAGTAAACTACATTATTCTGATCAAGTGGATATATGGGGTGTAACATAAAACCTGAGGATTAAACCGAAATATTGTGTTAAAGTAATAGTGAATTACGTATTGAAATATTATTTACGTAGATCTACCCCCACACAAGTATCAATCGTGCATTGTTGATTCTAGAACCGTAATTCGATCACTTCAATATATGTCCGTTCTGCCGGTTGGATAGCATAGCGGATTCGGTCACTGATTGCGAAACACACGGTGGCGTTCGAATCTCAATGAACTAAAAATATTTTTGCCGCGACTAAATAACCCAGGACGATAACGTTACGACACCAACAGAGGGCGCCGGCTGTAACATCGTTCGTATTCTTTTCGGTGGGACCAAACCTCAGCCCAATGGCGTCGAGATCCAATGTTTGCGCAGGGTGCTTAACCGTCATTAAAGGAAGAAAGTATATGAAATGCTCTGCTTGTGAGCAGACGTATGACCTATTGTGTGCTAATGTCTCAGAAAAGAGCTTCATTAGGGCTTCTACGTCGGAAGATTGGAAGTGTGACGCTTGCAAGAGTAAACAGCCAAGAAGCGATAATACCAATACTCCAGTTCGTGGGTCTAGGGCTGGGTGCCGCCCAGAGGGCGCCACTAGTGGATTGGACCAAGAACTTGAATGTGATAAAAATACTCAGTCCAATACTCATTGTTCTACGTTTGGGCAATCAGCGACGGAGCTTGCACTTGATGAGGGGTTGGAGGTTAGTCAAAACGAGAGCATGATTCGTGCGATTGAGAATCGAATAATGGCGGCTGTTAAGCAGGAGCTCCCATCTCTCCTGGCGTCTGTAATGAAGGTCGAATTGGAACCGATAAGAAACGATATTCAGAGTTTTAATGAGCTTCAGCAAACGGTCTTGTCTCTCAGTGGCAAACAAGAAGAGATGCAAAAATCTTTGAAAGCGCTTGCTGAACAGAACAACCAGCTGAAAGCTGAGAACAGCGACCTGCGTTGTACGGTTACAGATTTGTCCGAGCGTCTTAACAATGTGGAGCAGCACTTGC
The DNA here is from genome assembly GCA_963854805.1 of Plagodis dolabraria. NCBI lineage: Eukaryota > Metazoa > Arthropoda > Insecta > Lepidoptera > Geometridae > Plagodis > Plagodis dolabraria. The sequence goes on from OY978461.1 coordinate 23,749,548, forward strand.
GAGATAATAATCTTGAAATTCATGGCATTCCTGAGCACCGCACTGAGAACATCCGCAGTGTCCTACAACAATGTGCGCGCGTAGTTAACCATGATCTAAGTTCAGAAGATGTCGTTAACTGCACTAGAGTTGCTAAACTAAATAAGGACAGCAAACTGCCGCGCACGATAATCGTCAAGTTCAAGAGTGTGGGCAGCCGTGATGAATTCTACTCCGCGGTTCACAGATACAACAAGTCTCACCCTAAGGAGAAGCTAAACACCAGCTTGCTCGGATACTCGGGCGACAGGGTGCCTGTCTACGTATCGGAGCATCTCTCGCCACTTAACAAGTCTCTTCATGCTGAGGCCAGGAGAAGGGCGAAAGCAGCGTCGTATAAGTTTGTATGGGTGCGTAACGGTCGTATATACGTTAGGAGGGACGCTACCTCCCAGTATATACTAATTAAAAATGTTAACAGTTTGGGATTAATTAAGTAGTTATGATTTTTTAAGACATAGTGTATGTAAATCCTTAGTTTCTTTTCTCTAAAGTATTTTCAAGCCTTGGATATTTATAGATAACAATCTAAAAATATCTAAAGGAACTTACATTATCATTTAATTAGTATAATTTTTTTTTTTGGTAGCTTAATTACTTCTATTGTTGCAAATTAACTGCCTAACGTATTGTTATTTTGTATTTACTATTAATACCTTAAATTGTCTTTGCTTCCCGTCCTGGGTTGTAGTCTCTCAATGGCTTTATCTATCTTTTACCAAAATGTTAGAGGTTCAAGAACTAAGATTAACGATATATTCAATTCGATACTTTGTCAAAACTACGATGTGATATGTCTATGTGAAACATGGCTAGACGATTTAATTTCCTCTACTGAGATTATTGACAGCAGATATCAGGTAGTTCGTTGTGACCGAAATGATTTATTTAAAAAAAGGTTTCACAAAAATTATGGTGGAGGTGTGCTAATAGCGGTTTTAAAAAAATATGATATTTTAGTAAGACTAGATTGGAAACTTGATTTAATTGAAAACCTATGGGTACAAATAAAATGTAACAATCAACTAGTTATGAACGTGTGCACAGTGTACTTACCAGACTACTTACCATCATCCATATACATTAATTTTATAGATCGCTGTAAAGATGTCATTGATAGTCTCGATACTGCAATATGCCCTACTTGTATCATAGGTGACTTTAATCTAGGTGACTTAAAATGGTCAAAAGAATTGGGCTGTCCGATTACTTATTTATGTGAAAAGTCCGAAGGTCTATTAAGACTCTTACAGGCAACCGCGTTTCATCAACTCAATGATATTCCTAATCATAATAACCGTATATTGGATCTAATTCTCATTGATAGACCTGAAGCTTGTTCAGTTTTGAACGCTCCATCGCTCAGTTTATTGGATCAGCATCATCCCCCGTTTGAGCTAATATATCGATGTTCTTTGCCCACGTTAGTTGAAAACCGTGATCTTGATAAGCTATGTTATTATAAAACCGACTATGAAAAATGTATAAGCGAATTGAACAAGATTGATTGGGATGAATATTCTGAGTCTCTGAGCTGTGATGACTTTGTTCAATTATTTTATAATAAACTTTACGTGATTATTGAGAACTGTACTCCCAAATGTAAACGACGTAGTCATAAATTTCCGGTTTGGTTTTCTAGTGACCTCGTTCGACTACTGAGAGCAAAGGATAAGTACCACAATAAATACAAACGGTTTGGTAATCCACGGGATTACGATACATATTCCCACTTTAGAAAAATTGTTAAGGACGATATGGATAACTGTTACAAACTTTACATTAAGCGCATTGAGGACGACCTTTGTAATAATCTAAAAGCTTTTTGGCGTTATACAAAAAGTAAGAGAGTTACTAACGCTGTACCAAGTCAAATCAACTTAAACGGTCAGGTCGCGGGGACAGGCAGTGATGTTGTAAACTTATTTGCCGACTATTTTTCATCTGTTTACAGCAGAGCATCCGGCGGCAACTATGTCCCCCAATTTAGACCTTCAAGTTTCTCAACTTGTTCGATTCTAATATCGGATAAAGATATACTCACTCGTCTAAAAAGCCTAAACACTACTAAAGCTGCGGGACCGGATAGTATTCCTCCAATATTTGTTCGGATTTGTGCACCAGCTCTCGTCAAACCGCTTTCATTGATTTTCACGAAATCATTATCTGAGGGTACGTTTCCTTCCTTATGGAAACTAGCTAAGATAACCCCAGTTTTTAAGTCAGGTAATAAGAGCGATGCCACAAACTATAGACCCATTAGTATACTTAATTGTTTTGCTAAGATATTTGAGGGAATAGCTTATGATCACATATACAATCATTTAAAACATATATTAAATCCGAACCAGCACGGCTTTGTTTCAGGACGTTCTACAGCTACTAATCTCCTCGAATATTCTACTTTTATTAGTGAATCGTTTAATCACAGAATCCAAACAGACGCCATCTACACCGACTTTTCAAAGGCCTTTGACCGCGTAGATCATACAATACTGTTGATGAAGTTGGATCATCTGGGCATTCATGGTAATTTACATAGGTGGATAAGCTCATATATTTTAAACAGGTCTCAGTTGGTGTCTCTGTACGGATATGATTCTGTGCCATTTTTGGCTACGTCGGGTGTTCCGCAAGGTTCAAACTTAGGTCCGTTGCTATTTTTAGCATTTATCAATGATCTCTTAGACCAAATAGACAGCCATTTTCTAGCATACGCAGATGACATCAAAGTATTCCGTAGGATTTATACGATTGATGATTGCCTAAACCTTCAGGCTGATCTTGACTCAATAAATGAATGGTGTGTGTCTAACTTTATGGCCCTTAATGCCAAAAAATGCCAGGTCATAAGTTTTACCAAGAATAAGTCATCCATTAGGCATAATTACTATATCTCAGGAACTCCCCTGGATCGTGTAGTAGTTGTGCGTGATTTAGGTGTAGTGTTTGACTCCTCGCTATCCTTTAGGCAGCATTATGACTACATTGTGAATAAAGCAAATAGGATGTTGGGCTTTGTGCTGCGTACTGTTAAGCCATTCTCGAAAAGTAACTCATGGCTTATCCTGTACAACAGCTTAGTCAGGTCGATCCTTGAATATTGCTCGTCGGTTTGGTTTCCGATTTATCAGGTTCATGTGGATAGAATCGAGTCCATCCAGCGCAGGTTCTTACGTACCTTGAGCTGCAGACTCGGACTGAGGAGAAAGCTTAAAGAATATCAAGACAGGCTAGATTACTTCAAACTCAAGAGTCTTGAATCTCGAAGGACTATCACAGATATGTGTATTCTGTACAGAATTGTAAATGGTGCCTACAGCAGTGATTTACTAAAAAACGTTCTTTTTAAAGTACCCACTCGTCCTATGCGCAATTACAAGCTGTTTAGCATACCCCCTACCTATAACAATGTTTCGGAAAACAGTCCTCTAATAAGAATGTGTAACACCTTTAACACCATAAACAACACCTTAAGTAATGTCGATTCAAAAGACATGTTCACATGTAGTTATCCGTCTTACAAGGCATATCTTCACACATTGATATAAGCAAATTTATTGTCACAATTGTTAAAATTTGTTTAGAAATCTTGTATTACTTAGAATATTATTATTATTACTTATGTCTACAGTATAACAAAGAGATGTGTATAGTTGTTATTGGATTTTGGGTTCACAGTGCTGTTTTCTTCCATAAAGTGTCTAAATTTAAGTTTATAGCCTAATATCTGTAACTGTACCTATGAAGAAAAAATAAAATAAAATAAAATTCCTTAGTAAAACAGGTGGTATAGTGGTTACAACATAGGCGACAACTCCGCTGCATATCTTTTAGTACTAACGCTGGAATATCATCGGGAACACTTGATGTTTCAAACCATTAAAAACAAAGTGGTTTATATCTACCGCGTAGACCCACCTTATTTGAACTGCTATACCAACCGCCTAAATCTAGTTTTTCCCGCTCCGTAACAACATTCACTCCAGCTACCCACTTGACCTTCCTGAACGTAAGTTACTTGAGGCTGGATGGATTAACGCGAAGTGTCGTAGTATGCCGATTTACTAGATAATTCTAGGTATAGTCTGTTAAAACCTTCGACTACATCATCACTTTACTTCAAGGGAGGTTCAGTCAAAAGCTAGTCTATCAACAGTAAAAAATAATCGTAATATTGCATTAAATAACATGATACTCACGTTTTTCAGGTCTTCTCGTACACAGCTAATTATAAGTTTACAACCTTCTCCATTGGTAGCATTTAAAATCATATCGCCAAAGCTTTCGTCACGGGAATTACCAATCGAGTCTTCTGCAATGAAGATTTATAATATTTTTATATAATATAATAAATGAAAAAAATATTATATAGGAAGAAAAAAATGACATATTTAATGTATAAAAAAGATCATAAACGGTAACTGCAGTTAATAAAAACAATTATGAATAAGTTCAACATAGGAACTTTTCTTTGTACTTTTGATTTTCTAAAACATGAGGTAGGTAACTTATATTTTTGCCACCCCGAAGCACCTTCCTTTACCTGTTTTTATAGATTCATGTATTACCATTGAGTTTCGGGAACAGTTTGAGTAGGAACCGCTTCTTCGCGCTATCACCGACAGTCGCAAACACATGGCAGCCTCGTGCTAGTGCCACCGAAATCGCAGCCTGGCCCAGCGCACCCGCAGCGCCATGAATTAACACGTTCCATCCCTTTTGGAGCTCATTTTTCACACACTGTAATAAAGTTTAGAGTTTTAAAAAGTGAGACTATCAATATTTCATTAATGCAGGACGCAAATTCAATTCTAAGGGACATAATTTGAATTCATAGGGTCATAGGAACCTCACGAATTAATCGTACCGATTTCTTTTGTGTCAACTGAGACAGAGTCGTCATTTAATGCAACAGTAATTAGGAATTATGTTAGACTTAACATCATTACGAATTGTAGGCAAGTTTTTGTTTAAATATATTTTTATTATGTTAACGTAAAATTATTTTTGCATATGAAACGATTGAAATATCGTCATAAAGTTTTATTTCACCTGATCATTCCCGCAAATAATTTTGAAGCTAATGATGCAAAATGTACAACGATCACGTTTGACGAGCGACATCAAATTTTCAACTACCGCCAAAAGTGATTTATATAATAAGATTGGTTCAAATACTGACTCATAGCTGTTTTTGTGTTACTTGTTGTATCTTAGTTGTAACTATAGCAGATTTTTAGTTTGTATATTGGAAAAACAGTTTCAGTATTAATTATTTGAATTAAGTATCAGAAATAGGTGTTATATATCACTTTTACATCTATGTGAAAATGGTAAATATTTAGTTATCGATACATTAAAATAATCGGTTTTGTACAAGTTTAAAAAATATTGCAATGAATTGGATTTAAAAAAAACTGTTTATTTCTTAAATAATGAAATCAATGAGACTTACCAAAATCTTATAATTAAAGATATTCAGTTTATCGCCTGTGTATTTTTTTTACAAACTGGACTCGCTTAGTTCGTTTGGTTAAATTCGGTAATAATATGCACGCATGAATGGTAAAGACATATTCTAAACTATACTATATTATATACTTACTAGGTAATATAAAGCCTGTGCATAGGCAAAAGGCACAGTGGCAGCTTCTTCCAAGGTCCAGTGCGCTGGAACTGGCCATAATAACTCAGGCAATGCAGTGACGACGGTACTTGCTGCACCGTTCCTCACTAAGCCCATCACACGTTCTCCACTGCAATTATTAAAGTAATCTTTGTAAATTATACCACTGACACATTGCTGGAGGATAATTAGTCACACTAACAGTTAGAGTACTAAACAATTAAATACATATCGTTGTGGGTACATCTTCAGGAAATTAACTTTTGCTCTATGTGATCATTGACTCTAGAACTTTTCTACGTACGAGAGTAGGCTCTCAGGATATCTCTTTGAGAACATGCCGCAGAGGTTTTTGAAGCAGTCAGTGAGTTTTGACTATAAAGTATTGCAGTATGAGTGGAAAAGTTCTTAAGACTAACTTTGGTCTAGCAAGTCACAATAGAGCGCATGCGAGGAGGGAATAATGGGGTCGCCTTCATCGAAGTCAATGAGAAGGACATCATGGTAATAAACTTAGTAGGCCTTATAGAAATTACGCATTGCTTACAATGCTTTCAATGATTACTGTTGTTAAACTTAATTTGATATTTAAATACTCACCGCTCAGTGATACCACTGAAATCCATTCCGTAATATTTATCATCGTCTCCAAAAGGCACGACTCCGGTTGCTCTCTTTACGTCTAATTTATTGATTCCAGCAAACTCAACCTGGAAGAACAATATATAATAAGTGTATCAAAACACGGTACCAACATAGCTTTGATTAGAAGTACTATTAGGACAATTAAATGACTTGCGTATAATTATCACAAAAGCCTCTTAAACTGTCCAAACCGGCCAGGCCTGCCGGTTTTATCTTTAACTGTCTAAACCGCAAGCCGCTTGGCTGATGGCAAGCATACTAAAGCGTTTATTGTGAAGCTGTTATAAATCCAATACCTAGTGATAAATCAAATGGTTTTCAAAAGAAAGCATATATGTCGCGTCGATTAAACAATAAAAAAAAATTGATACTCTAGAGTCTAGAACAATGGGAAGTATTTTAAATCTTGATGGAACCCTGAAACCATATTGGGTAAAATTCCATATTGGTGACAAAATATTACGTTACGTAATAATAATCCCGTAACTACTTTTACATTAATTGATCTAGGAAGCTGTAATTTGGCGTGTGTTAAGACCACAAGACAATAATGGTATGAAAAGAAAATTAAGAGGATAAGGATGAAAAAGTTTTGAAATATATTTTTTTAGTATTGCCCCCCTTATTTATCCCGACCGGCATGTGATGAAAATTTATTGTTAAGTTTTTAATATAAATCTAATCGCTACACGTATAACTTAAACTTTGTTAGTAAGTAAAAGCCTTGGCTCAGTTTAACACTCACCGGCGGAAAATCGCGTGATAAAAATATCATAATGCAGCTTCTAAGCTGCTTAACCTATTCGACTGAATTTATTCAAGTTTATAGCCTTCATGTGTAAATATAGCCTATATGATTAGGATTGCAACATTACCAACAAGTTTGTTTATGTGCCACAAGCAATTGCATCAACTAAACAAATAATATCTTAATATATTATCGAATTTCGTTTCGAAATTATCAACCAACAAGTTAAAGAACATTTCGTGAAACACCAAAGTGTAAATATTAACATTCTGGTTAATGTTATGGCATTATATTAACTGGCTGCCAAATTTGAAACCATTTAACATATATAAGTAATTTAAGATATCGCACACCCAGATCAACACTGCACTAAGTCAAAATAGCACTTATTTCAGAATCAACGAAAAACAGTTTTCTCCTGTTGTATCAAAGTTATTGCTAAAGTCTTGAACATTTCATGAAACCATTCCATTTTGATTCAGTCTTATATAGTTTGTTCCCGTCACTTAGCGTATATAAAGTGAAAATATGAAATTTTTCGTCTTAATTCACTATTGTCAAATTATTGAATGAAATAAAAATGAATTATTTTGAGTTACACATCTTTTGTTGATTGATTCTGAAATAATTCACTATTATTCTACCGTCTATTGGTTTAGAGCAAATAAGCAATAATGACCTTTTTATTTTGTTTTCAGGGATGGACCTAATAAAAGTAAAATAAAAGATAAAATATTACGAAAATCAGTACTTGTTTTATTGTTTGTTTTACATAATCAACTAATTTTACTGCGGTAAAATAATAATTATTATATTAAGAGCCGTTTTGGACGGTATCAATGGCACATAGTATCAAAACATGGTAAGCACAAAAAAAAACTAAACAAATTGTTTATAAAATAATGGTAGGTACTTAGACATTTCTGTTAACAAAGATTAAGATTAAGAAAAATTGCAATAATAAAAACTTTAACCATTGTTTTACAAGTATTTAGGCCATTATCTTGGACTGTTACTGTAATAGGTACAGATAAAAAGAGAGTACACCATATTATAGTACAGTAGGTAGGTACATAATACAAAAACTGGTATAAAATTTTAAAAACAATACAAATATAAAAATAAATGTGACTTTAAACTTAAATCAACAAGGAAACATTACTTTTAAGCATAAACAACCTATACAACAAGTTACTGTTACTGAATATTATATGTTTTAGTATTAATACTAATAAACTACTAATACTGTTAAGTACCGTAGACTCTCTTTACTTAAAGTAGTATCTTAAACTCTAAGATAATCTATGATAACCAGTCTTGTCAGGGTAAGAAGTCTTATTTATAGGTGTACTTAAACAACAACAAATATTAATCAACTTGAACTTAAAAATCAACAAGTACCTAGTACGTTCATAATAATAGAATATAAAAGGCGAGGGAAAATCCCTCTAAAACTTTTAACTAAGATAGGAACTCAGCGTTTCGTTTTTCAGTTAGACTCTAAATTTAACGCAGTCTTATAATAGGAGTTAAAGTAACTTGCAGGAATTATATTTTTGTCGATTAACTCCATAATATCTCTCTTTTTGTTTTCAGCCAGAGGTTGCCTTTCCGTATATTATGCTCTAAGCAACAGGGGAGAAAAGTCTTGATCTTTGTAGCGTCTTGAACGATTTCGAACACAAACTTTCTTAAAATTGGTCTCTTCGAACGATGTTTTATAAAAGAATGTCAGAGGATTTTGTTTTTCAACGCGAAGTTGTTTAATGTCATGCCATTTGAGCTGGTTATTTTCCTCATCCACATTAAAGTTATTACCCCAAGCCACCTGGAGGACTTTAAGGTCGTAAAAATCGTCATGTGAAAGCTCTTCTACGAGATACGGCTGTCCTGTTTTTTTGGCAGTACGAATCAGAGTAGCATATTGCTGTGGGCAGTAAATAGGGCCAGATTTCAAATGTCTTTTTATCTGTTTTTCTATTGCACTGTGGACATTGCCGCCGCAACGGTTGCACTTTCGACATTCTTTTCACCACCCACTTCCATTCTGCTTTGTAGAACAGTAGACCGGGCTTCTTCTGTGGTTGCTTCCATTGCCTTTTCAAGCAACAATAGACCTCGACCCTTCATCATCTGCCAAATAAGAATTAAAAACTGAATTAATTCACGAACAGTGCATTATCTAAAAAAAATGTTTGATCTACACGTATAATATAAAAAATTAAATTCAAAATACTTTTATTTTAATATAGAAGATTAGTAATCATTCTGAGCATGAAATAATAATATATTATGACTTTTCAAGAAAATAGGACTTAATTTAAATCTACCATCAATAGTGCATCATATCGAAATTTTCACCTTTTCAAAACAATACTAAACTATTTTGGAATAATAAAAAAAATATAACATACCTTCGTCATCAATAGAGTAGTATTTTGAAATAGTATCAAAACGCAGAATCAGAAAGTTCAACAACACTGAATTAATACTAAATAACTCGAAGAGATTTTCTTATTGCACTCAACAACACCGGATTATTACGAAATAATTCACTCTTGTGTAACGGCATTACGTACTGTTCCCTTAGGCAGGCAAGTCGCAACTAGAATTAAATTCGTGTTCGTGGTATGACTCTGCATTCATTCATTCAACCAGAGTGACTTAGCGCGCCATCTGTTAGACATCTTTGTAAATATCGATATGACTGTCTTCGTGGTATGTGCAGTAAAATTTTGCCGATTCAAATATACAATAAAGTCAGTTTTGAGATTTTTCGACATAATTCGGTATTGATCTGGGTGTGCGATATAATATGAAATCTTGTTTCATATTAATATTAACCGGACTGAACTACTTTACGAGAGGAAAAATTTGGGTTATGAGTCATAATGTCATGTTAGCTTAAATGGTCAGAGCATGCGCTGGCTATAGGCGTGGATGGCGGGTGTTCGAATCCCACATATGAATGTAATTTTTCTTCTCGTAAATTTGTAACTTTGTAATGTAATCCGCAGAGCATGCGTTATTGTAAAAACAATCATATTAAAATTAACAAAACTGAATTGACAAGATTTCAAATATCGAGCATCCTCAATATTTTTATTCAATTCTCCCAATTAATAATTAAACTTTACCAAAACTTTGACGCCGCTTCTAAATGGCTTTGGAGCTTCTTCCCAATACAGTTCTTCAAGTTCTCCAACATTGTCGATCTTCAAGGCAAAGTGTTTTGCCGCATCAATATTTTTCCACGTGGTCTGAATATTATTCTGCAAAAAATTATAAATATATTGATGTTTTAATTTGCCACAAACCATCGCCGTAGTGCCTGGCATAGACTGGAAATTAAAATGCGCTGAAATAAATTGTTTTTATCTTCATTCCGTAGTTGCTTGGACTTAGGTATTCCTCGGCTCTCCGTTATTAGACACAGTTTGCCAGAATGAAAATGAAACTTATTTGTGGAGAAGCCAGTATTACTACAAACTTAAAAAAAATAAGGCTGCACCTCTATAATCTTTAAGGAATAGGTCAACGATTACTAATTGATACATACATCAATGTCTCTTCCCAATTCGCTTGGAGTGATCAACTTAAATATTCCTTTAGGTAAAGGCGGTGAGTTGCGAAATTTAAGGTTTTGTAACAATACACCACTGCATCTGAAAATATCAAAAATACATTAACCCTCAAACTAGCAAAACTATTTCTAGCCAAGGTTTAAAATGTATGCTTCGTGGATCATGATAGCTATCTTCTTTTATCTGTTAAAATATGGTTACTTTATTTATTGATTAACCGCAGTCGTAGTGACATTGTTGATAATGACAAGAAGTTGAATTTAACTTCTTATTAGATACTCACCTCGTACAGTCAGCAATGTCGTCTATTTCAGCTTCAATGACTGCATTGCCATCTACAGATTCCGGTGTAAGAATATATTGTTTCGTGATATCAATTACTAGTTCTCTGATTTGACTTAGTTGCGAAACTCCATCGTGACTGCGTCTTAAATCGTTGAATTGAATTAATCCATCTAGGAATGTTACCCAATTATTGTTCCAAAGAATTTGTGCAGAAGTTAGCGATTCGTCTGCAGCGTGTATACTTTGGAACTCATTTCTGAAAGGAAATCATAGAGTCAAATATCCCCTATATTATACCTAGAGAATTTTGTCATTAAGTACTACTTAGCACTTGACTATCCAAGTGAAAAGGTATCTGTAATATAGATATTTCAAATGTAAAGCTTATGGGTATAGCAATTGATGGGTTAGCGACTAATATCAAGGTTGAAAAATTCCTTTTTTAATAAGTAGTACTCAAACTTTTTAATTTTAGCTGGCAATAACTGTTTTTTTTTACAAATAAATGTATACAAAAAGATAAAATACAAAAAGAAAAACCTCTTTTCCACCCCTAAATATAGACTGATTACGGTGTTTTTTCTCTTCATTTAATTAACACATTATGGACTAGGCTTGTACGTCTTATTTATCCCAGCTTTTTAAATAACTTGAAAGTTAGAAGCATATAAACCAGCCATGTTTTAGCGCTGAAACTAAGTCTATTAAAAGAAGTTTTTTATCAAAACCCAAATACTTATTTGAAAATAATAACACGTACAAGCTTAGAATTAATTATATTCTAGCGAATGACACCAATAACAAAACATTTTGATACATTTTAGGGGCTGAAAATAGGTTTGAAAGATAGCAATACGTTCGTTTTATTGCCTGCAACTCGAAAACAGTGTTCGATATAGAATTCTCTTTAACCACAAAACTTGGCAAGGCGGTGGGTGGAATGTTCTGGAACTGTAAACTCAGTGTATGTGAGATGTTCGTGGCGGTAAACGCGCCGATTTGTGTTTTGATGAAATTAAATTTTACTGAGCTATGTTGACTATGAGATCATCTAGCAGGTTATCATCCTCCAAAAACTTCGGACTTCTGTTTTCCTTTACGTTGTTACGAGAGCTTTTTGCTGTTTTTGTAACAAAATCACAGTCAGTTACTAAATGATAACTGACACTGTCGTTTGCATAACAAATGATGTTGTTGATTGCCAACAAATAACTTAATTTTGTGCTGAAGGAACGGTGTTGGTGATAAAAAAAGCATTGTGTTGAGCCAGCTTTAATAGGCATGCCTTGAATAGAGCCTTTTACATTCGCTTTGATACACCAAAACACCAATAACAATTCTCTGCAAAAATTTAAGGATATAGTATAGTCTATCATCCTTAAAGTTTTAACGCATTTTAGACATAATTCCATCAAAAAACACAATATACAGTTTGGTACTTTTCAAGACATGAGCACTCGAGTAAGAATTTTACAAGGCAAATACCAACTTGTAAGAGTATCCTCTACTACTAAGATGTTCATACAGCTCATCGGAGCTTAAAGTATAGTTTTCAGCTTTCTTTTTTGTAGAAAATGGCTTTGAAGCTTCAATAGCAGCGATATATCCTGTCGCTATTTTGAAGTCCCCATCTAAAACCTAGAAAGTAAAAAAAAGTTATTGTAATGAAAATAAAAATAATAAAGTCTTTTGCAAAAAAACGGGCACTTTAGATTTTTTTCTCTACTACAATGAAGACGAACAAGAAATAGGTTTTGTTAATTTGACGATGTATTGGCATGTTTTTTAAAACATCCTGGCATGTTTCTTTACGTTCCAAATTTAAAATTTGAAATTATTAAAACAAAAATAATGATTAATGTAGATTATTCTAAAATTGCTTTACTAATGGCGCGAATTGCTAAAACGATTTTTAACTGATTACGATATTTTAAAACTTTTTTGATATTTTCTGTAAATTAAACAATTTAATCTTTCTTTTTACATTAAATACCACTTTTTGATATGAGTGATAAAGCGATAAGGGCCGGTAAAACTATAGCCCTACTTGAAGAAGGTTGTCCGCAAACTTACGTGTCTCAGCGGCTAAATGTGAGTCGTTCAACTGTCCAGAGGACTTGGCAACGGTATCAAGAGACTGGTTCGGTCAAAAGAAGACCCGGTTCGGGAAGAAAACGATGCACAGAACCAATGATGACCGCTTTTTGGTGAGTCAGGCGTTGCGTAATCGTAAGGCGTCAAGTGTGGACCTGAAGAAGAGTCTTGAAGAAGTAAGAGGAGTAGAAGTTAGCTTGTGGACGGTCAGGAGGAGGCTTTTGGCAGCCAATATCAAGAGTTACCGCCCAGCTCGGGGCCCTAAATTACTCCGTGAGCACCGTGTTGCTCGACTTCAGTTTGCTCGGAACTGTGCTTCATGGACTCTGGAGGACTGAAATAAAGTATTCTTTTCTGATGAAGCTAGAATCTCTTTGTGTGGAGAGGACCGACGCCGGCGAGTGCTGCGAAGACCACGGGAACGCTATGCGGAAGTGTGTTTCGAAGAAATCACTTCTTATGGCGGAGGCGTTATGTTTTGGACAGCAATTAATTCGACGGAGCGTACGGAGTTAGTTTTCATAGAAAATGGAACATTAAATGCACACCGGTAAATAATGGAAGTCCTAATTCCATATACGCAACTCACATTGACTGCACTTGGGGAAGATTCCATTTTTATGGACGATAATGCTCGCCCGCACCGTTCTGGTGACGTGGAAGCGTACATGTAAGAAGTTGGGATCCGTCATTTAGATTGGCCAGCTCGAAGGCCTGACCTCAATCCAATTGAGCATGTGTGGAATGTTCTAAAGAGACGGGTAAGTTCAGTGCAACCTGCTCCACAAAACATCAGGGAGCTAAAAAGAGTCATTGCAGAAGAGTGGGAACGTATTCCTCGAAACGTTATTAAAAACTTCGTGGAAAGCATGCCCAGAAGGATTCAAGCTGTGATTTTGAAAAGAGGAGGTCACACTCGTTATTAGGTTTTAACATTTGTAACTTTATTTAATTAAAAAATGGAAAAAAAAAACTTGTCTTTATTGCCGACCACTTCTTATAATTTGGGCGTGTACATCGATTTTGAAGAATTCATCGTTTTTTTTCTTTTAATTGCTCGAATTCACTTCACGCGCATTAATTTACAAGATTATAAGTATACAGACTACATTAAAGAAATAAATTTCATTTAATTAACTAAAATCGACCTTAGAACGTAAATTTCCTTAGGTGCCCGTTTTTTTTGCAAAAGAGTGTAGTTTAAGAAATGATTTTTTTGAGATTTTATACTAAGTTTATGGGACTATCTGCACTTGTAGAGTCTATCTTATTCGTAAAGAAACTACCACTGGTCTAGAATCAATACTTTCGAAGATAAATCATTTCTATATTATTCCACAAATTTCTCAGTGAAAGCTATGACAATGACTATATGGATACTGATTCGTTCATAAATTACACCTGCTAAAAATATTTAATAAGGATTTCAAGATTTGAATAGATATCACTGATATCATCAACTCCTCATTATTGCAGGAAGTCGACTTTTATTTTAATTGAAACATTATTTTAACTTACCGGCACAATTTAACACTAAGAGCCTATTTCAGAATGTCCTAATAAAGTTTCGGGTTGATATGCATGCACATAAAATAACTGAATGATAAAAATGACAGTTAACATGCAGCGCGTTTCAAGCTTTAACCGATGGATAGGCTAAATCGATGACTGTGAAACGCAAAGATAGTGTTTTATTTATTAAATATGTTCTGGGTAGTAAAACCAGAACTTACTGGAACATTCTGAAACAGGCCCTTACTGTAACAGCCGGATCGTCCACTGCTGAACACAGCCTCCCCTATTAAGGGTGTATTTGCCATAATCCCCACGCTTGGCAGACGTCTTGGGGATCGCATTTTAAGTTGGCAGTTCTTTAGAAGGCACTGCTGCCCACCTTCTAGTATTTTTCCCTTAGTCGCCTCCTACGACACCCACGAGATGATATGAGGAGGTGCAATTCTAAACCTCACGGGGCATTTTACACTTAACAATAGTATATTCAGTTCCTCTTCTGTTTAACCCTATTTCGTTACTATAGATGAGTACCTACCACTTTGGTATAAAATATCATTACACTCAGTGCTTACCTCAAACCTCCCATTGCCTCTATGCAGAGACACATTGAGTTTGAGTTGCCTCTGGTTGTGCATTATCGGCTGAGAGTACAAATGAACATCAGAGAAACGCACGGACACCTTCTTTTTCGGTGATCCCAAAGTCATTGCTAAAGTGTCCCATACTGCCACTAGTGCTCCAGAAAATGGATACAGAACATTTCCTGTAAATATTATTTGATATGTAATAGATTAACAACATAGTTTTCTGTTGTGCACTGTTCTATAAGGTGTAATAAAGAAAATTATGTTGTTACTGGACAATGTGAACACAAAAAACTTATTTACTTCTATTGGGTACCAAGGAAATTCTGAGGGTATAAATCTGAAAGTTGATTTGTTACAACTCTTACCTTGAACGACATTTCCTTTAAGATATCTATACTCATCGTCATAAATTGTTATCAAAAAATTGCATGAAGAAGCCACTTTTGTTACAGCTTTAGCAAGTTCTGGTGCCGTTATAACCCTGAAAATATGTAATAATAATATCGTTGACTATGACCTTGAGTAATGAAGATGCCATCTAAGAAGCAAGATAACATACTACAAACTATTTAGTTAAACTATGTAGCAACAACACTATAGCTAATTCAACGAAAGTCTAAGTGCAATCTACCGGCCATTGCAAGCCTATAGGCAGTCCAAGTGCTCCAGCTCACATCCACCAGTTGACATCGTGACCAGTGAGAGTGATATAGAAATTTGATGAAATTGAGCCTGTAGTATGACTGATCTGAACTGTACCATCCTTGATCTTGGTGTTCATAAAATACTCTCATGTAAATAAATTTAAAAAACGCAAGGAAATTGTAAAGACACTTCTTTACGTTTGTGAAGATCATAAAAAATTACTCTCATGTCTATTTTATTCATTACTTTGTTTTTAATTACTCGTCGATAATAAATCGTATTATCTGAACTAATTATTCATGGAATCTCGCCTGAAAATTTTTGATGCAATGAAGGTAACACCTACTTACCAAGATTCTGAATGATTCCATTGGACAAGATGAGCAAGATGTGGAGTTCCTGTTGAAACTGGGAACTCGACTTTTGGATAGATTGCTTGTACTTTAGGAGTGTACCCTTCAACATATAATCTGAAATAAAAAAAACACATTATTATTTACGAGCAATGTTTATGATTAAATAATGTCATTTTATAGGGTAAAGTTGCCCTCAGAATAGAGAACAAGCCAGAACACGCCACATATAGACCTGATCATTCACAAAGGCACATCCCTCCATTTCTTGATGAGTATTTGTAAAGATACATTTCATTTGCACACAATGTCTTGAGGAATTCAGACAGTAAAGTAATAAAAATATAATATTCTAGCTTTTACCCGCGACTTTAATTTGACATAAATGCTTATTATAAGATTATAAGCAAATAGTTAAAATCGAAAATTACAAAAGTTCACCGCAAACAATTACTTATGGAATCCCTTAAGGATCGATTTTAGGCCCGCTTATTTTTTTAATTTATGTTAATGATATTAATAACATCAGACTAACTGGACACCTAACACTATATGAACACGTATCTCTTTTATTTTGGTGCATCTATTCACGACATCATAACGGAAGCTCAACGAGATCTAGACATGCTCAATGAATGGCTACTGTATAATTTGTTAACAATAAACACTTCTAAAACATTCTACACGATTTTCAAAGCGAAAAACAAAGATATTCCCAGTTATACTCCGCTCACTATTAATAATGTTATAATACAACAAACAAGCCAAGAACATTATCTAGGACTGTGGACTGATGATAAACTAACATGGAAAGTCCATATTGAGCATGTTCAATCAAAGTTAACGTCAGTATTGCGAGCCCTACGCAAGGTATCAAACTGTATCCCGCCAAAAGTACGCACAACAATCTACAACTCATTAGTAAAATCAAATCTTGAATAATTAATTCAAATATGGAGATCAGCTGCGCCAACAAACTTAAGCTCTTTGCAATCAAAGTTCTGTTTCACTATCACTATTTTACTCCAACAAAGCAAATATACGAGGATACTAAACTATTTAACCTGAAGAAACTCTATATGTACTACTCATGTATTTTTATAAAAAATACTATAATGCAAACCATTCACTCTAACCTAACATTCACACAAAGAGAAAATATCTGCAACTTAAGAAATAAAATCAAACTTGAACTGATTAAGACCCGTACCAACTATGGATAAAAAACAATTTTGTTTAAAGGAGTACATATGTTTAACAGATTGCCAAATGAAATAAAAAACTGTAGTAGCATCACTACTTATAAGAATAAACTGAAAAAATACCTAACAGATTTACCTTAGCATTGTATAGCTTCCAGCCAGAGGACTATTAATTAAAATACTATACCTATATTTTGTATCTCATATAATAGGTGTCAAGTGAAATCGAGAAAACAGATGTTCGGCGAAGTTTCGAGATTAGATGAATAATTAGAATTTTTGATGTACTTTAGAGTTGGTAGACACCAGCTAAAATGGTTGAATGAATCTAAAATTAACTTATTAAACGAAATGAACTCAAATGAAGTCAATCAAGAATAAAGTCTTGCATTATTAAGATTACATTTTTTTGTTCAAATTAGATGATATAGTTAAGTGGCTCGGGAATTGATTTAATAACGTATGGAAGGTTTCATGAGATGATAATGGCGGTTATTGACTGTTTGATTATTTCTTAAGCCTTTTGCTAATTGAGCTACTATTACAGATTTTCAAATAGCAATTTCAATAATGTAATGTAATAATTGCAAATAATAGGTACATCATTACAGTAAAGTTTGATTATTTGAGCTATTTTAGTATTTTGGTGATGATCGCTTCTTATATCTCAAGTTGCAATGGAGTTTAGCTTTTTATCATCTATAAATAATAATAATCATATATAAATAAGAATACCTACATGTATAAGTATTATGTAATTTGAGCTTACTGTTGGCTTATGTATACAAAGTAAGTAGTCTAGGTGGTATTTATATTGTAAGTTATCATTGAAAAAGGGTGGGTAGGCAAGATAAAACATCTGTTACATTAGTTCCAAGTAAATTTATCATAAATTAATACATAATAATCATATAGAACCCAAAGGCTCAGCTTTCCATTGACTGCCGTCGAGTTGGGGGTTAATATTTTTTTCACAGAAAGGTTACATTAATACAAGCACACACACAAATATGCAAAACCATGAATTGGATAGTTATTGAGAAAAAAATATTGAAAATCAATTATTTTTGCAATATTTATGTCAGTCCCTACCACAGATTATATAGAATTCTCACTATTCAATGTTTCGTTTTAACTACGGATAAGTTATCGTTCGTTCGGTATGAGACGAATTACTTAGCACTCCATGGATTTACCGTGCGGGTGCTGGGTCCATAGCGTTGCAGAGGAAGAGGCTTTTATTTTATCAAAATTTACTTAAATAATTATATTCTGTACTTATTTCAACCGTATATTAAAATAGGCAGTGCTTACCGTCTTTTATTTTTCATTGAATATTAATAAAAATGAAGAATAATAAAAATGGCCCATAAAGATGTTTTTGAAGAATTAATAAAAGCAATACAATATGTGTATAAAATTGATTAATAAATTATCAATAAAAATTTAATATATTTTATTTTAATACTACCTACTAGGGTAGATTTAAAATAAAATAGATTAGGTTTAAATTAAATCAAAGAACCGAATTGATTGACCCTGACTCCACCTGGTATGAGTCTGTCCTACCCCTAGAGTGTTTTTATAAAGCCGGAGGCGCGTAGGGAGAGCGTCCTCACCTCCGCAGCTTCGGCTTGTTGGTCGCCTTTGGCGACCAGCCTCAGCCGCTCCGGCAACCAGCCTCAGCCGCTCCGGCTCGTCTGATGCCTACAATTTGTTACGCAAGGGCGTAGAGGCTGCTCTTCCCGCAGCGCCGGAGCCATTGCAGTCTCAAAAGAGATACAGCAATCCCTCTGAAAGTCCCCCTATATTTTTCTAAGGGAAAGGAGGACCCTCCCCTCCCCTCTTTTACCCCCTTTTTTAAGCCAACAGATTTAAATTTTTTACCTTAATTTTAATCAATAAAATGAAGATTTTTTTTTTAAAAAGTCAAGAAGGGGGGTTTTCTGAGTTTTTCCTTTAAAAAGGGGGAAGTGGGACCCCTCCCCTCTTCAATTCGACGGCAGTCACTGGAAAGTCGTACCAACCCAAATTTCTATGTACAATTAAGGTATAGTACTTCATACCTGCCAGGAAGTGTTTTCCTTTCAATATCACAATCAAATTATCAATTAAACACTACTCTGTGATACTGTGTTGGCACTTTGACACTTCACAATCAATATGGATGCTGTGCATCAAACTATGGCCCAACTTTCAACAACTATTTGTGCTGAAGATGGATGCCTATTAAGGTGAGTTCCAGGCTGCCAGCCCTCAGCTAGTTCCACAGTTTTATCATGACTGCCCTTCGGTGCCTCCAACATCAATTAGAGCACGTCGCAAGATTCTTCATTTTGATGGAGTTCCCGAAGCCAAGGAGGAGGTAACAGCAGATGTAGTAGCCAAGGCAGTAGCCACTCAAATCAAAATCAACGATTTTACTACTGCACATATCAGCCGCTGTCATAGGATGGGCCGAGCCTCTGCCACTGACAAACTCAGGCCTATCTTATTCAAACTTTGTGATTTAGATATGAGGAGCAAAAATTTGGCATGCCAAAACGTCACTGAAAGGTTCGAGTTTGACTTTGTCCGAACTTTTGACTAAGCCATTTTGTTAATTCATATCCATTAATTAACAAAATATAATCAAATGTCGAAGTAATATAATAAGTCAAAATAAACAAATAATGTCAAGGTAAATATCCAAATAATAAAATGTCAAATTCAATAAATTCAATGGGAACCAATTATATATATTCAAATTATAATAGATTTAAACACAAGGTCAAGAACAGGGTGCATCCCACTGGTTTTTGAGTCTTTCGCAATATCGCAATAACATACACAAAATAACATTCCATTTATCGCATATTAAATCAATTTCGGTGTTGGCGTCGAGGAGTGCATTAAAATGGCGGAGCGCGCCAATGTGTTAATTCAAATCACTGACGACATCCGGTATGGAATGAGTAACGGACAACTGACTGTGCTATCATTACTCGAATTTAGTAATGCATTTAATAATGTTGATTTTGATATCCTCCTTGCTATTCTTCGCTCTCTTCACGTATTTCCAACAGCTATTGATTGGTTTCATAGTTACCTGTATGTTCAGACGTACCGCGCGACGCATGGCGTGAGGACTCGGTGACTCAACGACCAGCGATAAGCGAGCGGGACGCATGTAAAATGTTGTATGCTTATTGTACTCTGCGACACTGACTAATCTTTTCGGCAAAGTTTCTACTGGTTGAGCGTTGATGACGGCTGAGCGGCAATTGAATCAACTGCTATACAAGGTTCAAATCCAAGAGTTTGTGATTATATTTATTTTTGCAATTTTATTTTGACTTATTATTTTATTGACATCTTTTTGGACCAATATAATCATAATATTTTTTCTATAAAATGGAGTCAATGGACATAGATAATGTGACTAAATACCGCCCACGACCGAGAGCGAGCTCTTTAGGAAATTTGACAGATTTCTCTTTATTTGAATCGACAAGAATTAGCTTACCGAACACTATTTTGGATCTAAGTGGTATAGACTCAACCTCAAATCAAAAGATAAGTGAGTTAGGAAGCCGCTTACTGTCGGCTAACAGCGAGATTGATATTTTGATTTTAGAGAAAGAACAGATGAAAAAGGAATTAGAAAAATGCAAAACATTGATAAGTATGTATAGGAAAATTGAATATACCGATACCCATGCCACTCCATTTCTAGGGAGAAAACGCAAACGTCAACGTATTTCCATGGGAATTGAAGAGATCCCCACCCCATCAAAAGGCGAAGCATCAACTAATAAAGAACACCAACAGTTTGTCTACAAAAGACAACAAGACACGATAGATCTATTGAATAATAAAATAAAAACATTAGAGAAATGGCTTGAAGAAGAAAAGGCAAAAAATAAAAAAGTATCACATACGAATAATGATGTCAATAAACAAGAAAAAGCTTTAAAACACTGCAGAGGACATTTACATACAAAAAACAAATATCGTCAATCGGCTACAATTTCTAGAAAATTTAGGAAGATTTCGAAAAAAATTTGCAAGTTACAATGTAAACATACAAAAGTAAAGAAAGATAAAGAGCAGTTACAGCACCAAATTTTTGAGTTACAGTCAAAAGAAAATCAAAATTATGAAAACGTTGATGTATTCGACAAAAGCAGTGAACTTAAAGAAATAAATTACAAAACATTATTAGCGATAAGCGCAGAACAAGCTACTCTTGAAAACGGGAAATATAGCGATATACTTTAAGAAAAGAGAAAAATTTTACAATGTTCGACAAAAACAAACACTAGAGAAGAGAATGAGAAGAAAAAAAGATAGTTATCTTGGCCGACCAACGTGGAATCGGGATGCGGAAATCATTGCAACATTTAGTGGACACCAATTATGAAGTTACTTAATTTTGGAAAGCTAACGCGACGATAGAACACATTTTAAATTCTAATAAAGAAGAACTAATGACTTTGACTAAGAATGATTATATAATTGTATTATGTGGAACGAATGATTGTCACCCTGGAAATTTCAAATTTATATTAAGTAGCTTTTTAAATTACTTTAGTTTCACTAATATTATTGTCAGCGAGGTTCCTTAAAACAGATTTCTTAACGAAAAGAAGTTAAATTATGAAATAAGACGTATTTGTCTTAAGTTAAAACATGTTGTATACTTTGACATGGATAACAGCAGACATGTTCCAAATAAGTATGTTATATGCACCAATGTTTGTAAATCTGTTATGAGAGAATTAACGCAACGTGATTACGAGGCAAAACTATATGAGAGGAAAAATACAATACAAATGCAACGTAAAAATAAGGCTATAACAGCAACTGTAGGTACCCAAACTGATTCTAGCAATATGAAGAAATCACAATTAACAAATGGTATGATTAATACAAGCAATATAGGGAATCCGGAGATTTCAACTTTCATAGATGATGATACGACCAATAAACAGTTTTTTCGTGCACCAAAATATAGATGGTTTGATGAATAAAGCAGATTGCCTTACGGTACAGGTTCAGGAGATGAATTTACGGAATAAATTTATTGATGTAATTTGTATAACAGAGCACAACATGATTAACAGTGATACAACATATCTAAATATTACAAACTTTACTCTGGCTGCATGTTGTTGTCGAAAAACCCGTAGAGGTGGGGCATGTATACTAGTTCATAATAGTCATAAATTTAGGGAAATTAGCTATGTGAAAAATTATAGTAGTTTAAATAATGTAGAATGCTGTGCAGTAGAGTTATTTGAGCACAACGTTGTGATCATTTGTTTTTATAGAGCACCAAAAAATCAAAACATATCTAAACAAATTTTTTATAATTGTCTGGATAATGTTTTGAACCGAATATGTTTTAAACAAAAGAAAATTCTCGTATGTGGCGATTTCAATATTAATATTTTGGAAAATAATAAAACCACGCAAAATTTTCATAATATAATCAAAACCTACAACTTAAAGAATATATCGGTCCATGAAATAACAAGACCCGCTTCAAAGACTTGTCTAGATAACTTTCTTCACAACGTTCGTGGTTCTTCCTGTGAAATTATTCAATTGGTTTTATCTGATCATATGGCACAATACTTTAAATGCCCGGTAAAACAATACTTTCCAATCAAGCATTGGTACTCATATTGTCGCGATTATTGTGATGAAAATATGTTAAAATTTAGGAATAACTTAAGTAAATTAACTTTTAGTGAAGTTTATGTCAGCAGTTGCCCTAATGAAGCCTTTAATTATTTCCACGATATTTTCAAATTATTGTACGATTTGTGTTTTCCCATAATAAAATGAAAACACACTGTACATAAGAAACCATCCTGGATATCGAAGGGAATAAGAATATGTACCAAGAAAAAAAGAACTATGTTATGGCGATATAGGAAAAAACCAAGTATAGAAAATAAAACTGCATTTAAGAGCTACACCAAGCGTTTAAAAAAAATTGTGACACTCACCCAAAAATCAAGAAATAATTATTATATCAAAACAGCTATGAATAAATCAAAGGCAACTTGGAATATTATATATAAAAATACAATTAAGAAACCCCGTAACATTGACATAAAACGAATAATACACAATGGTAAAATACTGACTCATCCAATAAATATTGTGACAGCGTTTAATGAATTTTATACAAATCAGGTTGAAGTTAGTAAAATCATTGATAAAAATCCTAAATCTACGAATGTAACCATGCCAAACTCTATGTTTATGCTTCCATCAACTCCGGATGAAATTCACAAAATTGTTAATTGTTTCATTAAAAAACACTCCGAGTGTGGGATATGATGAGATAACTACTAAGGTGATAAAGAATGTAGCTTTTATTATATCACCGGTGCTGAGCCACATAAATAATCTATGCATCGATTGTGGTGTATTTCCAGAAAGGTTAAAATTAACTATTATTAAGCCTCTCTTCAAAAAACATGATAGAGAAAATTTAAGTAGTTATAGACCGATTGCTTTGGTTTCAGTATTCTCTAAAATATTTGAGAAATACATTCATGCTGGTCTTTATTCATTCATGGAAAAATATAATATTCTCAGTGACGAACAGATGGGTTTTCGTAAACGCAAATCGATAAATATTGCAATTTTTAGATTCTTAAAAACTGTTATATTAGCCCGTGAAAAAATGTTGCCAGTGTTTACTATGTTTATGGATTTTACTAAGGCATTTGATGACGTTGACCATGATATTCTGCTAAATAAACTCGAGACATATGGAATAAGGGGGAATATTTTAAATTTGGTAAAATCATACCTCCGTGATCGCACACAAATTATACAAGTATGGCCAAAATCAAAAGTAGAAACTAAATATATTTCCCCTGTGAACCATGTTAGATTTGGGGTACCGCAGGGAAGTGTTCTAGGGCCGTTGCTTTTTATATATAAATGATTTACCACAAGCTACTGATCACCCAATGGTCCTATTTGCAGATGATAGCACAGTAATTTTTATCGGCGATAGGGACAAACCACCTGATCAAGAAATTAATTCAGCGTTGAATAATATAATGAAATGGCTTAAAACTAATAATTTAATAATAAACTTTGACAAAACTAAAATTATGACATTTAATAAATTTAAAAAAATTACATTTAATATTTCCTATAAAGATAATGACATTGAAAACACACTGACTACAAAATTTTTAGGCTTATATATTGACTCTGAATTAAATTGGGGAAAACAAGCCGAAACAGTATGCTCTAAATTAAGCAGTTATTCGTATGCCTTATACATGCTATCCAAGGTTGTAAACCAAGCTGCTGTACTCACGTCGTATCATGCTCATGTGACGTCTACTCTACGCTACGGGATTATTTTCTGGGGAAACTGCACAGAGCGAGAAAACATTTTTCGGGCGCAAAAGAAATGTCTTAGATCTGTGTGTCATTTGAAATCAACGGATTCCTGCAAGCCATATTTTATAAAACTTAAGATTATGACATTTCCGTGCCTATACATTTATGAAATTGCCCTATTCATAAGAAATAACACTAACTTGTTTACATTTTATAAAAGACAGCGCAATAAAAATAAAATTTGTATGCCTCGTTATAGACTGTCACTGTTTAAAATAGGTGTATTTGGTATGGGTCCAAAAATATATAATAATTTGCCAAAGACTATACTCGAATCGGGAAACATAACAATATTTAAAAGGAAACTGTTTAATTTGTTGACATCTAAGTGCTATTACACAATTAAAGAATACCTTGACGATAAAATAACAATCATGTAATTTTAATATATTTTTGAACCTAGTATGACATTTTTATAATATTTCTATCTATATTTAATGACATTTTATTTTATTTGTTTGTATTTTTGTAAACAGATTTACACGCGATAATAATGTAATTACACGACTGCCTGAAAAAAGGAGAGTTATGTTTTTAGGGTTCATGTATGTATGTTTGTTTGTGAGTTTCTTTATTCCACCATAACTTCGTAACGGCTGAACCGATTTTGATGTTTGTCATATCATTAGAAGCGTTGAGTTATTCCGGGTAACATAGGCTAGTGAATGTTTAAAAAAATTTAAAGAGGGGGGCCATAGTACATGAAATGAAAATAAAATTAAAAAAAAATCGTGAAAATTTTACAAATTTTACTATCACCGTCTAGAGCTTGCTTAGTACATAACAAAAATATATAACAGTAGTATTCAATATACATTGGTTAACTAATATCAAAAGTAATAAATATTGTCTCATCCGTTTCTACACTTGCTTCTTGTAGACACAAGTAATACAAATAAATAAATCACCGGCATGCGGCAGGACAGAGACCATGCGTTTTTTGACCGGAGAACGCCTTCAGAGAGAAAGTCATTTTATACACAACTACAAGAAATGATTATTCTGGCGGTGTTTAACATTTTACTGTTTAGTGACTTGATACAGCTTCCACTAGTAGCTAAATCTGTCAGCGGAGCATACTGAATCAGAATCAGAATCATTTATTGCATCCTCCTCCTCGCGCCGTTGTCCTCATTGCTGAGGGTCGTGATTACCCCACTTAGAGTACTTTTGTCTGGATGGTGTCTCGCCACTTATGCCTATCCTTGGCGTCGTGGAGTGCGTCATGTAGGTTGGTGTCCAAAGCCGTGCGGATTTGGTCAGACCATCTCAATGGACTACGACCTCTCGGGCGCTTGCCATCCACCTTGCCAGTAACCATGAGCTGCTCCAGGTTATGCCCCTCTTTTCTAGCGATATGGCCAAAGAATTCGAGCTGCCTACGTAGGCAGATATTGGAAAGGCGGATCTTTATTTTGAGCTCACGAAGAATAGAGACGTTCGTGCGGAGTGCTGTCCAAGGAACCCGCAACATCTTATGCATACTACTGCTTTAAACAACCGCCACATTTAAGTGCTGAAATGGATTTATGGACGTTATAATATAGCTTCTGCAAACTGCCACAGAATGTGAGGCAAGCAGACGACACCACATTTGTCGATATTTTGAATAGTTTACGGGTTAAAATCCTGGATCATCGTAGAGTACCACTTACTGGACCAGATGGCGAGTATGTGCAAAATTTTCCCACGACAATTAGACAGGTGGATGAATCGAACCACCAAATCAAAATCAAACGATGACCATCGAACTCGCCAAAATTTGCCGGTTGTTTGACGTGGTAGCATCAGATACATCCGTAGAGGCCAAAACCAAATGACAGCGGCCAAAACCCGAATTTATACTTTCTGATCCCAATAAAAGACGTATTAAGACACTAAAACTACACAATAAAAGACGTAACAGGAGGTATTGTTCCATTCTTAAAAGTTACCATTGGTACTAGGGTAATGTTGCGGAAAAATATTAAATTTGGACACGGCTTGGTAAATGGCGCTATGGAAGTCATCCGATAATTCGTATGGCCAGCGCTACGTCATAACCGGGAGAGTTACCGCAAGCCGTTTTCGTTGAGTTCTATGACAAAACAATGCGTGGCAAAACAGTCAGTTTGGGTGTCAAAATTGAGCCTAGCGCTGTCGAATTTGACGCGTTACGGGGCCAAGGTAAAGTCGAGCGGCACATGCTACCACTGAAATTATGTTAGGCTGTGACAGTGCACAACCTGCAAGGAACGACACTGGACAGAGCCGTCGTGGATCTAGGCGCTAAAATGTTTGCCAAGGGGCAAAGTTTATGTAATTTTACCTGGGACAGACTGTCCAGTTAGGTAGGCCCAACTTCGAAAAAAAAAACGCCCGAAGAACCCAACTCGGATGGGCAGCGTTCGGGAAGTTACGCGACATTTTCTCGTCAAAGATCCTGCAGTGCCTGAAGGCCAAAATCGTCAACCAGTGTGTATTCCCAGTGATGACATATGGCACCGAGACGTGGTCCTTAACAGTGGCCCTTATGGACAAGCTCAGAGTCACTGAACGAGCCATGGAGAGAGCTATGCTCGGAGTTACTTTGCGCGATAAAATCCGGAACGTGGATATTCGCCAAACAACCAAAGTCACCGACATAGCTTTCAGAATTTGCAAGTTGAAGTGGCAATGGACAGGCCACATTGCTCGACGAACTGATAAGCGATGGGAAAGAAAGGTTCTCAAGTGGGTAACATGGTACACCGGAAGGTGTAGAGTTGGTAGGCCCCCCACTAGATGGACTGACGATATCATAAAAGTCGCGGGTAGCTAATGGTCACAAGTGGCTAATAGCCATTCTTTGTGGCGTTCTATGGGGGAGGCATTTGTTCAACAGTGGACGTCTTCCGGCTGATGATGACGATGATGGAAGTTTATGTCGCTCTTAGTCGCGTCAGACAGCTAGAAGAATTGGTGTTTTAGATCCACGAAAGCTTATC
Organism: Plagodis dolabraria; assembly: GCA_963854805.1. Taxonomy (NCBI): domain Eukaryota; kingdom Metazoa; phylum Arthropoda; class Insecta; order Lepidoptera; family Geometridae; genus Plagodis; species Plagodis dolabraria. Next base: position 23,777,259 of record OY978461.1, read on the forward strand.
AACGAGCCCCATGACAAAAAGTCTCTGCAAGAACTGAAAGACCTCAAAGTTATCATTAATAATTAATTAATCATAAAAAAATATATTTCACGTTATCTTTTGCGTGATATTAATTTCCAAAAAAATATAAGTTATGTTTTGTGGCACATTGTGCGTTTGCAAAAATATAGTTTTATCACTAAAAGGTACGAAATAATAAGAAATAATTTAAAAATTAAAAAACACGCCTGCCGTACCAAAAAGTGAACGAAAAAATTACAAACAAGTTACATGATTTTAATGTTGAATGAATACAATGTAGGTACTAAATAGATTATATTTACTGTGCAATTAAAACACCATTGAACCCAGAAATGGAGAATAGATAACCAATCTTTTCATTGCAGTCGGGGGACAGTTCCTTGGAATAGTTCTTTACATGTCCCCCGACTTCGATGAAAATATTGGTTATCTATTCTCCATTTCTGGGTTCAATGGTGTTTTAATTGCACAGTAAATATAATCTATTTAGTACCTACATTGTAGCCATACAACATTAAAATCATGTAACTTGTTTGTAATTTTTTCGATCACTTTTTGGTACGGCAGGCGTGTTTTTTAATTTTTAAATTATTTCTTATTATTTTAGTACGCACTTGACCAGCATGATGGTTGATAGCTTTGTTTAATAATATAATTTAATATTGTATGTCCGAATAGGACGAAACTGTTGAGTCGGAATGAAGCATTATTATAACACCATTTACTGTACAGTTTATGCAATAAATGATTCTGATTCTGATTCGGCGGCAACGCGATCGCATTGATGATGTTTTTTCAACCTGGTGTAGGACATCAGCTAGTGTGCCTCAGGGCAGCGTATTATCACCTTTACTTTTTGCAGTATTTATTAACTCTATTTCCCGGCAATTATCTTCGTCCTATCACCTCTACGCAGATGATTTACAAATTTATACACATACTTCCTTAGAGGATCTAAAAGTAACTATAAATCGCACTAATGCTAACTTAAAATGTATATCTAACTGGAGTATATCGTATGGGCTGTTTGTTAATCCTTTAAAAACACAAATTATTGTCATTGGTAGCTCCAGAATGATATCAAAGATTGACTGGTTTTGCCTACCACAGGTGATGTTTGACGGAACACATAATAATATTCCCATTAGCAAGACAGTGAAAAACTTGGGCATAATATTTGATAAGACCTTATCATGGGGACCTCAGCTTACGGAGATCACCCGAAAATGTTTGCTATTGCGGGATCACTTAGAAGGTTGCGGAACTTTCGTGGACAGGGGCTGGTTCGATCGTTGTTTATAGTTAGTAGGTTAATTGAAGCCTTGATTACAAAGGAGTTCCAAACACAAAAAGGGGTTTCTGAATTGAGGGTACTAAAACAATTTTAAGAAAGATGCGGCAATATTTGTACTTATTTTAATTTAAGAATGCGACGTCGTGGTGTATGGAGCGGGGAACTCTCAATGGTACTTTTTGGTACTCAATGCTTTGCCGCGGCGAAGCGAAGCGGCTCGTTGCGGGTAGTATGAAAAACTATGCATGCTTTGACATACACATAGTGACCAAAAAAAGAATCACTTTGTAATAAGTTTATTGTTTCATCTAATCTCAAAGCACACACCATTAAAGACGGCAAAAATATTTTTTCAATAAAAGGGTTGATGATTTCTCACACCGGCGTACCTTTACATAGCTGTGGGGGTAAGAAATGTCTAATCACCTACTGAATTATTGACTGTACTGAGATATTATTGATATATTTCGTGACCAACATCACCATCTAACAAAAACTAATGTATAAAAATTATACTAACTTGCCAATAGCATCAAGAAGAAATAGTGCATTGTCTTTATGTCCTCGTTGAGTGAGAGGGATGTTCTTGCAAGATTCTGGTAGTGAACGCTTTAGGATAGCCTGCAGTAGACCGTGAGGTGCAATTTCTATGACCACGGCGTTGCTTGGAATCAGTCTGCTGGTTTCTTCAAAAAACACCGGGCTCTGCATTTTGTTGTGAAAAAAGAAATGTATTAGAGACGAGATGTTGTATATATCTATGAAAAAATAGGCTTGCAGTAATCTTGAAATCTCCTGCCAAGCGTAGGGATTATGGCTTAAGTGACGTGCTGTTTCCTGCGTGATAATTTTATAAATGAAGCATTACGTATATCATATAAGATTATAATACATTCTTTACTGATATACGTAATATACTTATGTTTATTGTTACACAGACAATTAATATTTTTCTAAATTAATTACAGAAAATTGCATATGACCTTACCAGTAGATTATTGGTGAGATATTCTGGCGAGCAGTACTTGGCTATAGGCTCGTCCCATTTTTCCTCTGGAACTGAGGTAGATATCCATCGCTCGCTACGGGGTTTTGGCTCGTGGATAATATCCGACAAGAGACTAAGTAAAAGTGGACCTGTAATTAACATGTATAAAATATTTTGAAATAAGTAAAATACGCTCCTCACGCCCACAGCAGTAAATAATATAGAAAAAAAAAGTCTATTCTAGCAAATAAAAACTGAAATGTCGAAATGTGGAAACAAAAAAGGTTGTAAATTTCATTAAATTCTTCTTGGTATATATATGCTCATAGATTATAATTTTGATATATTTATATGGTCCATATATATATATATATATATATATATATATTATATGGTCCATATATATGGATATAATAGGATAATAATAGGATATAATAGAGCAAGAACCATGGAGCATTGTTTGTTTAAAAGATTTACTAAAAATTATGGTGTTTATATATGTATATAGTGTGATTAAAAGCCTGTGCCTTTTGCCAATGAAGGCAGCAAAGAGACAAATAGATGACAAGCAGTGTTAAGTTGTTTAAATTTATCAAAAAGAAGTTGCTGAGATGCTATTGAGAATCTCATTGGGAGTTTATTTCTTGACTGCTGAAAGATATGGTGTTACGATTTTTATTTATGCATACATAAACAATTTCGTGTAAAAATTGGGTATATCCATAAGTTTTTAATCTTGTTTATGTTAAAAACATCTACTACAAAGGAACTTATAAATCAATAACGACTAACATAAGCAAATTAGTAAAGATCTTACGTTAGACTTACGCTGTTGGAAAGTTTGAATAATTATCGGCATTAAATTTCTAAAAGGTCTATTTGGGAAGAAACGTAACTGCATGGTTTTTTCATATACTTACCAAAAAGCTTTGTCGATGAAAAACTGTTATTATTTATTTAAAAAATCACCTGCATCGGCTATGTAACGTGAATGATATGCGATGTTGCTGCAGGGTACTTCTTTTGCGAATATTCCCTTAGATGTAAGAGTGGCCACAAATTTCCGAATACTGTCTTCAGGTCCAGAAATAGTACTGGAGCTAGAACTGTTGTGGCATGCTATCTCGATGTCCGATGGGCACAGTTTTGAGAGCTACAAAAGTAATAATAATATAATTAATATTCATAAATTTTATTATATTATGTACCTGCATAAACATCCTAAACGTCCACCATTGGAACAAATGCCACCCCCAAATGTGTTTAATCCCGACGCTTGGCAGGCGTTCTGGGGAGTGCAGTATAAGTTATTGTGTTCGTTTTGCAAAAGATACTGCTGCCCCCTTCTGAAACTTTTTATGTCATCGCCTCTTTACCGCTCCAAAACAATTCTAGCTCACCCCCTATAGTAGACTAGTCTATAGTAGATATGTACTTTATATGTCCAAATGATCTTGCAAAAAATGTTATTTAACTTATCGCCAAATATCCCAGACATGCAAATACTAATCGCGAGAAATCATTAAAACCACATCAAGGAAAGAATGGGTCATGTCTGCTCGTCACTACTACTTTTCAATTTCAGCTTGACCGTATCTATATATATTTTAACATATATTGTTGATAGTCAATACTGCATTAAATTTCTAAATAAAAATACAAAATAGATTGTAATGTAATAACTGTTATTAATTCACATAAGTAATTCTTGATATACCATTTTTCTAAGATACACCTACTTATATATGTACGAGTTTGTATATCTATGTCCAAAACAACGTGAACAAACGATATTGAATTTTTTAAAGATTTTATGTCTAGGTCATAATTTGTTTTTTTTTTTTTTTATGCCTGATAGGTTAGCCTTTGACCACTATCTCACCTGATGGTAAGTGATGATGTGGTCGAGGATGTTGTTCAGACTAACCTAGAGTTACTGGCTCCCAAGGACAGATGCCGGAACACACCGTTAGGTGCTTGGCGACAGATTTTCAACTTGAGGGTGGTAGCTAGCCAGGCGGGCATTTGTAAAGTGCCCTACCACCATGCTGTAACCACTGCTATCCTAAGACAACAACCGGGACCAACGGCTTAACGTGCCCTCCGAAGCACGGAAGCGCTCAGTAGTAATGTCACCTGCGGTCACCCATCCAAGTCATGACCGCGGCGGACGTTGCTTAACTTTGCTGATCGATACAGAATGGCTAAGCAAACTTCGCTACGAGCGCTTCATAATATATCCCGACCTCTTTCTATTCCAACTTGTACGCTACTTACACGTTTTTCGAAAAAAAATATTACCTGTTGGAATCCTAAACCAACTGCTGCCATGGCACCTCGTATTAAATGTGTGTCATTAGACGCTTGGCCACGGCTGTAAGCTGATAATATCATTTCTTCTGCCGTAATACAACCGTCGGCATAGGCACATGCTAGTTCTCCAACACTGTGGCCTGCAGAATAATTGTAATGATTGGTAAAATTTAGGTAATGTGATACAACAAGGTAAAGGAAGAAAATTTCGAGAAAGTGCTCTCTTGATTATTGTTATGTCAACATCTATACCTTTAACTTTTCTTTAGATTGACAAATAATGAAAACGATGTTGTTGGCGTTAGTCTTTTCCCACACAATATACTTTATAACCATATCTTACTGTACACATTATACATTTATAATTATATATTTATTCAAACACATATAGATATACTTACAAACTTACTGATACATAATATATACTCTGGTACATATTATGATGCAAACATACCGCTAAACTAGAAAATAAACGGTTATATGGTCCTCACGACACAGGGAATCCTAGTGTGGGGACCAAAGTGCATTACCTACTAGAATTGAAGTGTTAGTTTTATGTTACGAATCTGTAATTTTAAGATAAGTCATAAGTTTAGTTGCCAAATAAAATGTATTATTATTATTATCTAAATTTACTCATGTAATCTATCAATGAACTACAAACAGAACTGGAACCGAAAATGCTAACCACATTTGGTAACTAGACATCGATGTCAAGCCATGTTTGACTAAATTATTTCAATAAAGCTTAACGATTGATTGAATCACATTATTTTCTTACATTGTTTCCAATATATAATTTTAAGCATTATATTATTATGTTATCTTACCAACAATTTTATCGGGTTTTAATTCCAAAGCTGTTAAAATGTCCGTGATGCCTATTTGTATGGCTGCAATTCCAACAAAAGAGTTCAGCACATTGTCAAAGATAGTTTTATCTTCTGATGTAATAATATGCACCAAATCGATTCCTTTTGGGCCCAAAACCCTATGACACCTAAAAAGTAATGGCCAAATGTACACTGTTAATATATGTTGGAGCAGTATTTTATTGCAAATAAAAAGCATATGCAAGGAACAGTCTTTGCATATTATCATGAACGATTCGAAACGTTACGTAGGTAGCAATTATTATAAATACTAACCGTTCTATGGCGGCGGCAAATAAAGGTATGCGCATGAGTTCTTTCCCCATACCAGACCACTGCGAGCCCATTCCGCTGTATACAAACCACAGAGGACGGTGCGATTCATCCGCGTACTCCATTTTCTCTAACAACGAAATTGTTTTCTGTTCCTGATCTGTATCTGCATAAAAAATAACATGATCGTAATCACGATCCTGATTTCAAAATGATATTTGTATCCTAATACATTTTAATGTTATAATCGGCGCATTGTGAACGCATTGGAACAATAAATTATACACGTGATCTTCTCAAATTTTACTTATGTATTTACTGACTAATCCCGTGACAGTAATTTCACAATGTGCTACCCATATACACAGTACATAATTTTTAAAGATTAAACTCAGATATGTTAATAAGATCAGTAGGAAAACGATGCCCTTTACTTAGAGTTACTTTTTTTACGAGAATAGACTTTATTTTCGTTCGTAAGGGTATCTATGTGACTAAATGCTTACCTAAGACAATGTATCCTCTCCCCAAATGTCCGGAAATATTACTTGAATGGATGTTATGCAGTAATGCCAGTTCTTCTGCATCAATTGGGCGTGACTTTAATTCATCAAATATATTTTGTAAATACTCCTTTTGTCTACTTGATAATGTTACTAATCTTGGAAATGATGAGGCATATTTGTGTAAATCCTAGAAAATCAATGATTATCTATTATGAATTGGTATTAAGAGTATGATAGAGTTCCTTTGTATGTGGTACAATTATAATAAAATCTGAAGTAGATGTGACCTTACAAAAGAGTTAACCTTGGTCAACTGAAGCTTCTAGCAAATAATGTGCAATAACTCCCTATCTGAACCTAAATGTTTATTTGATTTCACAGATTAGCTAGACGAATTTGCATAACATACAGCAAACATACCATTTTCGCCAACTATTTCTTTCTTCAAAGGTTAAATAATAGCCTTGATGTAGGTTAAATAGTAGCCTATCTCTTTGACCGCTGTCTTACCTGACGGTAAGTGATGATGTGCTCGAAGATATGGTTCAGACTAGTCTAGAATAAATGATCTCAAAGACAGCTGCCAAAACAAACCGTAACAGATTTTCTAATTGATTTATTTTTGCTTGCCAGGCGGACATTTGCAAAATTCCGACTGCCATCCTGAGAGACCTACTGGGACTGACGACATTACGTGCCCTGCGAAGCACGGAAGTGCTCAGTAGTAATGCCACTAGGGCTCACCCATCCGTATTATGACCACCGCTGACGTCGCTTTGTTGTTTTACATAGTGAATCCTTTAAGAACTACTAAGCAAGCTACGCTACGAGTATTTCAATATTGCCGCCCTTTCAGTAAGTATAGTGACATACTAAAATACCGAAGTTCAAGTAGTAAGGTTCAAAATTCACCTTAGGTTTGGGACATCCTCGCAATAAAGCGTGAGAATTAACTCCAGTGACTGAAAGACAATTGACAGCTGCGTATGTACCACGGAAGGGTTCATGCTCCCTCACAATTTGCATGCGCCCATTTTGAATCGCTGGTATATCCTTCCTTGGCACTGAACAGTGAAGATTGCCTGCCAGTAAGCCGTGATGATATCCCAGTAAAACCTTAAAAATATAATAAATTCAACTGACCATCGCTGCAATGCCCATGCAGAACACCAACATATGTATATATACGAGGAAAACAGTTTGTAATCACTACCAAGACAATGAAGGTATTTCACGTGAGAATTATTAACAAAGTGTTCATTTGAAATAAATTTTAGTTTCATTATCAATAAACTAAGAAATATTGTCTTATATGCGCTTTATATACTTACGTAATTTCATGATATTTTAAATACAAAATGTTAAAACTTGTTAGTTTTTGTCATGCAAGTCCTTACTAAAATAATTTTCTAAATGGTTTTGTGTTTCCTCGCTTCAATACACGCCAGCTATGATCCCCGATCGTTTTCCGTTTATGTGAGCGCGATCGGAAAAACAGTTTTAAAAATGTTAGCAAGTTTATGGACTTTTTACATATCATCCACCTTAAGCATACTACGAGCCATGCAATTCGAGAAAAGTAGAACTAAAATCACTTAGCACCATTGCATGTTTCGTATCAAAATTTGGTAACGCAAGACGACTTTACACCTGACACCAAAAAACTATTTTTGCATCAATTCCACAGTAAATTTTATTCCTTAAAAGTGTGTATTTTAATTATAATTTGGAAACATCTGTAGGGACACGTGCAACGTCAGCGCAATTTGATGATATTGCAAAAGTAGCCTCATGCCCCACCGCATTTGTACCGAGCGTCCGTACTTCAGCCCATCTCATAACGTAACTTATGTATGTGTGCATACAAATAATATTGCGATTATGTAGGCAGAATATAAGTCTTTGCAAGAACAGTATGTATATTTATGTACATAAATTTATGTAATTGTGACTGACAATAATAATAATTAATCGTGATCACTGAAATGTTGTACTTCAATTTAACCTTCCCAGTACACAGTCACGCATATAGAAGAAATGAGGGCGCACATATAAACCTTGATAGGTGACGTGCGCCACGATAGCAGTCAACATTTCATAGAACCGTACAATATCGTTCTGTATTTCGATTATTATTTTCAAATTAAGAGATTAAGAAAATAGTTTAACGAAGAACAAGAAAACCAGGAAATAGATATTAGGCTCACAGACACGCATGCAAAATTTCTGGCCAATAAAACTGGCAATAAAAAGCGCAGGACTGCACGGAATATAAAATATTAGCAAGTATTGGAGGCCTGGATCTAGTTTGAGTTGATGCATCATAACTGTTAGTTACGTGTTGTTCAAGGACTAAGTCTAACCCTTTGAACAGTATCTGATCAAGTGGTAGGTAATTTTAATAGAAAATGTTCAGTTTTTGTATTTAATTGTTCTTTTGGTGAATCGATATGCTTATGAAATGAGAATTTGCTAAATGATCCACAGGCCTCAAAATGTTGTGTCTTTCATACCTTTGTTACAGCTGTAGCCCCAGATGCAGCATCAGTAAAGCCGATATTCGATATAACACTTCCAACCATGAGTGGATCAGTTCTATTATCACAGAACACTTTTTCAATAGCTTGCAGTTCAGCCTTATCAGCTTCAGGAGTTGCTGTAAAGTCTGACGTTTTAGTACCTAATGAATGCTTTCTAAGGAACAACATTTTATTTTACTGGAATTGTGTTAATGAATTTAAGAATTTGTAAAAGCTAGGTACTCAACCAACTTTACATTATCGTGTGAGAGTTACAGGGACTTGATGGATACAAATGGTAAAAAGGCGTTCATTGAACCAATGTAAATACTTTTTTCGAACGTGACATTAAAGTGCTTTCTTCAGTTGATGAACCAGAAATAACCATAATTTGTGTGTAATAGAGTTTAATGTATAAAACTGTAATGGGTACTTCCAATTGACATAGAACCTTCATGGTTTGAGATTTTTTTAGTGAAAACACACACATTTTTCACATGGTACCTATGAGGTTCTTCTTTTAACCCTTAAACCCTACCCGAGGAACCAGCAAACCCCAGAGGTTGAATATTTGTAGATATTTTTGTAATAAAGAAACGCACTATTATGCCACTTGAGCTAATCTTTAATTACGTCGGTAGCCATCTTCTCACTAGTCTAGCGTCAAATTTAATATGGTGAAAAGGAATTATAGCTATTTAAGGGTCTGTCGGACCCTAGGGCAGTAATAACGTATTATTTTGTCATTTATTTTTGTTGATATATTGGTGAGTAGGCTGTAACTTTTGATGTAATATTTTAAAGGGTAAGTTTAATATTTTGATGTATTTATTACAATAACAGTGGTGTGTCTGTCTTTAGGTACAAGGTTAGGACAAATCTAGCAATTTTGTTGTTTGTTTTAACAGTTTATTCAATATTGTGTATTAATTCATTGGTTTAGTTTTAACAATCAAAATTGCATAAGATGGACCAAAAAATCACTCAGTGGTTGTTTGAAGATATAAGAACATGAATAGTCGTGTGAAATCGCTGTTCCTTATCTTGAAAAATCTTGCCATAGATCTGATCACCCTTCAAATGGAAGAACGATTGACATGGCCATCTTTGCCCATGAATTTTCAAGTTCTCTTAGGTGGAATCTTGCAAAAAAAGAGGCCATTGCAAGAAACAAGTTCTGCTCCCACTGCTAAGAAAAGATGTGTTAGTGCCCAAGGGGTGAGGATCAAAAAACCTAGGTCACCTGTGGCATGATGTGCCAAAAACATCTTTGCGGTGAACATATTGAGGCTATGCGTCAAGAATGTTTACCAAATACCATTGACTACTTTTTTGTATTGTCTAATAAGCAGACTATTACAACAAATAATAATACAATATATAATTGTAATTACATTGTTTGTTACAATATATAATTGTAATTATTTTTTTTTGTTATTGTTTAAGTTTGAATTTTTATATATTGGGGTCCTTAAAACCCCTGGGCAGCAATAGTGTTTCTCCCAGAATGGGTAGGGTTTAAGGGTTAAAAGATGTGCAACATTTGATTGTAGACTTTCAGTTGTTTTTTTTATTACAAATTGGCAATTTCATATTTTAACCCGTAAAATTAGGAAATATAGTACCTATGTATTACCTGAACCACAAGCTTCAATATATTCCACAGCCTGGGGAGGTACTCCAGTTTCTGCATAAAATTGTTTCATAAATGTTGCAGAAGTGTCAGGATTACGGACGAATCCAAATATCTGTCCAATTTCACCATTAAGTCGCGAAACGAACTCATTTTTGACGTAAACTAATTCTGCGTAGGCCCTAAAGTAGAATAAATATATTAAAATAATTAATAAAAATACGAGAAAAAGGAACTTTTATGTATAAAAACCTTTGCCTGATAGAAACCATTCCAAAGATAGCGCCCATTAAGTTCAGATGGACGGATGGACAGCATGGATTCGTAATGAGGTCCCATTGTTTTAGAACGGATACTTAAAAAATATCATTATCAAAGCATTTTCACAGAATATGCTGTAGATATAGCTGATAGCATTTATCATGCAAAAAATAAAAAATTAATTGTTAAAAGGCATTCAAGATTCCCCATACAAGAAACTTGTTTTAATTAACTATAGTTCTTATTGCTCTTTCGTTAAAATAGTAGTACATTATATATTTCAATCTTTTAATATAATTATAGTCCACTATTTAACGTACAATACTAACCAGCCAAGTGCTGGTCAGGCTTCCAATGAAGTTCTTGATCTGTATGGAAAAAAACGATTGTTTTGGTACATTATGTGTACAAACCACACAGAATATGGGCAATACAGAATGAAGCAGTTAAGAAGTCAAATTCGCATTTGCCCGACGTTATTTCTTCACCCACAATCAACTTTACTACGATTTCATTCACTTCACTCGTTCAATATTCAATCAAAATTGTTATATATTATGTTAAATAGAAACAATAAACATTTTGTGTATTTTTCTTACCTAAGAGCGTTTTTAGCCTTCTGAAGAAACAAAAAACTAATTGCTTCTGATTTCGAGCAGCCATCGGCGTTTTCATCAAAAGACCTAGTTTTTCCATCTGGTGATATTTTAATGCACCTTAAACAAAATAACACGTGTGAGATAATAAAATAAGGGAAAACATTTTATATAGTTGTAGAAAGACAGTCAAAAGAGATAATGTGCATTGCGGATGTATATTTTTAATCAAATTATTGTGATATTTGTACTATTTTGTATGTAAAAATATATTGAATGAATATATATATGTTTAGATTATTTTTGGTAGTATACTAACAAAAATAATCTAAACTTACTATAGTAAGATATTGCAGTAAGATATGCTTATTAGAACTTATTATAATTTGCAATAAAATCACAAAATCCATACATTTGTTTTAAGCTATCTATCGTACAATGATGTAATAATAGCGGGAATGAAACCTGGGCGAGCCAAGCCAGTCCCAATATATTGGAAACGGTCAGCCAAATCTAAGTTGCTTATGGTGCGAGTTGACCGCGGGTCATGTTAACCACGCTAAATAAAACTAAAAGTGGTCAACTGAGCCCACCAAGCAGATGGGGATGGGCAGTAGGCCGATATGACAACTGGCCAAATTGACCATCAAAAATACCTTCTATATTTGATCTACTCAACCGACGCGCTGAATGAGCTGTGAGTTGAGTATATAACCGTATCCTTGTACATGACTATTTTCCTGGCGACAAATATTGTTACTAGAGCTACATTAAGCAAATAATTATTCTCGGTCGTTCAATTACGAGATATTTTTAAGGCAAATTTAGAATTTATCTTTCATATCCAATCATAATTCTATAGAAGTTTCGAATGTTTGAAAGCATATTTTATGATATAGCACTTTGGGGAATATTGAACACATCATTTAAACCTGTAATAAATGAAACAAAATAAGCAGTAATGGTATGTAAAATTTAGATCTTGAACAGTTACCTGTTATAATGCACCTGAGAATGAGGTGTTATGCACAAATTAGTTGCGCCTACTATGGCAGCCTCACATACCCCTCTATTGATAGCAGAATACGCCTCTTCCAAAGCAACTATGGAGCCACAGCACGCATCGTCTAGCGTCAATGATGGACCTTTAGCGTTCAACCAGTAAGATATACGGTTTGCGTACATAGTTTTACTACACCTGAAAATAAACATAGTATAATTTATAAATCCCAAATGGATACACTACTCCTTATAACAAACTATTGCGTTTGGGCATGATGAGAACCTACACATTGCCTGCTCATTTTAGATTTGTAATTGCGTATAGCACTAGAATTTATAATTTTCAATTTTACACACTGAATAAACACAACATTTTGAAAATCACTTGACTTATGATGTAGTTTATAAGTAAAAGGTAATAGGATAAAGTAAATGAAAAGGCGGAATTATTGGGATCAACCTGGAACAAGTTTATTTGAATGTATGTATTTAATTAAAGCACATGCAATATTAAAAAATAATATCTACTTTCATATTGAAAATAATAAAGTTCCTTTTTTAAGTAATCAGACATAAATAGTAATAAAAAATGTATATGAAAGTACATGAACAAAAAACTTACCCAGTGATACCATAACCAGTTTTTGAAATTGTGTCATAAGATCCTGTATTTTCCATATCGGAAAAAGCAGCTGCGATATACACCCCAACCTTTTTCCCACTGAGGTGTTTCGGACTAAGACCAGCATCATAAATGGCTTGATAAGATTGTTCAAGGGCTTTTCTTGCCATTGGATCCATGGCGTTCCCAAGACGATTATGCACCATGAAGAATTGAGAATCAAAACGGTCAATTTCCGGTATCTTGCCCGTAAAATCAGAAAGTTCCGGATGCTTTAATGTCCAACGTGGGTTATCTGAAGTCACTGGGTTACTCTGTATTTAACAAAAAAAAATATATAGATAAGCAATAACAAAGAATTTGTGGTAAATAAAATTAACAAATGAATTGTTTGTATATGCCCAAATCTGGTAAAAAAATCTAAATTCATAATACAATGTCAAAACAATATCATAAATGAAAAGGTATCTTTTATACAAAAAAACTTAAATCTTAGATATTAATTTCAGTCATGAAATTATTTAAAAGTCAAATAAATCATGCTATAACTAGATTTTTATTATTTCATTCTTGTTTTTGTGGCTGAGCCATACTTGTATCAAAGTAAATGACTGCAACAAGCCTTTAAAGTACTTGTAGTCTTGCTTGTTAGCAATATAGGTGCACGTGAATATTACGAAAAATCGATTATTAGTTTCTTATATTCTGTTCCACAATTTCTTATTTGCATAACAAAAAAAAATATTATGTGTATGTTATTTTTAAGGAAGAAATTATTTACTTGCCTTAGAATAGAGTATGTCTGATAATTCTTTAACGCTGCTGGACTTTGGAAAGAGACCAGACATGCCAGAAATGACGATACTTTCGCCATTTACTTGGGATGTCATTTCCTTGGCGCTCAGAATCGGTCGCTCTTGTGGTTTTGGAGTCATCTTCCTAAACAAAAAAGGACAATTTTACCTCTCCTATTATTTAGATTCTGTTAAAAGCGTTTTAAATAATTTATCTAGATTAAGAGTGTCCGAATTTTTACTGTGTCAAAAAGTCCATGGCATAATATGAATTGAATTCCTAGATTGAATCTGGTTTAGTTACATATTTGAAAGCAATATAATATATGAGATTATCAAGCCATTTCTAATTATTTTATTTAATTCACTTAAGAAAAAATTGGCTTAACATCTACTACAGCTCTTTACCAAGATAACCCTTAAAGTATTTATCATCACAGATGTTTACAATATGTTAGTATGTTGTTACTTATGGCTTTTAAGTTTCGGGAAACACAAGAAAAGATCATTTTCGTCTGCGATAGCTGGAAAATGGGCGGTGTAATACCTGGTAGGAGGATACACTACTATGCCAAGAACCTTGGAGCAAGCCACTACATAAACTGAAACGTTTTTGTGAGCGAATACTGTGTGAATAGGTAACGTTATGATTAATATAAAATTTCTGACGGTAGACCAAACAATTTCTTAATAGCTCATGTGACAAATAAAACCAATTAGTCACTCCGTGACCACGATCACTGCAAAGTGTTTGAAACAGCGGGATAAAATAATGACAAATATGCGCGATTTAAACCGTTTAAAGTTGTTTAATTACTATAGGTGTCACAATCGCAAACACCTATGACAACATTATGAAACGTTTTTCTCAGCAGCAAAAGAAATATATACTGATCGATCAGCCCGCTGTTATAAAAATCGGCCAAGTGCGAGTCGGACTCGCGCTCGAAGGGTTCCGTACCATTACAACATTAGACTTCATATTTTAAATTTTTTTTGTTTTAACGTGCGCGAGTCCGACTCAAACTTGGCCAACATTTTGTATTTGTTGTTATAGCGGCAACATAAATACATCATCTGTGAAAATTTCAAATGTCTAGCTATCACCGTTCTTGAGATACAGCCTGGTGACAGACGGACAGCGAAGTCTCAGTAATAGGGTACGGAACCATAAAATTATATAATGACAATATGGGAAGTCTGGATAGATCCTACTAAAATACAGCTCTTATCGAACCTTTATTCGTGGCAAAAAGTAGTATTTACTATTTCCCACTAATTAATAAGTAATGGTTTAGACATGGTCACACACAATAGTTGGCATCTGCGCGTTTGTTGACAGAATAGAAGTGAATATGATTAACTGACTTTATGGAGAGTTGTTGCAAGGGCTTTATTAGAGACCTATCAGAAAAATTATATGCGTGGACTCTTACGCTGTAGTACTCATAGGGAAACGTCTTGTTTTGACAGGTTGGACCACAGAAAAGAGAAAGCAACTCTATGAGTTGGACCATATTATTAAATACTTACATAATAACTACTTAATTACTACCATAGAATTTAATTGATTTTCAAAGTTTGCAAATAGAGAACTAATTTCATTTATGAGAAGTATGTCTTTTATTTCAATCCTGTCACGTGTTTTTTGGTTTAATAACTCAAGTTAGTATTTTTACATTATATTTTTATTGTAAAGTTTATAATTTTAGAATAAATAAAAAATAATCATATAATTTACTTTCTCTTACTCCAACACTTCACTTTGCCCCACAGTACTTGTTATAAGTAAGTAGTGTATCGTCCTACCAAGTTATTCTCTTTTTTTATATGCCTGATAGGTTAGCCTTTGACCACTATCTCACCTGATGGTAAGTGATGATGTTGTCGAAGATTGTTAACCTAGAATAGTGTAATGTATAAACCTGTAATATGTAAACAGAAATAAATTATATGCCATTATTAACGTCAAAATCTTTTTATTTAGGCAACTAAGTTCTATTATAAATAATCAATGCCAATAAGATAGCACAAATATAAATTTCTAAATATGATTAAAAGCACTACCGCCTGCTAAGCGAAAATCATATTATTATGTTACAAATTATTGGAGTACAAAATGTTTTGCCCCGGAGGGGAATTGAACCCGCGTCCTCCGATTTCATGCCGGATGCCTAAACCGCTCAGCCACCGGGGGTCGGCTATTTCTGCTGAAATTTCGTGCTCCAATTTTGTTTTGTTTCATTATTACCGTCAAAGCGGACAGTGCGCAGCCATCTACCAGATTACTAGACTTCATCTGATCGAAAGAAGTATAACATGTTATTACCTTTTAATTCATTAAAGGTACCGAATATGTACGTGATTTAGTAGCAAGACATAAGTGTCATTACAATATGATTGTTATTACTTTTTAAATATTGTTTAAATAGTGGGCTAGTTCCAGAAACATATAGTATGTCCTATTAAGCAGAAATTAAGGTTAAACAACCTCCTCATAAATTGACGCATTGTTTAAGGTCTATCGGTATTATGAGTATAATAATATATGTTTCATTTATAATTGCTTGAAACACCCCCAGAATGTTTTTATATAATTTAATATTTTTTTCAAATTAATTATTTAAAAATTATTTTGATATTCGTCAAACTTTTTATTTAATATAATCACTGTGTAAACTATCAAAATATTTACATATAATAAAATGTCACATAAAAACAAATATAATTAAGAGATTTAGAGATTAATGGTCTCCTGATTGCACTAAAATAGTTAAGTGGTTGATAAAAAAAAACGTACCTTATTTGTTCTTACTCAGTCAAATGTAACGGTCTTACAATGCGGATATTATCGACGTAATAACACTTTGTCAACTAACTCAAACCTATTTATAAACATCGTCATTTTGAATTAATTTCATGTTTACATAAATAAATTACGACTTTTATCACTAATGTAATTATTTACATAGACGTAATTTATTAATCAGGCCATAGGCCAAATAAACAGTTAAATATGTACGTCAAAGGTAATCCTAGAAAAATGTGGGTTATTGAAGTATACCAATTCCTGTTAAGTAAAGAATTAACAAAAACCAATTTGAATTCGCAGTTTACCAAAGAAGAAAAAAATTGCATAAATTTAAAAGTTAATTGCAAATAGAACCTGTGTGACATATCGACCCGCCAGCATTTTTTTTTTCAATGCTTTCTCGCTAGTTAAAAGTAGTATATACAGGGTTATTGGTAAAATGCTAACAACCGCTTAGGGTTGAATTCTGCTAGTCTTAACAAACATTTAGAGATGAATATATTTTCGTTATAATAAAAAATATATTTTTTGTATATTTTTTTTTGTGTTTTAATGCCTACTCTGAGCAAAGAGAGCTCGCCGCGGAAACACTGGACTGCGCTGTGCTCCTTTGAATAGTTTTGAATAAGATCAAATAACATAATATTATTATAACAAAAAAATTAGATTCACTTGGTTTATAACAATTAACACCCTTGTTGTAAATCGGCAAATGATGCATGGAGTGTGATGGGTATATGAAAAAGAAAATTGGAAGTATATTAAAATAAAAATAAAAGAAAAAAAATATTCAAGACAAGCTTTTTTAAATTATTTTGTTAATAATAAAAATAACGTTACAAATGAGCCCAAACTCTGCTGAGATTTAGTTATTTTATTGCGACGTTCCTATGGCCGCCTTAGAGCTCCATAATCAGCACCCATGTCATCATAATATTGCATTGATTTACACATGTCTAAAAATTCAGCTCATTCGGTAAACGGGAAGTCGATCAAATTTAATTTGCAAGATTTAATGACAAACATCAGGACATATGAAACTCAATAAAACCTTGTAATCTATACTTATAATAAAACTGTAACAGGACCAATTCTGTACATGGCAGATATTTTGAAAAAAAAAAATTTACAGTACTCTGTAGCTGATACTGATGCCGAAACTGTATTTTTTTTTATTTTTGTCTGTCTGTCTGTCTGTCTGTCTGTCTGTCTGTATCCCGGCCGCGCATCACTCCAAAACTACTGGATGGATTTCAATGAAACTTAGCATGGTTTGAGTTCATACTACAAGGTTGGATAATTTAGCTTTTTATCCCGAAATTCAGCATGGTTCCCTTGGGAGAGGGGATGAAAGTCAAAATATACACTTAGTTGTAATTTATTAACGCGTAGTCCGATTTCTTACGTTCTTTTTAGGGTTCCGTACCCAAAGGGTAAAAACGGTCTGTCCGGCTGTCCGTCCGTCTGTCCGTCCATCCGTCCGTCCGTCCGTCTGTCACCAGGTTGTATCTCAAGAACGGTGATAGCTAGACAGTTGAAATTTTCACAGATGATGTATTTCTGTTGCCACCATAACAACAAATACAAAAAATTGGCCAAGTGCGAGTTGGACTCGCGCACGTTAAAACAAAAAGGTTAAAATACGAAGTCTAATGTTGTATAGCTAATGGTACGGAACCCTTCGTGCGCGAGTCCAACTCGCACTTGGCCGATTTTTTTGTTAGAATACTGGTACTTTAAAATTTATCCCGTAAATATTTCAAAGTCATCGGGTTCGAAGTTCAGAAATAACAAACATCACAACCTAAATATTACGTTCCAAATAGCTTGACATCCAGAATGTACAGGAACCTTTGAACGTACGGCTCATCTTAAGCTGGCGTTTGCACTTTATCGTATAGGTATAATAGATAGGTCTGTGGTTGGACCACTCCAAAAGATTCTGATATTTCAAACAATAAAACACAGTTTTTTTTATTACGATAAGCACAATTTCCCTATGTATATTTTTCATAACATGCAATGCTCTAATCAGTCTAATCTATATCTATAACAAGTTAGAGAAGGCAGGTAGGGAAGCGCGAGGGGTAAGACGCTTACATTTATCTATTTATACTCATAATAAAACTGTAACAGGTTCAATTCTGTACATTTCAGATATTTTGAAAACATTTTTTCAGAGCAATCTGTAGCTGATACTGATGCAAAAACTGTTTTTTTTTCTGTCTGTCTGTCTGTTTCCCAGCCGCGCATCACTCCAAAACTACTGAATGGATTTAAATAAAACTTAGCACGATTTGAGTTCATACTACGAAGAAGGATATAGAATACTTTTTATCCCGAAATTCAGTACGGTTCCCTTAAGAAAGGGAATGAAAGTCAAAATGTAAAGTGAGTTGTAATTTATTAACGCGTAGTCCGATTTTAATCATTATTTTTTTGTTACAATAGTGGTAATTTAATTATTTTCCCGTAAATATTTCGAAGTCTTCAGTTTTGTAGTTCAGAAATTACAGATATCACAAACTAAATATTTCGTTCTAAATAACTTGAACGGCGGAATGTTGAGAAACCCTTAAACGTACGGCTCATCTTAAGCTAGCATTCGCACTTTATCATAAAGGCTTAATAGATATATTATACCAGCCGCATTATCTACTGCTGAACACAGCCTCTACCACTATGGGAGGGTTTGCCATAATCCCCACGCTTGGCAGGCATCTTGGGGATCGCGGTGTGAGATATCAGTTCCTCAGAAAGCGCTGCTGCCCGCCCTCTGTAGTGTTACTCTTTATCGCCTCTTACGACACCTACTACGGGTAAAGATGGGGAGGTGACATTATAGCCCGGCACTCCAAGGACAGCCCGACAACCCACAGGCAGCCCAGAACCCCACGGGCAGCACGGCACCCTTATTTAGTTTTGCAAGCTTGCTACGATAAAACTCTAAAATGTGGTACATTCACCACAATCAGTTTTTATAACTACATATCTTTCTTTTGCCGGATACATTTCGGAAACAGCGCAATGGAAGTGCACAATGTTGTCTTAGGTTTTCGCGATTGTTACACTTTGTAATTAAACAACTTTAAACGGTTTAAATCGCGTATATTTATCATTATTTTTGTCCCGACGTTTCAAACACTTTGTAGTGATCTTGGTCACGGGGTGACTGTCGGGACAAAAATAACGATAAATATACGTGATTTAATCCGTTTAAAGTTGGAAGTGAACAAGTTTAGTAGATTGTAATACAATGGTCTAAAGGAATTGATAACTTTCACCCGCGTTTAGCATTCTACTTTTCATATCGAATTTTAAAAAAGTAGCTTTTCTAAAAATTATTCATTGAAAAAATAACTTACTTACTAAAAAATTATTGAGAGGATAGAACTATTTGTGAAACTTTACGTTAAATTTTGTTTGTAATATTTACGGGCGGCTATTGCCCGAAGAGGAATATCTCTGCTTTTCACTACTAATATAAGGAATAACGATATAAAAATAGTATGTTTTTTTATATTATTTATTTTGATTTTAATAACATGAGCAGAACCTATTTAAAATTAATGCGGCTATAGTCTTACATACGTGTGAATCGATGACTTACATACGTGTTAAGCACTCTACTTTTCATTTAAAATATGAGGACGGTAAAAAAAATTTAGTTTTTCTAAATATTTACTAAAAATAATAAACATGAGTAGAAGATACAAAGATGCACTAGGAGTTAGAACAATGAAATTTAGGGAAATTTTTAGTTAGTTTTTTTTTACCTTATATTTAGTTACTACCCTGCCAAACATAGTTGTTATTAGTTTTTTTATAACAACAGAGTATTTTACAACGAAAAATCTTGGACATATAACTTTGTTTACACCAATGGTTAAAATTTTTACAAGTCATTCCGGCCCAAGAGAAGGAAGCATTTACTATGAGTTTTTCCCGGCCTTAGGTGGGAAGGAGCCTCTCCTACCCGCTACTCAGATCAAACAAACACTACTTTCCGAGAATGAGAAATAAAAAAAATATGTTCGATCTACCGTCAAACAAACCGCCGCTTTAAAATCGAAATTCTAAAGAAACGCACAATGTACTTGCTTCAACATTTATTGTGCGAATCGGGAAAGAACTCTCTGAGTTATAACTACTGTCTTCTGGAAAATACAACCCGGGAGTTTTGAAATCCAAAGTAAAAAGCTCCATTCTGAGCTATGGTTTACTATATGAGTACTTCACCGCAGACCACAGTGTTGCTTAATATGGGATAAACAGTGCACAAATGTGAATAATTAGTCTGCAGGTACGGCAAACGCGAACGAAGTCGCGGGTACAGCTAGTAATAAATAAAGCTACAAAAAGAGTACGGACCAAGAGTACGTAGTGCGTGTACTTACATTCAAAAGAAGGTGTGTATATAAATCACTTTTATTGAATATTTAAGATACTCGCATCACATTGCATAGGAAGTCCATTATCAAAATTCAAAGTAGGCAGCTCGAACCACGGTGGTATTTATTTTGGAAATATGACACTTTAGGGTACCGTGGTACAACATATTTTTTCACTATAAACGGACTGACGAATAAATTTTAAATACCTATTTGTGTCCCAAATTTTTTCCGTATCTTGAAGATCTCTACACTCAACACAATATTTAATGCTGACCTGCATAAAAACATAATATTCTGAGTGACATTACTGAATGCAACTGCAAGCAGCAACTGCCGCGGTTGTATGCAGTTGGGCGCAGTGGCATTACTGGTATGTATGTTATTCCATGAAATAAACGCCGTTTTTTTTTGACTCAACAAGCCCGAGGCCCACCTTATGTTAAGCGGATTAACCTCTGCCCATAACAGATGCATTTCGTCACAAGTCACGAATTGCACCCGTCACCTTCTCTCAAGTCTCATGTGCCTGTAATTTCATTGGATCTCAAAAGGACTGCTGCCTGCTGGAACACACTGTTAGGTGCTTGGAGACAGATTTTCTACTTGAGGGTGGTCGTTAGACAGTCGGGCATTCGCTAAATGCCCTTCCACCATGCGGTGAAGCTCAAGCTCGCGGCGGGATTTGAACTATGGATCTGCTGCACGGCAGTCCATAGCCAATGCCACTGAGCCATCACTCCTTCATCCATATTGTCGATGGAAGTCCCTTGACTAATCGGCTTGCCTTATTAGTTTCCGTCAGCAAACTATCCCCTGACCTTCATGTGCATTCTAGTACAGCTTCAGCTCGCAGTTGATTACCAGATAAACGATTTGTATCACCAACAACAGCATCATAACGGTCTTCATTACTGAGCATATGGTTGCTTGTACGTATAAATAGTAATTTCTGTTATATCATCTTTTCTCTCCTAGATATCAGCAATATCAGCCACAGTCAAATAAGTTATGAATATACATATTTTGGCTGTAATATACAAAAAGGTTAATAAATTACGATGAGTGATACTATGCAGTGCAATGTTACCTTCCTACCTAGCCAGAATATAAGTGTGCATAAAAGAAAATGAATAGAGAGTAACATATTTAGTTGTATAATGAAGAAGGTCACAGATTACAGGCAAGCCGTTCTTAATCGAACAGCTAAGTTAAGCAACTTCCGCAGCGGTCAGACCACTAGTGACATTACTACAGAGCGTATCCGTGCTTCGGAGGGCACGTTAAGCCGTCGGTCCCGGTTGTTATCTTACGATGGAAGTCGTTATAGCATGATGGCATTTTGCGAATGCCCGCCTGGCTAGCTACTATCCTCAAGTTGAAAATCTGTCACCAAGCACCTATTGGTGTGTTCCGGCAGCTGTCCTTCAGAGCCAGTCATTCTAGATTAGCCTGAACAACACCTTCGACCACATCACCACTTACCATCAGGTGAGATAGTGGTCAAAGGCTCACCTATCAGGCATTAAAAAAATGAATAATACACGATTTAGCTGTAAAATGAAGAAAGTCGCAGATTACAGGTAGGTTTGGCGCTACGATAGGCTTTTTTGTCGAAGGGCTTATCTCGGTAATCCACTAGATGAGGAGGTGTTCAGCAGCAGATGCCGGAGACGAACTTTCAGATTGAGCGATCAACCCGCCGTGATGATCCGAAGAATGGTCATGCCGTGTAAAGCGCTGCACTCAGCGCGGCCGTAGAGTCTGGATGGCAGCAGACACCGATCGTCAGAAAACAGCTGTCAGGTGCAGGTTATGCGTAGGAATTTCTGGCCCAGAGTGGGCCTTGCAAGAGATGCCTGGTAGGGGTTGGATCTAATCCAGAGATTAAACTGACCCAGTAATAGAACCCTGAAAAGCACGGGGTCTTTAAGTACCAGGTTGCTGCAGCTGGTATGTCCACTGAGTCTTTCAGCTACCGAGCAAGGTGGGAGTAGCAGAGCCTTCGTGGATCTGACCCACCAGCAAACGTGAGATAGTCATAAGGACTCAAGATAAAGGGGTTTGTTTTGCCTGAAGGGCGTATAAGGTAAATGGAGGACAAATAATAAAATGTACTTAGCTAGATGAGCATATATGTATACTCGTATATATGACAGCTACGTTATACTAAAATAGTGAAGAAGTCACAAAGGTATATGTATACCAAATAAGTAAGCACCTAAATTGTAACGATGGGCACTTTTATTATTGCAGATATTTATTCTTCAAATACCTGGGAAGGTCACACAAATTTCACTATATATATATATATATAGGTAATGTGTCGATGATGTTTGCTTGATACCGAATAAAGAGACGAAGTGCGTACCTGCGGACCAATGCGAGTAGATGGCGCTTTTAGGCAAGTTTGAGATAACCCATAAAATATTTTTTTCTGATTCATAACACGTAAAAAATTAAAAAAAAACTAAGGTTTACCTTCATTTTTTTTTGAATTTTATATATATGTAAACAATTTTGAAAGTGATTTCACTTACGTTACATCTGTCGAGTAGGTCGATCTTGGCCGGTCTCACGATTTTCAGTCGCTTCCGAGTATACGTGCGCTCCCGAACGCTTCCTCGCATACACTGTAAGTACCTATATTTGCATTGCATTTCTTATTAGTGCATGCGCGGACGAGGTTGAGAGTGCTCATACTCTATTATGCAGCGACTCTGAAAGTCGCTAAACCAGTCGAGATTCAACAGATATAGGTAACTTAAGTGAAATCGGTTACAAAGTTGTTTAAATATGAATACTAGGTACTTAGTACTTAGTAGTAAGTTTTGATAACAATAATGATGATTCCGTGATTTTAAATATAAATACCTTCTTCCTATTGTGCGCCATCTTGGTAAATTCAACAACGCAAAATGCTGTAAACAATAACGGCGCGAAATATACAAGTTACTTCACATAGTATGGGCGCGTACCTACATGATCAATGTAAGTGTATTTATATATGTTGTAGCTGGTTTGGTAACTATTCCACACGATCACGGTAGTCGCGGATATACCTATATTGTACGAATCATCTTCAAAGTAATTGAACATCATTACATACAACTCCATAATTTACTTTAAACTAATAGGTAGGTACTTATGTAACGAATTCAATTACAACACTAAAAAATAAAAATTGAATTTCCTGCCATAATCAGCATCAGCTTTTATTATAGGATGGTCGTATATGTATCAAAACGATCCACATTTTTGTAAGTATATCGATAAGATTGTAATATGTACCTATAGTATGTTTGTAATTCTAGGTTAGCCTGAACAACATCTTCGAGCAGATCATCACTTACCATCAGGTAAGATAGTGGTCAAAGGCTAACCTATCAGGCATAAAAAAAAGGAAAATTATTGTTCTGACAAGGAAAGAACGTTCAAATATTATGCATCATATCTGTTGTAAGAAAGAGATAAATAAGCAATTCGTGTAACCACCGAACCGCCACGAGACGTTCCGATCACCATTACAATGCGATCTCTTTCACTCTCTCACACCAACCGATATAAATATCTCGCTCATCCGTTTCATTGCGATTAGTTCCTAAGATAAAACAAAATGACGATATTTTCTATTTCATCAATAAAAGCAATAATTACGCGTGAAATTAAATAGTTTTCTAATCTCTCACAGTGCTTGTATAATTGGTGCAGAGTCTAAAGACACAAAGAAAGCATATTGTCCACAGGTTATTCCTACAAAACACGATTAGCGGCGATGTATTCACTTGACGCACGGAAGTGCAAGACTGGTAGTGACTCAGGTGATTACCGTGAATTTGTCTAGTAAATATGGAGGCCTTACAACACATCTACAGGTAAAAAAATCTTAGGTTCTAATTTTTTAGTGCATGTTGGTAGCACTGATTTAGCGCGCAAAGTTTGAGCGGGATCTGTTATTTAATTTGTTTCAAACTACACTTTTTGTTGGTCATAGTTTTGAGTTCTCGGCGATTTTTACAACAGATTTTCAACTTGAGGGTGGTAGCTAGCCAGGCGGGCATTCGCAAAGTACCCTACCACCATGCTGTAACGACTGCCATCCTAAGACAACAAACGGGACCGACGGCTTAACGTGCCCTCCGAAGCACGGAAGCGCTCAGTAGTAATGTCACCAGCGGTCACCCATCCAACTCCAGACCGCGGCGGACGTTGCTTAACTTTGCTGATCGATTCAGAATGGCTAAGCAAACTTCGCTACGAGCGCTTCAAAACTGGTAGTGATTCTGGTAATTACCCTGAATTCGTCTAGTAAATATGGAGGGCACATAACTCATCTACAGGTAAAAAAATCTTAGATAGTGAACTTTTATTCGACACGCACGTACCTAAGCAACATTGTAAGCAAAGCATCTCGTGCACTTGGTTTTATTTTAAAAATGTCTAATGAGTTCTCCAGTATGAAAACCTTCAAAATCCTTTATTGTGCATACGTTCGCAGTCACTTGGAATACGCATCACAAGTCTGGAACCCTTGTTACGAAGTATATTCACGCGGTTAGAACGTATGCAGATGAGGTTTCTGCGGTATCTTCAGTTTCGTGCAAAATTGTACCTTCCGGATTATTTAGGTAGGTGCCGTAAGTTTCATTTCTTGCCTCTCTACGAACGAAGGAATATATCCGACCTATCATATCTGTTGAGCATTACAAATGGCACGGTGGACTGTTCTGAGCTCCTCGAGCTGATAGGGTTACGCGTTAACGCAGCTGTATTGAGAAAACCCAAAATTTTATCTGTACCGTTAGCTAAGACAAATTATAGGCAGAAAGTATTTATTGTGCGTGCAAGCGCTTCGTTTAACAACTTGAAAGATATAGACATTGATATATATAATACCTCGACAACCAAACTAAAACGTTTGCTTAATGACACATTCTTTTGTACTAGTTAATTTAAACTTTAAGTATATTATTTCATTCTTTTCATAAGTTAGTCGTCCACTCTAAACATTTTGTTTTATATATTAATTAACCTATAAGTGGAAACTTGTAATTGGCCATCAGCATTACATGTGTTTTTTTATGTAGTATATACATAAATTAACTATAAATGTTATTTACCTAGCTGTAAGTTTTCTGAAAATTCTAAAATAAAATAAAATAAAGATTGCTGCGCAGAAGGTGAGATAGTGATCAAAAGATAAATTAATAAAACAAGTGCATGTATATCGTTTAGGTATACCTACAGGTATAATTGCTCTGAACTGCTCATATCATTGTGGTATATTTTAAAATAAATATCAGTTAAACGCAGTCATGATTGTTAGACTAATTCTCTTAAAAACTATTTATAAGATTTTATCCGAAATATATGTAGTAGGAACGGAATTGTAGTTTTGCGACGAGTATCTGTCGGTGTTGTCTATGTATGGTAGTAGATCCAATGACAGTTACATATTTAAGTGGTGGATACCGACACTGACATTGACAGATACTCGTCAATGTGACAGATGTTTATCGATGGTCATATCATAATGGAACGGACGAGACTGATTCACTTGACATCGAGCTTTATGACGGAGCATTATATAAAATTGTAAAGAATAAGTAAATCGAAAAATATCTCTGTAATCCTTATTTCATTTCTGGGTTTGAAGTCCATCCTTTATATACCTACGATTAAAAGTTGCGATAATTTTATCATATAATAGCTTTAAAATCTATTGATATTTTACTAAGAATCTTATTATAACAGAACCTTTATAACAACTTTTAACTGGTACCTATTTTGCATTTCTTATTATTTTGCCATGCATGCTTAACTTGACATGCATAATTAATACGTTTAATTTGCAAACAATTCAATATACATTATTTATTGAACTGCTGCATGTAAAGGGAATTTTAATTAGGCATTGAACATTATTCGAAATTGATTTCGTAAACAGTGTCTTATTCACAAAAACTGTAAACCATTGGCCATTTGAGATACAAAATTATTGATTTAGTTTTTAAGGTTTTGTATCTACAGGGCAACAAATATAGTCATATGAACGAGATTTCAGCTGTCTTGCCATCCGTATGTGATGGAATTCTAGTTCATAAAGAGAATGTTACAAGTGTCAATGAAAATATTTTTCATGGGGTTCCAATAATTGAGAACATTAAAAGAGAAGGTAGCTGAATTTTTCTCTACCATTGTATGTGTGGTATTAGCATTAAAATTATCTAGAGCTCATTATTGAGGAGAGACATCGAGAAATTAACCCCGTGAGTAGAAATGGCGCTCCGCTATATCTTATCACTAATGAGTGATTTCGGACTGTTTCAAATTTTAAAATATTATTCTTCCTAGTAGCGTTAAAGTTATTTAACAGAGCTCATTATTGAGTTGAGTCATCAAGAAACTAAACCCTAGAGTGGTATTGACGGTCCCATCAATAAGCAAATAAATAAGAGATTTCAGAATCTTTGAATTTTAAAATCATATCATTCCTAGTGTTGTGTTTAGAAAATGCGTATGGTAAATTAAACAATAAAAAATCTGCAACAACATGGTAAACTATGATGGGGCCGAATGTGTTAACACGCAAAACCTAGAATGACTGGTTCTCAAGGACAGCTGCTGGAAAACACCGTTAGTACTGTGCGATAGATTTTCAGCTTGAGGGTGGTAGCTAGTTAGGTGGGCATAAATATATACCCAATCACCATATATTGAAGTTAAAGCCTGCAGCAGGACTTAAAACATCGATTTTTTTTTGGGAAATCCATAGCCAATGCTACTGCGCCATCACTTCTTCTAACGTGTTAAGCTTCGAAAGAGGCCTTATACAATGAGTATTATTAATACGGGTAAAATATGCTTATTTAAATGGCTTACTATCTATTTTCTAAGACCTACCTTCCTAAATACCCATCATCATCATCAGTCGGACGACATCCACTGTTAAACAAAGGCCTCCCCCATAGAACGCCACAAAGAACGGCTATTAGCCGCTTGTAACCATTGGCTACCCGAGATTTTAACGACGCCGTCAGTCCACCTGGTGGGGGGCCTACCACCTCTAATTCTTTCGGTGTAGTGTGGTGTAACCACTCGAGAACCTTTCTTCCCCATCGGTTATCAGTTTGTCGAGCGATGTGGCCCGCCCATTGCCGCTTAAACTTGCAAATTCTGTCTGAGAACTGAATCGGTGACTTTGGTTCTCTGGCGAATATCCACGTTCCGGAATTTATCGCGCAAAGAAACTCCGAGCATAGCTCTCTCCATAGCTCGTTGAGTGACTCTGAGCTTGTCCATAAGGGCCACAGTTAAGGACCACGTTTCAGTGCCATATGTCGCCTAAATACTCAGTAAACTATATTTTTAATTGTTGTCGTATTTTCAGTTTCGATGCAATTTTCTCTAGGATAGGAGATATGATACGTTATTCAGGGAGTCATAGCAACATGTTTATTTTATTATAGTGGTTCGCATAATAGTTTTTACTTTATTTCTTTTCCGTTAAGCTTATTACTGAAGATGAACAATGATTTTTAAGCAATGATGGCCGAACGGTAACAGCTATGGACTGCCGTGCCGCAGGTCCGTAGTTCAATCCCCACCACCGGCTTAAGCTTCACCGCATGGTTGAAGGGCTTCTGCAATTGCTCGCCTGGCTAGCTACCTCCCTCAATTAGAAAGAAAACCTGTTGTCAAGCACCTAAAAGTTTGTTCCGGCAACAATCCTTGAGAGCTAGTGCGTCGTGCAATTCGTGACTTGTGACAATATGCACCTGTTATAGGCAGAGATTAGCCCGCTTGACCTCAGGTGGGCATCATGCTTGTGCCGTCACAATAACATAAAAAAAGGACAAGTACGAGTCGGATTCGCGCACCGAGGCGAGGGTTCCGTACAAACCTGTAGGTATATAACTAAAAGTTATGGTATTTATATTGCTTAGTGAAATCTATAATTACTTTAAAATTATTAAAATACTAGCTTTCCAAGCGCGGCTCCGCCCGCGCGTATGTTGGTTATCGCGCGAAAACATTAACCTCTTTTTGCACAGTCAGATAAAAACTATCCTATGTTTTTTCCCGGGTCTCAAACTATCTCCATACCGAATTTCATTCAAATCGGTCCAGTAGTTTTGGCGTGAAAGCGTAACAGATAGACAGACAGACAGACAGACAGACAGACAGACAGAGTTACTTTCGCATTTATAATATTAGTACTGATTTCTATTATATAATGTAACTAAAATAGATGATTTTCGCAATATACCCTATATTTGTACGTTGCTTCGTACCAAACTTCAAGATATTGAGTTCGCGGGAAATACCCTGTAGGTTTCAATTCCCTTGCAAGTGTCGAAAATTTATGGCATAAACGGCTATATGTTTTGATTGCGTAAGCTTAGAAGTTAATTTACTCACAGCTCCACAGAACAGTACAGTAGACTGGAGTATAAGATTTGAATTTCAACTCGATGCCTCCAAACGTTGTTAAAAAAAGGTCTTGACAGACAGATGGACAACAAAGTGATCCTATAAGGGTTCCCTTTTTCCGTTTGAGATACGGAACCTTAAAAAAGATGAATTGAAAGTATAAGATATGAATTTGCAAATAATTTTCCACCCTAACTCTTGATAAGAAACTAATTTTGATGTTATAATTAGCATTGAGTATAATGTTATGTACGTTTTGTATATGCTTACAAAGGTCAACGCGTAATTTTACACATATAAAGTAGTTTATATTGTCTACCAACTTACAGCCAAGTAAGGTATTACGTTGGGTCCGTGGGGACCGGGAGCTCATCGTATTTTCCAAAACCTATCTGAGCGCTTGGTCGATGCGACGCGTGATCAAAATGCTGGCACATATTTGGCTCAACGAATAAGCATTGCAATTCAACGGGGCAATGCTGCCAGCATGCTGGGCACGCTGCCAACTGGGAGTGGGCTGGAGCATTTGGACTGCCTATGAGTCTGCTATGACTTATAGGTGTCTAAATGCTTTTATTGTAGTAGCTGTAGTGTTGTATATAGTTCATAGTATTTTGTTTAATAAAGGCATACCATAGTAGGTATATAGAGTATTCACGTTCAACGCTCAAGATGTTTATATAAACATTACCACGTTAATATATTGTAACAAATTGTCGATAATATCAATATGGATTTTTGGCTGGCCGAAAATGCCTTAGTCAATGAGAACGCGGTTTAAAAAGTTCGTAGCTGAATTTGTTCCGTAAAAACCAAATACAGCTGCTGTTACGGTTTTTTTTGTGAGGGTCGGAACGATTTGTTTGTTCCATCAAGTGAGGTTCTGAACGCACCCCTTGCACAGAGTATTAATCCGTTTTCTTGTGATTGAGAGGAATATGATCTGTTTTTTTGCCTCCCCTCTGATGGAAGGTTCGAGAGATCCCGAAACTTATAAATAGGCCTGCAAAGGCCCGTTACACTTCTTTTTCCGCTTGGAACTTTAAGCAGCCCCCAATCGACGCACTGCCTGAAGCGAGGTAAGAAAGGAATCATGAGGCGTCTGTCTGCCCTAGTGGCACGTAATAGCAATTCTTGAAAATTCATTTGATCTTTCAGGGCTGCAAAACGAAGCCAGGCAGTGCTCCTTTCGACGTCCGCCTTCCAGGGGATATAATAGACCTACCGGCTGAGAAAAAGAAACAATTTAACCTAATACAAGGAGGCGACTTCGTTTCTGGACTCGTGACGCATCCACGTGGCGTCCTCCGAAAGCCCTCGAACCTCCCCAAAAATAAAGGAGTTCTTGGTTAGGGCTGGTAAAATACCCAACCATACCCACGTCTACCATAGCCCCAACTCCGGTAGACAGCCAGAGCAGTACCTGTGGTCAGCGCTCTGCCTGACATCCCGGACTGCTCGCCTTAACTGAGTCTTCGGTCCAAGGCTGTGATTCTCCACGGTGCTCCGGTATTTATGAATTTCCCGGTCTCCTATAACCGGGTGGCGCCCTTTTCTTCTTTTTTTTTACTTTGCGGAATTCATCTTTCACCCTTTGCGACTCACGACCTTACCCTGAGATCTATTTAGAATTTTCTGAGCAAGCTGGTTTATATATTTTTTTTACCTACACTTATATACTAAACTATAGAATAATATCTTCATAATAAACTTAAATTTTGTGGATCTACGTTGCTGGCACACAGAAATTGTAAGTTAAGGAGTTAAACCTAAGACATCTTTTTTTTTTTTTTTTTTGCCCTGTGGCAACACTAACTAATACATGTCGTGATGTTTTCTCCGTATTTTAATAATTATTTTATATAGAAAATAAGGCTAATTTGTTGTGTTTTCAAGTAAAAAGTGTTAATAAAAAGTAGCTTTATATAGTGAACAAAGCCTGTTGGTGACATATTCACTAAACAGTGAATAAAAATCATAGTGCGTCATCCTGCAGCAGCGGTTGGAAATTCAAACACCTTGGATTTACTGGGGAGTAATATGTCTAAAATCTATCTCTAAGTACACATTTAACACAATTCCACTAACACTCACTTGTGAGCTACGTTAATAATCACACATTGGCAGTGTACTGACTCTCTTTGCTTGACAAAATAGTGGAAGCAAAGTTGATGTTTTTCTTTTGTCTCAGACATATCACTACTATTTGACACCCAATCCTAGCTGCAACTCATTCTCAAAGTTATTTATTTGTAGTAGTCAAGTCTACAAAAATTACCTGTTATAAAAAACATATGTTATGGTACCTGAGTACCTATTACCTATTAGGTACTTACAATCATTCATTTGTCAGATAAAAGTTTCATACTTTTTCTCTCCCATCTGTTTCTAACCATTGTCTGTTCAACTAATTTCTCTGTGTTTCTACTGCTTAACATATTTCCGGTTTCTTTTTCCCTTTTATCTGTTGCATATATGAATGTAAACAAATAATAGATATGTTATGTAGGTTGTACTGTTTTCAAACTTGATTGTTGATTTTGTTTACAATATTAGGTATGCACCATTCTTGTAATTTATATATAAATTAATTGTAACTTTGAGATTGAATTGTGAGAAATACATACCATAACACTCCCCTTGCACTTAAAATACTTTTTGAAACGGTAACTTAGCTACTTTTATCTGTTTTGCAGACATTGTTCGGAGTTGTTGATGCTTCAGTATGCCTGTAACTACTAGGAAAACCTTGGCAAGAGAACTGGAAGAGAAACTAAGAATTTCTCTGCAAGATCTTCAAAAGTACAAAGAACTCTCTGATCAGCTTCTACAAGAAAGAGAAGACAGTGAGGTTGAGGTGAACCAAATTGTCTCAAAAAACACTGAGCTCAAGAATGAACTTGCTGGTTTATACACCAATTACTCAGAAGCACTCTATCAAAATGAACAGCTACAGAACATTGTATTGTCATTTAAAGAATGTAGCGAGACACATGAACAGGCCTTGAGCCGTATATCAGAATTGGAGTTTGAATTAAGCAAGGCTCAAGATGAAATCTCAGTGTTAAACTCAACAAAGTTCAGTGAACAGGCCGCTGACACCTTAAATTTATATAATGAGCTGGTCGGTAGTGGCATGGAATCAGCAAGCTCCCTGCCACCAATTGAAACTATTGACTTGACTGATGAGAACACTATACGCAGTCAAATTCCAGTCTTTCAGAGCCATAAAAAAGTCAAAAAGTATTTTAAGCTTAAGAAACTGATGTTTAAGTGTAAAAAACAACTTAAAAACCTAAACTATTTCAAGAAAAATGTGAATTTGGTGAAAGATAAGCTACTATTACAGGAAAAACTTCAAAATTGTCTGGATGAAGTAGAAATCACAAAACAATTGTATGATGATGATACTCTGAGTCTTCGCTCTGAGCTGCTAGACAAAGAGAAATTATTGCAAAATATTTTCTCTAGCTACTTATCAGCTCAAAACCATCTTAGTGAGCACTACAATGAAGCGATAAGTTTATTAGATCTTGTGACCACCAATATGGAGAGTGTGAGAACTATTGAGTGTGCATGCTCAAGGTCTATGGGTCAGCTTCAACCAACCAGAGAGCCCCATGCAATACCAACAATTTGCCATACACCTCTGCCATTGAACAAAACATGCACAGAAGCAGCGCAGAGGAAGAATCAGAGTATCACCACTAACCAGGATATGGTTACCAAGGTTTTGGTATTTTCAGATGCAATAGGCAAAAACTTTGGTTCATTACTAGGTAATTCACTTCACTGCTCTGTAGAAAATTACTGCATGCCTGGTGCTTCTTATCAACAGATTGAGAAGAAAATTATGGCTTCTGAAATTGATAGGAATACCATTGTTATATTGTACTTAGGCCAAAGTTTAGGTATTGACAGGAAACAGTTAATAGCAAATGTTACCTCATTGATAAGCCTTAGTGCATTTAAAATTATGTTATGTGCTTTTCCCTATTCAGAGGCACTGACTAAAAATCAGAATGAGCATATTCATTCTTTAAATACCATATTATTTAATATGACATGTCGTCATAGTGACAAACTTTTATTTTTTGACTGTAATAAATTTATTACTAAATTTATGTTGACTCGGGATAGGATGTACCTACCTAAGAAATATAAAAATCTGATTGCTACTTTGGTAGCTTATAATATTGAGTCGGTTATAGGAAATATAACCAAGTCTTCTATTGACGCTACAGATTTTAGTACATGTACTAATAGAAATGTGGAGTCAGACTATTTAAACTTTTAAGTCCGACAACAGGGAAGTGTTCTGACATAGCACTGTACTACCAAAATATAAATCGCTTCCCTGGCAAAATACTTGAAATTGAAATGCTCTTAGATAAATATCCTTTTGATATATTATGCTTTACTGAAACATGGCTAAGAGCAGATACAATGTTATTTAATGTTAAGAATTTTAGTGTAGGCAGTGCGTTTAACAGATCATCTGCAGAAGGAGGAGGGTGTATTATTCTTGTAAATAATAACTTAAAATTTAAAGAACGCCGTGACTTAGTCAGATGTTCTGTCGAACGTGTCTGTGAAGTTGCTTGTGTGGAGGTGGACAGGCATCTTGTGTTGTGTGTATATCGACCACCAACAGATCAAGGTCGTGCTCAAAATTTTGCAGAATTTTTATCCACTATGGAAAGTATACTGCGGAAAATCTCTAAATGCAGAAAACCCATATTTGTATGTGGTGATTTTAATATAGATATTTTAATGAATTCTAAAAATAAGACTGATCTTATTTCATTATTTAAGTCATTTAATTTGAAATTTCTGTTCTATGAGCCCACTAGGATAACAGACACTTCATCTACCTGTATAGACAATATATACTCAAACTGTAAGATTAAAGAAAAGTTAATATTGAAAGGTATTAGGTCTGATCATGAGGGCCTTGCGATAAAATTTGATGGAAATAGAGAAACAGAGAGGTATGAAGTTGAACATAGGCCGTTAACAACCAGTAGGCTAGAAATTCTCGGTACCAACATAGAAGCTAAGCTTGGCATAACAAGTTTTTCTCACTGTGACCCGAATGACATCTACAATAACTTATTTTCTTTAGTAAATATGGAGTTTCAAAAAGTTTGTCCAAAAATAAAGAAACAAATAAATGGAAAATTGAAGTTTGGTGATTGGGCAACTAGAGGTATCCGAAAAAGTAGAGATTATTTGTTTGATCTGTATCGCAGGAAAAATTTAACATCTTGCAAGCAGTTTCATGATTATGTTAGGAACTATTCAAAAATTTTTAAGTCTGTTTGCTTGTGTGCTAAATCTCTTTTTATTAGAGACAAAATTAGCAAGTCTAAAAATAAAATAAAAACCATTTGGAAGACTATAAATACTGAGACTGGTAAGAATAAACCTAGAGATTCAACATATGTCTTAACTATTAATAAACATCAAATCTCTGATCCAATACAAGTGGCGAATATATTTGAAAATTTTTTTTCTAACTTACCCCTAGAAGCCACTAAATCATTGGATTCTTGTCCCAATGTAGCAGAAGCCCTATTAAAACATAATTTTCCCTGCAAAACACCGGACTTCTCTTTCAGATACACGTCAAACTTTGAAATTATAAAGACATTCAAAAGTTTAAACATAAAGAGTACTGAAGACTTGTGGGGTATGTCAGTTAAAGTGGCAGAGTCTATTATTTGCATTATTGCACCATACTTAGTAACAATATTCAATCTTTGTGTTGATAGAGGAAGTTTCCCCGACTTAATGAAACTAAGTAAAATCACTCCAATTTTGAAGTCGGGGGCTGCATCTGACCCTTGCAATTATAGACCTATTTCCATCTTACCCGTTCTGAGTAAAGTATTCGAAAAAATTATGCTCAAACAACTTTTATCTCATTTTAATGAGCATAATATATTGAATGAGAATCAGTTTGGTTTCACTAAGAGCAGATCGACAACAGATGCAGGTGTTCAATTGATGTCACATATACTTGAAGCCTGGGAGAGTTCACATGATGCTATTGGCGTATTTTGTGATCTTTCCAAGGCATTCGACTGTGTAGAACACTGCACTCTGATTCGTAAGCTTTCACACTATGGTGTTCGTGGAAAAGCTTTGAATCTAATAGAGTCATATCTGTCTGACAGGCTACAGATGGTTGGAATAAATGGCAATACTTCTTCCGGGTCTTTCGTAAAAATAGGTGTACCGCAGGGATCAATTTTGGGACCTTTTCTGTTCCTAGCGTATATTAATGATCTGCCTTGCATGGTCAAAGATTTCTGTGATATTGTTTTATTCGCGGATGATACCTCTCTGATTTTTAAAGTAGATAGGAAAGATAGTGAACTCATTCATGTAAATAATGTGTTATCTATGATCTCTGGATGGTTCGCCGCTAATAATCTTCTGTTAAATTCAAAAAAGACCAAATGTTTAAAGTTTTCATTACCAAATGTTCCTTATGTTGAACCAAACATTAAGCTTGGCCTAGATAAACTCTCTATTGACAAAGCGACAGTCTTTCTGGGAATCAAAATGGATTCAACTTTACAGTGGGATCCACATATACATGATCTAGCCGGAAGACTTAGTTCTGCTGCATATGCAGTTTGTAAGATAAGACAGTTAACAGATGTAGCTACTGCACGGCTAGTTTATTTCGCATACTTCCACAGTATTATGTCGTATGGTGTATTGCTGTGGGGAGCTGCTGCTGAGATAGAGACAATCTTTATCTTAGAAAAGCGTGCAATTCGAGCCATATATGAAATGGATCCTAGGGAATCTCTAAGGGATCTTTTTAAAGAAATTGATATATTAACTTTACCGAGTCTGTATATATTTGAAAATATTATGTATGTTCGGAAAAATTTGAGTAAATTTAAATTAAACAGTGACAACCATCATTACAACACTAGGAACAAATATAAATTAACGGTACCATGTTTTAGATTAGCAAAGACAAATAAAAGGTCCTTTTTAGGTAATTGTGTGCGGTTTTATAATAAAATTCCCGAACATATTACAATGCTCACAGAAGGAAAATTCAAATTGCACGTGAAAAATATTTTGATGAAGAAATCCTACTACACAGTTTGTGATTACTTAAACGACAAAAATGCTTGGAAAATTCCACCTCTGCCAAGCCATCACATGTCTCCTACGTAATTTAAACAAATATTGTAATAATTGTATAATATTGTTTATAACACATTGTAAAAAGACGTTTAAAAGAATGGCCCCGAGTTTCTTGCCCGTTCTTCTCGCAGTGGCTCTATAAACTTTTTTTGCTGAACGTGGCAGTACAATGTAGAATATTTCAATATTAAAATTTGTAATTGACCTTCATAAGAGCGTCGTAGACGCCTAAATTGAATAAATGATTTTGAATTTTGAATTTTGAATTTTTGACATAATAACTTAAGTAAATTGTTGTTCGCTAGTACCAGTGATTGCTATCAAATTTCCATGTTCTAAGTTACTCTTTGTACCTGGTACTAACGGATAACCCGACCTAATTAAGGAAAGTGTTCTAGATGTATCTATTCCTTTTTTTTTAAATGAGTTTTGGTGAAAATTTTAAATAAATATATTTAAAACATTGTTGAACGCTTCAATATTGTTTTTATTGGTGTATCTGTCGACATCCTAAAGTAGGTAGGTAGTGTAGTTAGGTGTCTGGAGGCTTCTCTTCCTCACCTGGAGAGTGGAACCCTCCGTCCTCTCTCCCCTTAATTTTTTTAATTTTTTATTTCATAACCCCATCTGTACACAAAAATCGTAACAATGACGCCGCAACGTAGGGGCCTTGCATAGGGAAAGATGAATTCCTAGGTTTTTTTATATGTAACATATACCTACTTGCATATTGTGTCTGTTTTTTTTTCCCACAGCAATTTTCTTAAATTTAATGTGACTAGTGTTCACTATTTTTATTATATGTGTCTGTATACACTCACCATTTTATTTTACAACTATTTACTATATGTGAATTTATTACTATTGAATGTGCCTTTAGAAATGTACCCGTGTTTTTAAACATCATATGTGTGAAATTTCTATGTGCCAATATTTCAAAGTTTATTTTTTTTCTCTCAACTATAAACTATATATTCTACACCAGCAAATAGTAATACCTCCTGCCACTTCATCATATTTAACATTTTAAATACTACAAATTGACTTATAAGCGCGACTCACAGTTTTAGTCATCCAACCATGGAACGCCCAATCGCTTACCATCTACTTTTGAAAGATGAGTTGGAATATGAAATTGCCATACGTGATCAGATACCTGAGGGCACCGTGTCCGCCCTTAGATCTCAATTGAGAAAACTTGTGATTGAGCTCCCCGCTGATGAAATTATAGAAGTAGATAGAGATCCTTTGCAGGAATTAAATACAATTACACATGGTTTAACGGAGTTAAATAATTTTTTTGCACAGGATAAATTAAGTTTTAAAAAAATCTAATCGTGTACGAGCCTTGGCTCATCATCTTTATCATCGGTTAGGTAGGGTTTCAGTTAAAACACCGGAGTTGATTAATAAGCATGCTGCTGTCGAAGAGGTATTGAACCGTCTTTTAATTAGGGTTGATGAACTATTTAAATCTTACCATTCTAGCTTCAAGCAGGCGAATGATCCTGAACAGGCATCCCCAAGTGAGCCACCTTCTACTTCTGAAGATATCGGAATATCAAAGCAAATGAAAGCTCTCACAACTCTAAATCATCGCTATACTGGTGTGACTTGTGTTCGGGTTTATTTAGAGAGACTCGAGGAACTGTGTGTGACTCGTCAAATATCCGAGGTAGCTCTTTTCCAGGGTGCAGTGGAACTTTTTTCAGATCGGGCTCTTTTATGGTATCGTGGAGTCCGAAACGAAATGCGGGATTGGCCCACTTTGCGTTCAGCTTTAATAGAAGAGTTCTCGCCTATTGACTATGATCAACGCCTTCTGCGAGAAATCAGTCTGCGTACTCAGGGAGAAGCGGAGTCTTCCTCAGCTTTTATAAGCATAATGCTTAATTATTATTCTAGGTTGTCTAAACAAGTTCCAGAGGATGAAAAGCTCCAGACCATCAGGTACAACCTCCGTCCACGTCTTATAACGGCACTTGCCATGGAGTCGATCAGGTCCCTGCAGGAACTTAAGTTGAAGTGTAGGATGCTGGAAAATAGCTTTACACGTGCCGCCGACTTCCGCGAGCCGCCGAGATCCCACTCCAACGCATTGGCGCCAGATCTTACGTACCATGGCAAAGCTCCGCCGAAGATAGAGTCAGTGAGGCCTAGTGCCCCATCTTCATCATTTCCTTCCACCTCGATGTTCTGCCTGCGTTGTCGAGTCCCCGACCATAAATTAAGTAGTTGTCCCTCGCGTGAGGTAGTTTGTTTTTCATGTGGTCGTAAGGGTGTCAAGGCGCCAGCTTGCCCTGACTGTAGGCAAAAACCGTCTTCAAAGCAAAATAATTCAAAAAACGCGTAAGCGGTTCCCCTTCTCATAATGCACGCGCTGAAGAGGATGATTGGGGGAACTATATTATTCGATTAAAGCATTTCTTTTCGTCCTTGGTGAATGAAATAAAATTTTTAAAGCCGGGTGATATTCGCCCTCATTTAGTTGTTTCTATTTTTGATGGGGAATATTCTGGATTGCTGGATTCCGGTGCTTGTATATCTCTTGTAGGCTCCGGAGCAGTTTCTTTGTTTCAGGATTTGGGGGTAGCTTTGCACCCTTGTATTGAAGGTGATGAAACTCATATCACCACCGCTAACGATTCACGTGAGACGGTCAGTGGTGTAATGTATTTGCCAGTTTGTTGGAAGAATGTGACTCGTGTCATTAAATTTCATGTGGTCCCTGGAGTTACCACTCCCTTAATATTTGGTGTCAATTTTTGGAAAGCTTTTCGGCTGGCCCCTGAATTATTTGATGATCCTTCCGAGACCGTCCTATCGCCGACTGATCATGTGGTTTGCGAGGTGCGTCATCTACACCCTTTGGATGAGCTGGACCCTTCTCAGCGAAAAGCTGCTGATGATATCATCCGTGCTTTTGAAGAAGTTTCTTTTGAAAAGAAGGGTTTAGGGCGAACATCGTTGGTCTCGCACTCTATTGATACGGGCGATACTCCCCCAATAAAACAGCGGTTTTACTGTTTATCCCCTGAGCGCTTAAAGGAATTGAATCGTCAGCTGGATGAGATGCTGGACATGGATGTGGTAGAGCCTAGCCACAGCGAATGGAATAACCCAGTGCTGCTTGCCCCTAAGGCCAACGGCGAGTTGCGGTTTTGCTTGGATAGCCGTAAACTCAACGCGGTCAGTAAAGGCGATGCTTACCCACTTCCATACATCTCCCACATCTTAAATCAGCTTCGTGACGCTAGGTATTTGTCCTCCATCGATTTAAAGGCTGCTTTTTGGCAGATCCCGTTAAAGGAGCGCGACCGCACCGCATTTACCGTTCCAGGGCGTGGATTATACCATTTTAAGGTGATGTGTTTTGGGTTAAAGGGAGCCCCGGCTACCCAACAGCGTTTAATGGATAAGCTGTTTGGCCCTGAATTCGGCAATCGCGTATTTGTCTATTTGGATGACGTAATTTTAGCGATGTCCTCCTTTTCTGAACACCTGGAGTTGCTCACTAAAGTCCTGGATCGTCTGAAGACGGCTAATCTAACAATTAACCTCCAAAAATCGCAATTTTTTCGTCGGGAGTTAAAGTACCTGGGCTATGTTGTTAATGAGAGAGGTCTGCAAACCGATCCTTCTAAAATTCAGGCCATTGTGGACTATCCCATCCCCACCAATCGGAAGGAGGTAAAAAGGTTCTTGGGAACAGCTTCTTACTACCGGCGCTTCATCAAAAACTTCAGCTGTATCGCTGCCCCTTTAAACCAACTGACAAGTACCAAAAAGTCTGCCCCTCCTTTTGTCTGGTCTGAAGAGGCGGATCGTGCCTTTAGCGACCTGAAGTCTGCCCTGGTGTCTGCTCCAGTTTTGGCTTGCCCTGATTTCTCCCATCCTTTTGAGGTGCACTGTGACGCGTCAGGTTTCGGCATAGCCGCCACGCTGACTCAAACGTCGCCGGAAGGTCACGAACACCCAGTGGCTTACGCCAGCCGTTCGTTGAACGCGGCAGAACGAAATTATTCAGCGACAGAGCGCGAAGCCTTAGCGGTAGTTTTCGGCGTCGAACATTTTCGTCCCTATTTGGAAGGTGGACCCCGTTTCAGGGTGATTGCTGATCACTCCAGTTTAAAATGGTTCTTCAATTTGACTAACCCTACAGGGCGTTTAGCACGCTGGGGTTGTCGATTGTCCCCTTATGACTTTGAAATTTTACATCGAAAGGGACGGGATCATGTGGTGCCTGATTCTCTTTCCCGAGCAGTTCCTGTGGGCGAAATCCGTCCGGCCTCGACTGACCAATGGTATAATGCACTGTTCGACCGCGTCAACCGTTCCCCTGCTTCATGCCCAAATTTTATAATTAAATCTGGCAGGTTGTTTCGCTATTGCAGGAATAAATTCACCCCGGATAAAGACTTTGACTGGAAAGAAGTTATCCCGGCGGACCGTAGAGAATCAATACTTCAGGAATGTCATGGAGGTCAATTAGCCACTCATTTTGGTACTTTTAAAACTTTCAGACGCTTGGCTCTGCGCTATTACTGGCCAAAAATGCACGGTGACGTGGTAGAGTACGTGGGCAAGTGTGAAAAGTGCGCCGCCTATAAACATGACCAACGCTTGACGCCTGGCTTTATGGGCGACCCAAAGGTTTGCTCACGCCCTTTTAATACGATAAGCGTTGACCTAGTTGGCCCTTTGCCTCGCTCCCGTGCGGGCCATACCTTTTTGTTGGTTGTTGTTTGTTGTTTCAGCAAATACTGCCTGTTGTTTCCTCTGCGTAGAGCGATTGGTAAGGTGATTGCGTCGCGACTGGAAAGCGGAGTGTTCTTGACGCATGGAATTCCCCGGAACGTCATTATGGATAATGGACCTCAATTTACCGGTGGTGAGGTTAAATCCCTCTTCGCGAAATATGGAGTGCCCCAGGTACACTATACCCCCCGGTACACTCCACAAGTCAACACCGTCGAGCGTTACAATCGCACCATCGTAACGGCCATGTCCATTCTTGTCGGTCAGGACCTTGTCACCGTACGTGGGATATTTATCTACCAAGAATACAGTTTGCAGTTCCACCAACGAAACTACACGCCATACACCATTTTTTATTTACAGCTTCTCTGCCGTAAGCGGTATGGGATGGTTCGCATTACGACAGTACCACGTCTTCGTCTCCTCCAGTAGTTACTTCGCGTGATGTCTATTCTAAGAAGCTAAGCGACTTACCGGAAGTATTTAAGTCCGTTTCGCAAGCTATTGAGAAGGCTCATCGAAAAAGCCGCGAATTTTATAACCGACGTCGTAGAGATGAGGAATTCCAAGTAGGTGATATTGTTTGGAAACGGACCTATCCACTTAGTGATGCCAATAAATTCTTTATGGCTAAGCTGGCCCCTAAATATGATAAATGTAAAATCATCAAAAAGTTAAGTCGCTTGGTTTATGAACTTCAGGATTGTACTTCAGGTAAATGGCTAGGCAGTTGGCATATTAAGGATCTAAAAAGGGGGCAGTCATAATTATAATATACACTTTATCTTCCCCTGATGGTCTGATTTTGGGTATATTATAAATGATTTTATTAAAGTCTAGCTAACCTAGAGTTGTATTAGGGCACATTCTTCGAAAAATATAAATATTTTTGTACTAAAGATATGACACTTTTGTTGTAGGACACTTGTGTAGGTGTTTATTGATTTGGTGGGTTCGCCAGAGGTAAAGTGTTGCCTTCTAAATTCACTGTGGTGGTACCAGATCACTCTATAATGTTTTGCTTGTACCATTGTTTTGTACCTTGGTATTGCTGATATCATTATAAGTTGCACTCTGTGGAGTCAACTTAGTTTCAGGATACTAAATTTCTTCGTTTTATGAGATTATCCCTAGCTCTATACTTCCATAATATTTTAACTCCCCAAATTGGTACCTATACAAAGTCCTTAAGTACTATGTTCCTTTTGAACGTTTAGACTATCCGGTCTTGGTTGTTGAGTACGGAGAAACACTGTATCTTTAATATTTTTTTATCATATGTTATATATACATATATATATATTTGTTAAATATATTCATTTATTACAGGGGCGGTTTACTAGGTAACCCCATAAGAAGCCTCATACCTAGCAACTATTTATTTGTCATATGTCTGGGCGTTGTACTCAGCTAAGTGAGTCAACATCTCTAATGGCATTATGAATTATGTACCTATTTATATAGTTTATCTATCTGTCTTATTTCCTTCGCAGAGCGGATTGTAACTCTATAAATTAAGCCTTATTACAGGGGCGGTTTAACTAGGTAACCCCTTTTAAAAGCCTCATACCTAGCAT
Organism: Plagodis dolabraria; assembly: GCA_963854805.1. Classification (NCBI taxonomy): domain Eukaryota; kingdom Metazoa; phylum Arthropoda; class Insecta; order Lepidoptera; family Geometridae; genus Plagodis; species Plagodis dolabraria. The sequence goes on from OY978461.1 coordinate 23,820,097, forward strand.
CTGTATATTTGTCGTTATTCACGGCGTTGTACTCAAGGTGATGAGTCAACATCATGATAAAGACACTCCTTATATCTTCTTATTTAGTACCTAATATTGTCTATGTATAGAAATATGTATATATTCACATTTTCTAGGTGATAGGTAATTCCCATGAGGAACCCCATAATGCTCTATGCGATAGATGATGTAAGAATGGGAAGGCTAAAAGGATATGGTGAATATGGAATGAAAGACTGTATTATATATCTATTTATACCTATATTATGTTATATTATTATTATTGTATGAATGGGGATACTGAATGGTCAGAGCAGATGGAATGTTAGGTGAGCAGAGTGGAGGTTGACTCATGAACCTTGTTTGTTTCCCTGGGAGTTGAGAAATTATGTATGTGTATTATATTGTATTATTTATGTAATAATAATTATCAAAATGTTAAATAGGACAGCTTCTCCATACTCTCCTTAGCCATGTCGGCTTGTTTTTTGTTGCGCGTGGGAACTTCTTTTGTTTGTTTTGTTTTCTTTAGACAAGACATAAACAATATTAACAACTGGCCTTATTCCAGTTAATTTTATTGGTGAGTGGGCAGTCATTTTAGCTTTCGTTTTACCCTCCTTCTGCAGGGATTATTAATTAAATCTTACTCAGTTAGTGCTCATATTGATACATAGTTTATCATTGGCAATTTAGCTGAAATTTAAAGTTTTTGTAACTATTTTACAGACATACCGGAGTGGCTTCTAAGCGTTAACAACGCTTTATTTCTTTCATCTCAGCTGGTACATATATAAGTATAGGTCTATGTTGTATACTACCATATAGAATAACTATATACCTATCATAGTTATAGGTTAGTTTTTTATGTGGATCCTATTGGAAGGTGGCAACCATGCCGTAGGCCACTCTGTCATCAGTGCCCCTTCTGGGTGCCGGTGAAGCCAAGGCATTTTTTCCTCTTTCTCGCTCTCTCTTCTCCTCTTCTTCTCTGTTACTTTGTCTATCCCCCTAGGGTACTTATCCCATCTTTTTTGTTTGTTGGGTTTTGTTACCTAGCACCTCGGCGACCCGTTTTCGCCATAGCGAGTTCACTTGCCCTTCCTATGGGGAGGGGAAACGTCCTGTCTGGTCGCCGGAGCGTGGGGTAATTCTCCCGTAACTTTTTTTTCTTTTATATTTTTTTATTTTGTTGTCAAGGGCCAAGACTATTTTTTTGTTTGTTTGTTTGTATCTACTAATGGGTCTTAATATAGGCTGTTTCTACAGTTTAGACCTGTATCAGTAATGGATGATTATTCACCCTTTTATTTGTTTACTTCTCATTAAGAATTGAGGTCTGTCCGGAGGGACAAGGGTAAATTAATTTTGCTTCAAATAGCCTCGTTCTAATTAGCTCTTCGGTCCTTGTCTTTTAGTTTTTAGTTATGGGCTTTAGAAAATTTGGCCCCAAAGGGTTGCCCAACTTAGTTTTTTTAGTTTAATGAAGCGTTCAATAATTTTAAGTTGTTTTTTTTTTGAGACTAGTAGTTCAGCTACGAAGAGGTTTCACACCAAATATATTTTCTTCATTAAGGTTTGTGTCTGCACATAGGATGTGTGAACATTTTGGGTAATAATTTTGTTTCGGGACTTAATATTTTGGTAGAGTTCAGTAATTAGGATAGACATGTAGGTAGAGATTTTAGCAGTTGTTTTATTTTCAGACGGCCATATTATGTCGAAGCCTTGGTCCAGGTATGGCATTGTACTTCTTTGCTCGAGTTGATGCTGGGGGTCCAGCTAAATTTTTGTCGGTACCCTTCAAAAATTCTTAAGGGGGGGGGTACTGTTACGGTTTTTTTTGTGAGGGTCGGAACGATTTGTTTGTTCCATCAAGTGAGGTTCTGAACGCACCCCTTGCACAGAGTATTAATCCGTTTTCTTGTGATTGAGAGGAATATGATCTGTTTTTTTGCCTCCCCTCTGATGGAAGGTTCGAGAGATCCCGAAACTTATAAATAGGCCTGCAAAGGCCCGTTACACTTCTTTTTCCGCTTGGAACTTTAAGCAGCCCCCAATCGACGCACTGCCTGAAGCGAGGTAAGAAAGGAATCATGAGGCGTCTGTCTGCCCTAGTGGCACGTAATAGCAATTCTTGAAAATTCATTTGATCTTTCAGGGCTGCAAAACGAAGCCAGGCAGTGCTCCTTTCGACGTCCGCCTTCCAGGGGATATAATAGACCTACCGGCTGAGAAAAAGAAACAATTTAACCTAATACAAGGAGGCGACTTCGTTCCTGGACTCGTGACGCATCCACGTGGCGTCCTCCGAAAGCCTTCGAACCTCCCCAAAAATAAAGGAGTTCTTGGTTAGGGCTGGTAAAATACCCAACCATACCCACGTCTACCATAGCCCCAACTCCGGTAGACAGCCAGAGCAGTACCTGTGGTCAGCGCTCTGCCTGACATCCCGGACTGCTCGCCTTAACTGAGTCTTCGGTCCAAGGCTGTGATTCTCCACGGTGCTCCGGTATTTATGAATTTCCCGGTCTCCTATAACCGGGTGGCGCCCTTTTCTTCTTTTTTTTTACTTTGCGGAATTCATCTTTCACCCTTTGCGACTCACGACCTTACCCTGAGATCTATTTAGAATTTTCTGAGCAAGCTGGTTTATATATTTTTTTTACCTACACTTATATACTAAACTATAGAATAATATCTTCATAATAAACTTAAATTTTGTGGATCTACGTTGCTGGCACACAGAAATTGTAAGTTAAGGAGTTAAACCTAAGACATAATAACTTAAGTAAATTGTTGTTCGCTAGTAGCAGTGATTGCTATCAAATTTCCATGTTCTAAGTTACTCTTTGTACCTGGTACTAACGGATAACCCGACCTAATTAAGGAAAGTGTTCTAGATGTATCTATTCCTTTTTTTTTAAATGAGTTTTGGTGAAAATTTTAAATAAATATATTTAAAACATTGTTGAACGCTTCAATATTGTTTTTATTGGTGTATCTGTCGACATCCTAAAGTAGGTAGGTAGTGTAGTTAGGTGTCTGGAGGCTTCTCTTCCTCACCTGGAGAGTGGAACCCTCCGTCCTCTCTCCCCTTAATTTTTTTAATTTTTTATTTCATAACCCCATCTGTACACAAAAATCGTAACAATGACGCCGCAACGTAGGGGCCTTGCATAGGGAAAGATGAATTCCTAGGTTACTGCTTCTTTTGGGTTAGGATGAGTGGAGTACAAATATTGTTTAGATAGGTAAGAGCAACTATCAAATGTAGTTCCACATTGGCAAACTAGATGTCGCTGCTCAGTTTTTACAAATTCCTAGATCGCGGTGACGAGATTCTCCACACGTTAAGGTGTAATCGTGTTGGCGGGTTTATTAAATAAATTGGTTTAAAGTAGCACTCAGGAGTGACATTTGGTAACCGCCTCCCTCGGTAAAGCATTCTTACTCTCTTCGGTAGCAACTAATTATTACGTGTTCAAATATATTTTCTTTTTATTTTAAATAAGCACTATCTTTTTGATAGTGGTTCCTAGGAACTTCAGACCTGTTCGTCCAGTTAGAACTAGGATCTACAGGGCTGCTTGGAACTTCATCATCCAGTGAGCGTACTGGAAAATCCAGTGCTACTTATCCAACAGTTACTAGGTATTTCAGGGGGCTTCTTAGTGGGAGAGTGAAATTCGACTAAGATGCTTGATATAATAATTTTTAATATTGTGATTTGAATAGAGTACTGTTGGTGCCGTGGGGTACCAGGCTAGAATGTCACCCCATCTTTTTCCGTTGGTATCGTAAGAGGCGCCTAAAGGAAACACAGCTGAAGGTGGGCAGCAGCGCTTTTTGAGGAACTGATATCTCACACTGCGATCCCTATGACGTCTGCCAAGCGTGGGTATTATGGCTAACTGCCCATAATTGGGGAGGCTGTATTCAGCAGTGGACAATCCAGCTGATACAGTATTGTCGGCGTGTTAGTTAACGACTCATCAATATAATTCGCAAACGTTTATTAGCCTGATTTAAATGGTAACGCGACAAACTTTTGTCATATGTCTTGATTATTTACATAACTAGTAAATTTTCAGTAATTATATATTATTTTTAACCGACTTCCAAAAAAGGAGGAGCTATTGAAAAAAAATATATTCCAAAAATGGAGAGGAACGAATTGAGAAATTCGTCTGTATTTTTTAATGTTTTTTATCTCAGATCGCTTGACTGGATGAACCGATTTTGAAAATTCTTATTATGTTTAAAAGCTGATGCTTGTCGTTTGGTCTCATTTTAAATTACACCAAAATCGTGCAAGTCGTTTTTGAGTTACACTCCAATTACTGAAAAATATGTTCCTATCTTGATGATATAGTCGTTGATAAATTTGATAATCGATCCCATAAGCAGTTATACCACACAACGAGTTATAGAACCACTCTTAACTACGGGTACGCAGTATTATTGTATGTTCTATGCTACGGGGCTTATTATGTAGGAGTGGTTGCTTTGACACTGTACTGCATCGGAGGTATTCGCCGAGTGGCATATTGATTGTTTCTATGTGAATTCTTCACACCATAATATCTTGAAAATCTTAAAACAATACTTTTTACTACACAACTGCTCAAAAAACGAGTGTTGTGTTTTCAAGGATTATGTATGTATGTTTGTGAGTTTCTTTATTCCAACATTACTTTAAACGGCTTAACCAATTTTGATGTAAAAGATATCGTTAGATTCGTCTTGATAGCGAAAGTGACATGGGGTACATACAAAACAAACTGGTGGATTTAAGACGCCATATTGTGAAATGTGCCCGTGGGGTGCCGGGCTAGAATGTTACCACCCCATCTCTTCCCGCGGGTGTCGTAAAAGGCGACTAAGAGAAAAATACCAGAAGGTGGGCAGCAGCGCCTTCTGAGAAATTTACACCAATAACTGCGATCCCCAAGACGCCTGCCAAGGGTGCGATTACGGAAAAACCCCCCTATGAATAGCACAATAACTTTTCGGCCCCCAGTACCCGGCAGCTCTATTATTTCCTCTATTAGGCCCTGGTAGCGGGCCAGGTAACAGTGGTAAAAAAAATATTCCTATTCTACCCACCTAATCCTGCCTATTCATAAAATCCGTTCTAAGCTGACGTCTCTTGCTTATCTCCACGCCAAATTTTAATTTTAACTCATTAATTTTAATTTTTCAAATCCTCAAAGTGAACACTGTCTTTGAGGAGATTGACCAAACTGCCAAGAAATGCAAATTGAAGCTGGAAAAACACCCGAACACCTTGGCAACTCAACTGTTGACACCAAGCTACACACCAAGACTAAAAAGGAAACACATTTTAACCCTTGAAAAGGGTAACAATGCAAAATGAGCAGGTGTTCTCAGTGGAGGACTTGTTCATCAATAACTTAAAAAAAAACTTTTAACGAATCTACTAAAAGTGCCTGTGCCTGTTTGTAGATAATATAACAAAAAAAAACGGTCAAATGCGTGTCGGGCCACGCACAATGTAGGGTTCAGTAGTAGCCCGTTATCATTATTATAGAATGATTCTGTAGTTCTTTATTCTCCTCCACGTGTTTCACCAAGAATATAATGCGCCCGTCACTTTGAGACATAGTTATTAAGTTTCATGTGCCTGTAATTATACTGGCTCTCAAGGACTGCTGCCGGAACACACCGTTAGGTGCTTGGCGACAGATTTTCCACTTAAAGGTGGTTGCTAGCCAGGCAGGCATTCGCAAAATGCCCTTAAACCATGCGGTGAAGCTCAAGCCCGCGGCAGGATTCGAACCCTGGACCTTATAAGTATTTTTATTTATAGTAATTATTGTGAAAACAACTTCACTGACACTCAAAAATTATGTAAACATTTTTTTGTGTGTAAGGCATAGGTTGAAAGTACAAGTTATTTAACCATTTAAATAAGTCCTATTATAGATTGCTGTTTTGTCTGTGTCTAGATATAAAAGTATTTATTCGTAGTTTTTGTTTCTAATTAACTTTATTCTCGGCGAATATCTTAGCCCGAGTTCAGGAATTCACTGAAAATCAGTTTATGGTTGCACCTTAACAGGTGTGCCCATAACTCAAACTAAGTGCTATATTGTTTGTAACAAATTGTATGTCATTTAATTTATTTTATGTACTAATAAACAATTATTCAATTCTATTCTAAAATAGTTGATATATATATATATATATATATGAAAGAAAAATAAAAATAAAAACAGCTATAACTGCAAGTAAGCTTAAAAAAGGGCTATCATACTATATAACTAGTCTGACCATATATAATGTACCTAATATAAAAACATTTCTTTTTTTTCAACGAATCAAAAACAATTATTTTGAATTAGGAACGCGTTTATTATTTTAAAAAGTTCTTTCGATTTCGCGCCACTCGCATATTTTTCGTGTTCATAATAAAATTATAATATGGAATGGGGTGTTAAAGAAAATATTATAGCATTGATCGCCTTGCACAAAGTGGGTATGGAGCCGTCGGACATATTCCAGACACTTCAAAAGCTTGGTATAAGCCGTATGTTCGTATATCGTAATATCAACAGATACAACAACACTTCTCCTGTCAAAGACCATCTGTCAAAAGATCAGGGCAGCCGCGTGCGTTCTAACAGAACTACAAAGGCTGTTAGTGCTGTTAAAACCAGAATGTGTCGACATTCTATTAGGAAGCAAAAATATTATGATAACTCAACAATAATCTTATTGCGAGAAATGAAGATTCCCACTAGGAAAATATCGCGTATTATAAAACAAGACCAGAAGTTTGGTCCTTTGGTCGATATACACGATCAAAATGCCCTCCGTCGCGATACGCAGGTGAAGGGCAGTAAAATATTATTTTCACCGATGAAAAAACGATTGAAGAAGCCTACAATCAGCCAAATGATAAACGGTACGCTCAAAGTTCTAAAGAAGCTGCTCTGTTGGTTGGACAGGTACAACGTGGTCGTAATCCTGTGTCAGTGAACATTTGGTGGGGCGTGTTTTACTAAGGCGTCAGAACGCTACATTCTGGCTAGTCTCATCTAGCCTAGTCCTCAACCCACAAAAGCCCACCCACAAGTGTACAAATTAAGGCCAGTTTTAGAGTACATGGCTTATTCTAAATGACACGCTGACATTGAGTCTTTTATAAAACCTCTGAAGCAAGCAGAGGCGAAATTTTCTATGGAAACAGTGTGTTAGCCCATAGATTTATGGCAAGACAGGTAAAGGTGGCCGTTTCGAATAGAATGTTGCTTTTATTTTTTGCTGAGGCTTTCATGAATATGTACATCTCAGTTTTAGTAATATTACATAACTTCATTAAATTGCATTTTAATTTGTGACTTATAACTTATTTTTACATTTATTTTTAACTAATGGCCGGACTACGACTAGACTAGGTTAGCAGTTAAACATATTATATTGCTTCCAGTGTTGTGTTCGTGGGACCAGAAAATAATTCTTGTGTACGGTACGGCGAGTGTAAAGTCCAAATACTTATTGTATTAATTTATTTATTTAAGATTACATTTTCAATGCGAGTATTTACCCTTAAAAATAACCAACTACTACATATCAGTCACTTAAAAGGATTTATTCTTAGGATTTTATATATGGTACAAAATTATCCAACACCCAAGTTTAACGACTATTACTGCTAAACTAATAAAGTTGTCTAAACCGCTATACTTTTCCTTTCAATTTCATAAACTGCACTGTCATCATGATTTTTTTCAGATTTTTCAAGCCAGCAGTTTAGCTTTTAGAGGGGGGGGACGCCCTGCTGGAACAAAAATTTGCACTTTAAAGTTTAATATTTCGTAAATGGAGCATTAAATCGAAAACCAGTCTTAGCAACCCCTAAATAATTTTAAAATACCTATTCAATAATACTATACACAACGGGTTAGACGACAAAAAAAAATTTCATCCCCACTTCACATGTATGGGAGCTATCTTAAAAAAAATATTTTTCTAAATTTTATTTTACCACTTTGTCGGCGTGGTTAATTTACGTACCCGTACAAAATTTAAGTTTTCTAGTACTAACGGTCTCTTAGCAAAACCTCGGACAGACGGACATGACGAAACTATAAGGGTTCCTTGTCAGGACTACGGAACCCTAAAAATGGCTGTTGCCAAAGAGGATAAATAATTAATCAAGTGACGTGCAAGTTATAAAGGTAAACTTACATTTTCAAATTTCCTTAATGACTCTTATGAACAGGATAGTTTATCGATTCCACTTCAAGTAACTAAAGTAAGTGAACTGCAGCTGTGGTTAGGTAAAATTGAAAGTTTATATCAACAATATTATGATGAAGTTTAGTTGAGATTGGAGTGATTAGTCAGCGATATGGATCTGCAAATCACTGAATGTAATGAATTTGAATCATTACATATCAAAATCTTTGCTAGTCGTCAAGAGTTGGTGTCACAGCACCGCAACTCAATGAATGCTACGGTTTTAGTGAAAACGCTTCTCGAACTCATCAATTTACAATATGTAAAATTGTCCACAATTTCCTGGGCTGTGTTAAGGAGAGATATAACTTGCTTGGTTATTATAAAGTTTGATTCAATTGTTTTTGTCCTGGTCATTATGTTAACCGTTGCAAAAAGTCTGGTTGTAAAATTTGTAAGCGTAAGCACAACACTTTAATTCATGCTTCAGATGTTCGAAAATTGCAAATCATGTAGCATTTTCTAAAACCAAGCATGTACCTGCTGCTCTTTCTGAGGTACAGGAATCCACAAATGTGACATTGCATTCATGCATGAATGCCCTTTTGGAACCAGAACAGGGTGTACTTCTCTCTACTGCTTTAGTTAAGGTACAGGATAGGCACGGAAATGAGCACACTGTTAGTTTTTACTGGATTGTGCTAGCACATCCTGCATAATGTCAGAAAAGCTTTGTCACCTTTTGGATAAACCAATATATGACATTATTAAAACAAAGTACATCAAAGATCTGTCGCATAAAGATGATATTAATATTAAAATTATAGGCGTGAAGTTTTATGCTATGTTTTACCTGCAATAACAGATGAAATTCCTTGCAGGAAAGGAAATGTCAGTAACCTTGACATACCTTCCAATATGAAGTGAGCAGATCTTTATTTTTATATGCCATCTGACATGGACTTGGTGATCCGTATTAATGTATTCTGGGATCTTTTAGGATCACAAAAAGTTGCACTTGGAGACAAGAAACCCATACTATGGGAAACTCGTTTAGGTTGGATAGTTTCTGGTCCCATTAACAATGAAAATGTCCAATGAAACTCACTCCAAAGTGACCTCAAATTTGACAACAGTTGAGGAAAGTTGAGGAAATCAATTCGAAGTCATAAACAACTATGTGAACAACATTTTACTGATAATACCACTCGATTAGAAGATGGATGGTTTTGTGTATCAATACCTCTCAAGCAAGCAAAATTGTTAGTTGACTCGTTAACTCAAGCAAAGCGTTGCTTCACATCTTTAGAACGGAGGTTTAATCGAGAACCAGAATTTCATAAAATGTATGTTTAGTTCATGTCAGAATACATTTCACTGGGTCTTATGTCTGAGTGTCTAATAAAGTCAGCTTTGTCACCATTGAGGTTTCGTAAACAGAGCACAATGAATAAATTAAGAACTGTCTTTAACGCTAGTAAGCCAAGTTCTTTAGGAATTTCATATTAATGAATGACAATTGGTAGGCCCAGTGGTTCAAGATGACCTTTTATCGATACTACTAAGGTTTAGGTTATATACGTACATTCCTGCCGCAGATGAGGAAAAAAATGTATCAAAATAAGAAAAATGAATCAAAATAATACATGTACAAGTCATTGTGCAACCCGCAGAAAAGCATCTTTAACAGATCATTTGGCGTGAGCACACTTCACAACCCAATGAGTGCTACCAACTAAATACTGTCACATATGGCATAGCCAGTGCTTCGTTCCTAGCAACAAAATGTGTTAAGCATTGAGTGCAATGACATAAAGATATCTGAAATTATTCTACATGACATGAATGTAGATGATCTTCTTACAGGCAATAGTAGTATCTCGGATGCTTTAAGGATTAAATCAATCAATTTATTTCAGATAATTCACAATCCATAGATACATAGCTATAAGTGTGTTGGCTTCGGCTGGCATGCCATTACGAAAATGGACATCAAAATGTTCAGAGTTAGTTTTATCTGATATAGGTGTTATAAAATCCAAACAATTTGTCTGTTGACTTGAATATTGGTAATAAAGAAAATAAAACTTCAAGACTAGGCTGGTTACCATCTTCTAATGAGCTCTATTTCTCCATCGATTGTTCATCTGCAACAAAAGGGACCAAACGTGAAATGCTTTCTATGGTAGGCAGGATTTTTGACCCAATGGGTTTATTGGCTCCATGTATTTTAATAAAAAAAATCTCATGCAGAAACGAATGCTTCACATGGAGTACTGTTTTTACCTCTACGCGGGAGCTAACCAGTTCCAGCTTCTTCCATTTGACCGCATTCAACGCTGAGCGACTCGAATCGTCGACGATCAAGCTCTCTCCGATCGGCTCGAACCTTTGGGACTGCGTAGAGATTTTGGATCACTGCATCTTTTACTGTATATATCATGGGCAGTGTTCTGAAGAACTGTTCGATTTAATACCTGATAAATTTCGCCATCGGACGTCCCGACCCACCTTGATTATTCATCAGTTTCATGTAGACGTCTGGAAGTCTACTACCTTTTGATTTTCATGACATTTTTTGCCTCGCACCGCCATAATTTGGAACCAGCTGCATAGTAATTAAACCAGTGCAGATTAGAAGCCTTCAAGAACAGAGCATTCTCTCCTAAAAGGCCTTTGCAGACCTACATGTAAATTTCTCGCGCAACATATGAGTTTTGTATAGTACATATTATAGATGATTTTTAATATTAAAAATCAAATAAATTTTTAATATTTTAAAATAAAACAAATATATATTGTTTTTTTTTATTTCAACTACAACATTTATTGTGATTATTTACACGTGGTCTAGACATATGAATAATTAAAGCTTTCTAGGATGATTATGTTAAAAATAGTTACGAAAGAGTTAATTTTTTTTTGGGAATTTTGGTACCAAAATGTATTGAAGAGCAATATTGTATTTCTCAAAGACTGTGTCATTTACGACTTTGGTTCTTTTAATTTTGGTTTTAATTGATAATTGAACAAAACCTGTCTGTATAAAAAATATTTATTAGTTTTGATTATATAAAAATAGAAAAGGTTTGGAAATGTTCTATCCGAATAACTCGGGTTAGGCACTTAATTTCAATTAAACAGTGTTTTCTTTTTCTTTGTATTTCCTGAGGTCAGTAGTTTAAATCGTAAATTAATGTGCATTTACCGGATGCCATTGTTATATTGTTGAAATAACATTAACTTTATACTTTATACGATTTATATTCGTGACAGAATTATTATACAAGATGTTTCTTTTTCTGCATCAGTTTTTAAAAAACATGCAGGAAACAATAAATTAATTTATGCAAGACCGTAGAAATACCAAAAAACATGCACTAAAATATAAATACAGTAATGACAGCATACTTTATTATTTACATAAAAGAATGATATATATAAATTCAACTAATAAAAATGTATCTATTTTTATTGTACATTAAATGAAAAAATTAACAGTACATATACGAATCCAAAAATAAATAAATAATTTAACTATATCTATACTTATGACCTAAAAATATTACACTTAAAAATTCTGAGCTCTGTTTTCTACCAGGAGGCAATCATAAGTAGAAAACAGAGCTCAGGTCACTGTGCGCGGGTAGAGTACCGAAAAGGCTGGCAGCATTACCCCGTTGTATGGCAAGACTAATTCTCTGGCCGAAGTAAGCGCCAGCCCTTTGGTCGTTTGTCTTTTCTATCAGCCGCTTTGATAAATCTTTATATAAAGTCCATGCGCTTGGACCCCACGGACCTAATGTTTCTACTCCAAAAGGCTGAAATATGTAACTATCGCCGAGACTCTCGTATTTTCGCCCTTTGGCGCCTTCTGCTGCCACTGCCGCTGCTCCCGCCGTCTTGGAGGTGAATGGTAAATGAGACTCCGCAAGCGTGTCAACGCAAGTGGCATCCCAAACTAGCGGCCTTCCACGACTCCAGGGAGTTAAGGTCATTCCGTCGGGTCTCTTGCCATCGTCACGTGCGATACCGTTCGGCTCAAGAATAGCCGGCACGTTTACGGTAGCAAGAGCCCTGCGGATGACATCATTTAAATAGGCGTGGCGAGAAAGGCGGCCAGCACTTCGACGGCAGGAGAGGCCGTGGTGTCCTTGGCGATCTACTGGAACTCCGCAGAAGCAGTTATGTGGTTCGACTGTGTTTGACCCAATTCGCAGGCTGATAGAAAGGGCAAACGACTTACTGTCCAGTAGCGTCCCAATGTTGGCAGCTGGTAAAGCCTGAAGCCAGAAACCTGATTCTCGCTCCGCAGAGGCAAGAAGACGAGCCCGATCTACTGGAGAAACTGTGTTATTTAAAAGGTCAGTAGAGATCTTTTTATTTATAGGCTCATCCCAATGTCTCTGCGAATGGAGTTTGTTAGGAAGGCTTTCACCTGGACAGGCTAAAGTCCAAGCGTTTGTAGCATCTTGCATACAATTAATTTGTACATTTCCTAAAGAATTTTCAACAATTTTTAAAAAAAGGGCACAAGTACTATGAACTGAGGATAGAAACGCCGGTAGTGAAACACTGGAAATTTTGCGGATACCTAAACCACCAAATCTGATCGGAAGGGAGGCTTGACACCAAGAAATATCTGACATTGGACAATTTAGAATTTTGACTAAGGTATTTTTAATACAATCATCTAAAGTTGACATAAGGTCACTAAAAATCCAAAACGGACTGCATCTTAAAACATATGTTAATTTAGGTACAAAAAGACAATAACGGATGATATGAAAAGCTATGTGTGCGTGGATGTTTGAAAGACGGTCAGAACATTCTTCAAATTTAAGTTTTTGTTCTGTAATGAACGTAGGGAATCCGTCAGTGAATATCGGAGCCCCTAATAAACGAAAAGATTGTCTGTTAAGAATTTTGATGTTAGGAGCCAAAACGTTAAATTTTTCTATTATAGCATTCCTTTCAGAGGATGCGACTGATTCAGGAATAAAAAGCTCACATTGGAAAAATTTAGTTCTAAGCCAATAAAACAAAATTTTTCAATGATAACTTTAAGGTCTTCCAAGACTGTCTCTGAGTCGCCTCCGAGAGTGCCATCGTCTAAATACCACATGTTTAATTTTGATGTGAGGGATGAAATGATCGGATGAATTGCAAGGCTGAATATAGCAGGGCCAAGAGGATCACCTTGTTGGCAACCAGTTGTCACGTAATATAATCGTAGTGTGACTTAAAGGGTGACTTAAAAAAGAATGATAAAAATAAAAGAGGGAAAGTATAGAATAATTATAATATCATTTAAAACAAAAGGTTGGGCTCTCGTTATATCTCACTTAATTATAGGAATGTATAAAATTAGCCTACAAAGAAAGTTAAAAAAATAAATAGGAAATAAAAATAAAGAGAAAATCTAGCCGGCGGAATTTATGTGGAACCAGGAGCGCTTCGCCAGGAACGTAGAATAGATAGCAGCAGAGCAGAAGCGGGTGCGCCTCTTTGCAGGAGAATGGAGGCAGGCACACCTCACCAACACTTCGCCAGGAACGTGCGTAGAGAGCAGCAGAGTAGACGCGGGTGCGCCTCTCTGCATGCAGGAGAGTGGAGGCAAGCAGAGGTAGGAGGGCCTCGCCACAGGAAAGAGGAGGCAGGTACACCTCACCAGCACCTGGTCACCTTGATTTGCTGATCCGCGTATGTGCTTGTGGACTGACTCCGGTGAGCTGGTGGGAGAGAAAGGAATTAAGAACGGAGATAAGGGTGGCCGCGCTTGAGGGGCTTCGCCACGTAGCTCCCACCAACTTCAGGAGCACCGGATGTAGGGCCGCGTCGAGAGGGCTGCGCCAGTCTAGTCTTCCAGTGTTGGACCAGCAATCTTCTCAGGTGACTTCAGTTGTTCAGTGAGGGTTTCTTCCTGTACTGTATTTTAATTTTAGACTTTCTTGAAATCCAAGCAAAGAATGATCGAAGAAGCCGAATGTTCCGTTTATATAGGGCCGCCTGGCTTTAAAGTCGGAACCAAGAACATTAGGTTTTAATTCTTAGTTGCTAGCAATATTTGACATAAAATCACCAAATTTTGAATGCAACCTCATAAATTTTAGAAGAAATCGTCGTTTGACAACGCAATTTTGACTCAAGACAGTGTCATTTTTGACATGTTTACATTTGTGGAAAACCCAAGATATGAGGATAAATACTATGAATATAGTAAAAACAAACATACCAACGTATAGAGAAAAATGCGACTGATATAATATCAAAAATCACAAAAATAAGTGATTTAGGCTATAAAACAGGTAACCGTTGTAATTACTATCATAAAAATACTGTTTCTAGATAGAACAATGCATTCCACACATCACCAGCTAAAAATTTCATAAAACCATTCATTTTTCACACAGAAACATCAACTCGGAAATGTATGATGTTGCTACGAAAACCTATCTAGTTTTCTTGATTTGGCTTGCAAAGCCCTAAGCAAACAAAGGAAAAGCTATCAGCATGTCGAGAACCAAAAATCAGCACAAATCGGCGTCATATTCTATTCATTTTGTAAATTTTCAGATAAAAGCTTCAGTGTCCAGGATAATAAGGACTTATTAAAGTCGCAAAGAGCATATAACGAGATGAAATAAACCTATATATATGAAAATCAAAAGTAAAAGAATAGTACCACTCAAGTAGCAAAGATATATAAACACAAGAACTTATTTACGAGAAACAACTAAAATCTACGTGGAAAAACTACCATAAGAACCATCTAGAGCTCAATAAGAATCCCTATAACTATACGCACAACGAAACGTGCGCATAATATGAGTAATATGTACATATTCGAGTGAGGCAGTGCTGAGTATATAATGTACCAAGTTGCAGACATATACCTACGTTTAGAATGAAATCAAGGATAAAGCATCATCAGATAAATTATGGAAATGATTGTTAGTACAAACTATATTATTATTACACAAAAGAAAAGCTTAGTGAAAAATTAAAACCTTACATATTCCCCAAAACCCCGGAAAAAAAATTAAAATAACTAATATTTTAATTTTTTTTATAGAGAGTATCTACAAGAAATGAAAATTACAAGTAAAGATTAATAACTGTACAAGAAAATATTACAAGAAAGATCTCATATTTGAGATTTAAGTTAAAATCTAGAGCTGTATGTTACAGTAGTTTAATACGAATAAGTAAGATAAGAATTACCTCACAAGAAATATAAGTGAAAATCAAGTGCTGTTTAAGAGCAGCAGTCATAGAAATAATATAAGAAAAACCTCATATTACAACTGAAAACCAAGAGCTTGTTTAAAAAAAAAACAGGCATAAAAAGTATAAGAATTATCTCATATTCGAGATAGAAGTCAAAATCTAGAGCTGTTCAAGAACAGTTATAGAATTAAAAGCAAGACAAGAATGAACTTATATTAGAAATATAAGTTAAAGTTTAGAGCTAAATAGAACAAGCATAAAGGATACAAGAATCGAATATTTGAAATATAATTGCAAGACCCTACAAGCAATAGAATTGGCAACGGACTTCGAAAATGACTAGTAAATGTTAAAGACATGAAACTCTTTCATACCAGACCTGTCATTCCAATATACAGGGTTACTGGTAACTTACGCAAAACCTCTTAAGAGCAATATCAGTACATCACAAGGAACAAGTTTTGATATTTTTTTTTTCTGAAAATCAATTTAAAAAATCATCAAGATTTTCTTATACTCTCTAATAAATTTTAAATCTATAGCGTCGCAAATGTTAAAGCAACAACGGAGCACGTGTGGCTACGTTACTCAGAGAGCTACGAACGTAGCTTCACGCACACACGTAAGCGTAGTCAACCAAGACGCACCGTAGATACTATTAGTTATTCTGTAACACAGCGCGATCTACGCGGCATCTCCATATGCGGTATGGATATCTTTCTGCCTACCTACCTACACGTCCACCGGATGTTTCTTATTACATGTACACTGAGTCCACAATCCCTTCATACTTTACTGGCTAGATTAAAAAATAAAAGTTGATAAAAATACAAACAATCTATTAGGTACAAGTAATTCAGCAACAAATAGCATCAAAGGAGGCGCGCGGTCGCACATGTGATGTCTAATTGTCTACCTGTCGCGTAAGTAGCATTCAGGCACGATTGCGTACTTTTAGGGTACACAAAAACTTCCCACGTTTTTTAATCTATAAAAATGCCACTAGGGGTCACCCATCCAACTCATGACCGCAGCGGACGTTGCTTAACATAGTTGATCGGTTAAGAACGACTAAGTTAGTACCTACGCTACGAACGCTTCAAACTTAAACCTAAGTTCGAAGAAATTAATTTTAGATTATTTAAATATTATAAATAAAACCGGCAAAACAATAAAAAGTAGATTATTTTTTTATGTAGGCGTATTTAAAGAGTGGAATCATTCTTATTTACAATCATTGAACTATTTACAAAATATTTACATACCATTTTACAAATGATCACCCCTCAAACTCAATTCCCGGGGGTGACGAAGTCTATCACGTGCAAATTGTTCAAAATAATCACCGGTACAACCCACACACAGTCCACATCTGAAATACAATTGTTCTTGAACCCAGGAGAGTACGGGTTCATGGGGGTTTTCGTGACACCACAAATGTTCGTTTCTAGTATTAAACAGTCCCACTCTCCCAAAAGTAGCCTCATCGGTCCACAACACAGTCGGCCTCTCGGCAAGCAGCATGTTGCAGAATGTGACGCGATGAAGGTGGAACGGATATTTTCCTTCACTGTCCATGCGAACAATTGAGACACATCGAAGCGTTGAGCTGCATCATTTGTGTTCGCTGCGGGGTAAGCCTCGAAGAAATTGTAGGATTGCGTCGTGAGTAGCGTAACACTAACACAAACACACACACACAAACACAAACTCACGGCAAGCTTCAGACACGTTGTCTCCACACCTAGCATAAACACGCACCATTTCGGTGTATTCAATATTGGTAGGTAGGTATATCGATATGCCATGTGCATCGGTCGCGATACGTCACATTATTATGTCACATCACAACCGGCGCGCGCGCGGCGAAATTTGCGACTGTCGAGTGTCGGCTCGGCTTGCTTAACTAGCTCAAAGGACAAGTGACCGTCCCCTTTCTCTGCTAATTCTTCTAAATAGCGACACCGACACATCAAACACGTGCCGCGTGCCGAACTCTGTCTTAAACTGTGACTGCCTCGTATTTTCGTACCTCGTAGGTAGGTACTATGAGGTAGTCACAGATTAAGCCAGTGTTACGTGTCTGTAACTGACAAAGAGATTTTAATGGTAACAGATACAGGAAGCTTGTGAACCTAATACCTATAAGAACTTCATACTAAACTAGGCTTAGGAATGTCTACATTAAAAAAGTAATTATTACTTCTTTGCTTATGCTAGAACATATGATATGAACAACATAGGTAGGTATCCATCGTAATATTATGTTTGACTTTTATGTTTTTACAAAACTATACGTAGGTAGGTAGGTATCACAAATTATGCCAGTGTTACGTGTCTGTAACTGACAAAGAGATTTTAATGGTAACTGATACAGAAAGCTTGTGAACCTAATACCTATAAGAACTTCATGCTTAACCAGGCTTAGGAATGTCTACATTAAAAAAGTAATTATTACTTCTTTGCTTATGCTAGAACATATGATATGAACAACATAGGTAGGTATCCATCGTAATATTATGTTTGACTTTTATGTTTTTACAAAACTATACGTAGGTAGGTAGGTATCACAAATTATGCCAGTGTTACGTGTCTGTAACTGACAAAGAGATTTTAATGGTAACTGATACAGAAAGCTTGTGAACCTAATACCTATAAGAA
Organism: Plagodis dolabraria; assembly: GCA_963854805.1. NCBI lineage: Eukaryota > Metazoa > Arthropoda > Insecta > Lepidoptera > Geometridae > Plagodis > Plagodis dolabraria. The sequence continues at coordinate 23,838,196 of OY978461.1, forward strand.
CTTCATGCTTAACCAGGCTTAGGAATGTCTACATTAAAAAAGTAATTATTGCTTCTTTGCTTATGCTAGAACATATGATATAAACAACATAGGTAGGTATCCATCGTAATATTATGTTTGACTTTTATGTTTTTACAAAACCATACGTAGGTAGGTACCTACCTACCTATTATTGGTTTAAATCTTACAGCCTATTGTTCACGCTGTTTATCTCTAATCTAAAAATACTTTAACAGTACCTACCTAAGTCCTAAGTAGGTAAGTATCTAGATATCTATCATTTCACATACATAAATCGAAGGGTTTTATTCAATAAAGGCCTAGGTAAATTAAGTGCCTACCTAACGATAAAGACGTCTGCCTGATAAGAATCCTAACGCCTAGTGATCGGGTTGTTGAACCTCAAACGGGTCCAAAAACAGACTAAATATCAGTATTTTCACTAAAGATGGTGTAGTAGGTACCTACCTAGCCAGACATCTATCGATGACAGATGTGTACCTGATAAGAATCCATTCCAGTGAGTAAAGGTCAGTAAAGGCGGTGGTACTACAATAAAATGAATATTCTGTGCCGCCGGCTTCGAGAGTCGGGCGGCGCGTGGCAGCTGCCACCTAAACTTTTGACTTTGATCTGCGTGCCGCATGCCGCGCCGTGGTATTACTAAGTTAGTATTATAATTAATTCTACGGTACCTATTGCTACTATTTACTGTATTTTAAAGAAAAACTCCAAAAAACAATGTTGTAAGGTCTTATCAGTCTACTCTGCTGGTAAAGTCGAATTTTACAGATATTTATTTAATAAAATCCGCCGGTTAAGTGGTAAAAGGCGCCGCCCGCGCCGCCCCGCGCGTGCCGATGGCGCGGCGGCGGCGGCATGTGAAAGGAAGATCAAAGTCAAAATAATAGCGGCGGCGCGTCTTTTGGTCCGGGAAATCCCACCCGTTTTATATCTTAGCCGCGCGCCTGGCCTGCTCTCGGCGCGACAGCGGCAATCAATCAGTCAGTCGCGCTCGCGAGTTAGGTACGAATTGAGATGCGTCGGGGCATAGTTATTCACGATTTATAATATAATTTATATTTATAGAATAATAAGACGATGTAATTTCAGTAGGTGCTTAATTTCGAGTATTAGTTCGAGTGACAGTGAGATGTGGTGTGATGATATGTGCCTGAAACCTGCCGCCACAGAGGACAGAATACTGAGGATATTCCCGAACATGCCTACATCACCAAGCCGTGTAGTGCCGCTAGCAACACAGCCACTTTTATCCAAGATCGTGTTCGGCAACAACAATTTCGGTCGTAAGCAACAGATTTTCTGATTGTGAGGAAATCTGTCGTTTAACAACGCCATCATTATGCGGTAGAATATCTAATAGACAGACGTATAGGTTGGTACTACTTACTGCCTTTATTGACGTTATTTTAATTTAGGTTGTAACCGTTAACGTAAACGAGCCGAAACTGTAGGTAACTCTTAAGATGTTATAATGTTAAATAAAAGTTGTGTTGACAATTAGGGTTTAATAACGCAACCCTTACTTGGTAGGATTCCCATCAGGTACACGTCTGGGTGGGTACTACCACCTTGATTAAAATAATGCAGTTTTTAATCTGTTTAGGGTCAACAACGACATCACTAGGCGATAGGATTCCTATCACCTCTGCCTATAACAGTCGCAATTTGTCACAAGTGACGAACTGCACTGCGCCCGTAACCCTGAGACATACAGTTGTGAGACATAGTCTCATGTGCCTGTAATTTTTACTGGCTCTCAAGGAACACACACAAGTACCTAATGTGCTTGGCGACAGATTTTCTACTTGAGGCTGGTAGCTAGGCGGGCTAATGCAAAAAAGGTGCTCTTCCACCGTGCGGTGTTGCTCAAGCCGGTGGCGCGGCGGTGGTGATCGAACCAGGGACCTGAGACATTGCAAGTTATGGCTATTACCACTCGGTCATCATTGCTTCAATACACACACATTACTACACCATTTGAAATCACGGTAATTTTATGGGCCCTGAACCCTTTTAGAGTTTAGCGACGCAATCACTAGGCGTTAGGATTCTTATCAAGAAGACGTATGTGTGTGTAGTGTGTACCAACTTTATTGTAGTTACTGACTTCTTATGTGACTGAACCAAATAACAAATGAAAGTTGGGTGCCACGAGTACTAATAGGTATTGTATGGGTTACGTGCGCAGGAGATCGCTGTGCCGCGCCGCGCCGCCGCGCTGCCCCGCCACGAGGCGCTCATCTCCGTCGTTGTCGTGTCGCGTCATTGTCCATGCGCCTTGCACTTATCTACCTGCTGGCTACTACATACACTGCATCGCTAATGTGCACGTGTACAAGTCCTAGTGAATATGTATGTGACTTTGTCCAGCAACGTAGGTACTTCATATTTATTTTATGGGTTTGTCGCTATTTAATTTACTAATTAAGTATAAAGGGATGGTAGACCCAGTGTACATACACGTAATAAGAAACATCCGGTGGACAGTATGTATGATGTAGGTAGGTACCGTGGAGTTACCGCGTAGGCTTCGCTGTGGCTTGGTTGACTACGGGTGTGCGTGTACGTGTGTGCGTGTCTACGTACGTAGCTCTCTAGGTTACGTAGCGGCACACGCTCCGTTTTTGCTATATCTTTTGTTACGTTACGAAACAGATCCAAAATGTGTTAGAGAGTACAAGAAAATCTTAATGATTTTTTTATTAAGTTTTCAGAAATTTTTTTGAGCTTAACTTGTTCCTTGTGATGTACTGAAATTACCCTTAAGAGGTTATGCGTAAGTTACCAGTAACCCTGTATATATATAAATAAGTTAGATATATAAATATGCAAGTATGGCTTATTTTACGAGTCCTGCAACCGCTCGATATAGATAAATATAAATGCATGAAAGGCATATTTTACGAGTTCTGCGTCCGCTCGACATGGATGGCTTATTTAACGAGTTCTGTGTCCGCTCGACATAGATAAATATAAATGCATAGATGGCTTATTTAACGAGTTCTGCGTCCGCTCGGCATAAATGGCTTATTTAACGAGTTCTGCGTCCGCTCGATATATATAAATAATAAACTTTCACATTGACCTCATTCCTCATCACACATACAATTGGGAACAGAGCTCACACTCAGTGGCTTCCGAAAACCCTTCCATGTCAGAACCACACCGCAAATTACGAAACCGATAACCTATCAAAAAGCTTATGAGGGTGCATTCAATTACAATTGAAATTTATAAAAACTGTACAAGATATATGCATTTTTTTTTTTTTACAACCTTATTTATACCTAAATTAAATATCAGAGATAATGTTTATAGAGCAGTTTGAGCTTTTTCATAATTGTTGCCAGTAATCCAAAAAATTTAGTATGTATGTCTTCAAAAAAAAACTTTGTGCCAAAAAAATATTTATTAAATTAATTTTGAGTCATGCTATACCTTCTGTATAAATAAGGAACTTACCACATGACTTGCACTTAACTGGCATTGTGATGTGGCAGCCAACCGCACAGAGACAACAAGACACGTTCAGCAAGCAGTACAGTAGCAACAAAACGGCAACAGCTCGAAAAAGTTCAAACAGCAACTAAGGAGAAAAGCAATATAAAAAAAAAGTTAAAACAAGGTATAAAGTATCATGTAAGAAATTATAAAATGTATGTAAAATAATGTACAAAATATATGATATATAACGAGAGATAAAAAAAAAATAAAGTTAATGCCAAAGAGAGCCGAGAGAAATATGAAATACGAGCGTATTTATTTTAGAATTTAGAAGATATAGGAGGGGGGGTGGGTTATTTTAAAGTTGGGCGCCAAACTGTCACGTAATATAATCGTAGTGTGACTTAAAGGGTGACTTAAAAAAGAATGATAAAAATAAAAGAGGGAAAGTATAGAATAATTATAATATCATTTAAAACAAAAGGTTGGGCTCTCGTTATATCTCACTTAATTATAGGAATGTATAAAATTAGCCTACAAAGAAAGTTAAAAAAATAAATAGGAAATAAAAATAAAGAGAAAATCTAGCCGGCGGAATTTATGTGGAACCAGGAGCGCTTCGCCAGGAACGTAGAATAGATAGCAGCAGAGCAGAAGCGGGTGCGCCTCTTTGCAGGAGAATGGAGGCAGGCACACCTCACCAACACTTCGCCAGGAACGTGCGTAGAGAGCAGCAGAGTAGACGCGGGTGCGCCTCTCTGCATGCAGGAGAGTGGAGGCAAGCAGAGGTAGGAGGGCCTCGCCACAGGAAAGAGGAGGCAGGTACACCTCACCAGCACCTGGTCACCTTGATTTGCTGATCCGCGTATGTGCTTGTGGACTGACTCCGGTGAGCTGGTGGGAGAGAAAGGAATTAAGAACGGAGATAAGGGTGGCCGCGCTTGAGGGGCTTCGCCACGTAGCTCCCACCAACTTCAGGAGCACCGGATGTAGGGCCGCGTCGAGAGGGCTGCGCCAGTCTAGTCTTCCAGTGTTGGACCAGCAATCTTCTCAGGTGACTTCAGTTGTTCAGTGAGGGTTTCTTCCTGTACTGTATTTTAATTTTAGACTTTCTTGAAATCCAAGCAAAGAATGATCGAAGAAGCCGAATGTTCCGTTTATATAGGGCCGCCTGGCTTTAAAGTCGGAACCAAGAACATTAGGTTTTAATTCTTAGTTGCTAGCAATATTTGACATAAAATCACCAAATTTTGAATGCAACCTCATAAATTTTAGAAGAAATCGTCGTTTGACAACGCAATTTTGACTCAAGACAGTGTCATTTTTGACATGTTTACATTTGTGGAAAACCCAAGATATGAGGATAAATACTATGAATATAGTAAAAACAAACATACCAACGTATAGAGAAAAATGCGACTGATATAATATCAAAAATCACAAAAATAAGTGATTTAGGCTATAAAACAGGTAACCGTTGTAATTACTATCATAAAAATACTGTTTCTAGATAGAACAATGCATTCCACACATCACCAGCTAAAAATTTCATAAAACCATTCATTTTTCACACAGAAACATCAACTCGGAAATGTATGATGTTGCTACGAAAACCTATCTAGTTTTCTTGATTTGGCTTGCAAAGCCCTAAGCAAACAAAGGAAAAGCTATCAGCATGTCGAGAACCAAAAATCAGCACAAATCGGCGTCATATTCTATTCATTTTGTAAATTTTCAGATAAAAGCTTCAGTGTCCAGGATAATAAGGACTTATTAAAGTCGCAAAGAGCATATAACGAGATGAAATAAACCTATATATATGAAAATCAAAAGTAAAAGAATAGTACCACTCAAGTAGCAAAGATATATAAACACAAGAACTTATTTACGAGAAACAACTAAAATCTACGTGGAAAAACTACCATAAGAACCATCTAGAGCTCAATAAGAATCCCTATAACTATACGCACAACGAAACGTGCGCATAATATGAGTAATATGTACATATTCGAGTGAGGCAGTGCTGAGTATATAATGTACCAAGTTGCAGACATATACCTACGTTTAGAATGAAATCAAGGATAAAGCATCATCAGATAAATTATGGAAATGATTGTTAGTACAAACTATATTATTATTACACAAAAGAAAAGCTTAGTGAAAAATTAAAACCTTACACAGTCGAATCGGCCTCTCCCAACGCCAAAAGTTCCGGCCGCGGAGGCGACCATTAACGCCATGGTCGAATCGGGGCTGTCGTACGCGAGAGTAGCAGCAAGGCCTCCCTCCCCATCCCTAAAGCCCAATCACACATTGATAATCTCTTCCACAGACCCCAAAAACACCGGGGAAAAAGTGATAGAGAGAATTAGAGATGTGATCGATACAAAGAATACAGGGGCTAGGATAGACCGGGTGAGGAAGGCCCGGAATCAAAAAGTGATACTCAGTTGTGGGACGAGAGAAGACCTGAATGTCGTCCGGCAGCAGGTCCAAAAAAGCAAATCTTTAAAAGTGGAGGTTGCCAGGGCGTCAAATCCTCTGGTTATAATAAGAGACGTACTCTCCTATCACACCGACGCTAACATTGTGGAAAACATTTTGTCGCAAAACAAACATCTTCTGCAAGGCGTCGATGTGAAGGAGACTACAATCAAAGTAAAATACAGAAAGAGAGCGAGGAACAGCCTAGAATGCCACCCAGTGCTAGAAGTCTCCCCAGAACTGCATAAACGCCTCGTGGAGGAGGGAAAGGTATATGTCGGCCTACAACGGCGACCAGTTCATGACCAATCCCCTCTTATTCAATACTCTAAATGTCTGGGCTTTGGCCATACCAAAGCAATCTGCCAAGAAAGGGAAGACCTCTGCAGTCACTGCGGACTCTGAAATGCAAAAACTGCACGAGAGTACACGGGACAGCTGCGGACACAGCACATAACGCCTTCAGTGTATCATGCAAAAACTGCACGAGAGTACACGGGACAGCTGCAAACACAGCACATAACGCCTTCAGTGTATCATGCAAAGAAAAACAAAAGTGGGACGCAATAGCGCGGTCCCGCATAAACTATTGCTAAAGGCGACCAGGAGAACAACAGCTCAATTCCCCGAGATAATGACACAACCATGTTGCGCATCATCCAAGTCAACCTGCACAGATCCAAAAAAGCAACAATAGAACTCCATCAGGTGGCAATGCTAAAAGGTATTTCAATCGCCCTAGTACAAGAGCCATACGTCGGTTCAAGTGGCTTATTGAAACAAAACCCTGGCACGAAAGTCATCCAGTGCACCCTAAACCGCGAAACACCCGTGAAGGCAGCGATCATCGTCTTCAGTGACCGCCTGGAAGTCATTCATGACCCACAGTTGGTGACGGAGACGCGAACAACTGAAAATGATATGCCTGAGTGACTCTCCGGGACGGCGGCATGCTCTACAAATGTCGACCGTACCGTCCTTCAGGATATATTTCCGATAGTTGTCATCAGCATCATTACTTCGTCTGCAATTGCACAAGCAAAACCCTCGGTTTCTCCAAAGAGGTCTCCGAAGCGTAGCCAGTTCACCGAAGCGAGTAAGTCCACATCAGGCCCTTTTAGGGCCCGGATGAACCTCCCGTGCAGCTCCTTGCTTTTCCATACTGCCTTGCGGTCTTCGGTGCTCAGCACCGTTGGTTTGCGCCAGTTATCGTTCGCCAAGGAGAGCGGTGTGAAGCTTTTGTCAACCGTCACGACATCGCGATGCATCCCGCACTCATGGTTACGGAAATAATCCCTGAGACTGCACACTTCACGGTTGTGAAGGGTCTTGGCATTTAAAAAGCCACGACCTCCCCATTTCCGTGGAATGTACAGTCTCATAACTGAAGAGCGCGAGTGTAGCATGCGATGCAAAGTGAGCAGTTGACGGACTTTTCTATCCAGGACGTCCAGCTCAGTCTGCGTCCACTTCAGGATGCCAAAGGAGTATATCAGTAGAGGCATCACCCAACCGTTAAAGGCACGCGTCTTGTTGCCGCCCGACAAAAGACTTTTAAGTACTTTTGTCAGGCGGTAAAAGAAGCGTTCCTTTACCGATTTCTTGATGTCATCTACCGAAATACCCAACGACTCTGACATACCGAGGTACTTGTAGGACTCGACTTTGGAGAGAGATCTGAAAGTTATTGTCTCAGAAAGCTGCAAATTCGGAGAATTTACAACTTTCCCCTGCTGTACATGCAAGACCGCACACTTATCTACACCGAACTCCATCCTAATGGCGCTGCTAAAAATCTGTGTAATTTTTCGCATTTCCTTCAAGTCATGGCGTTTCAGCGTAAACAGCTTGAGATCGTCCATGTATAACAGATGACTTATAACCTCACCCTCTCTACGAAGTCCTAGCCCTGAATCCTTCAGCAAACTGCTGAGAGGGTTTAGCGCTAGGCAAAACCACAATGGACTCAGATTATCACCCTGGAAGATGCCTCGCTCAATCCTTATTAAGTCCTGCGGGCCAGAGGGGGTGTCGCTACCACCTGGTTGACGAAGGACTGTGGTCCACTGCCTCATACATGCAGCCAAAAAAGATTTCAGGGTTGTATCAATTTTATACAACTCTTATATCCTTTCCAGCCATGAATGAGGCACTGAATCATAGGCCTTCTTATAGTCAAACCAGGCAACAGAAAGAGACCCTCTGTTCCACCGAACTTGTTGGCTAATGGTCATGTCTATGAGGAGGAGCTCCTTAGTACCACGGGACCCAACCCTACATCCATTCTGAGCGGGGGCCAAAACATTGTTCGCAACAATATGAGTGTTAATTTTCGTGGTCAGAATGGATGTAAGGAGTTTGTAGATGGTAGGCAAGCATGTGATGGGTTTATAATTTTTCGGATCCGTGGTACTACCGGACTTATGGAGCAAGAAGGTGACACCGGTGGTCATGAAACGGGGAAGAGAACCAAGTTCGAGGGCTTCTTGAAATTGTGTTGCCAATCGGTCGTGTGAGCATCGAAACCATTTTATCCAAAAGTTGTGCAATCCGTCTGGGCCAGGACTTTTCCAGTTCTGGGTCGTACGAATTGCACAACTAACGTTTACGGGGTCTATATTAATAGGCGCCATGGATTTGATAGACTCACATTCCCGTTGAACAACATGAATCCAATCACCTTCTGTGTGCTCGACGGGCATCGACCAGATGCCACGCCAGAAATCATTCATGGCATTGGCATCAGGTAGCTGCCCGTCGGTCACACGCTGATCGGTTCCTTCCCACTTCCGGAATACCTTCTTCTGATCACTTTGAAAGTGGCGATTAAGCCAGTATCTATCCACACGCTCTCTGTAGCGACGAATACGACTTGCCCACGCATAGACCTTTTGTTTCAGGTAGTCGATGCGATCCGTGACACAGGCCATGTAGTCTCGGGGTAGGACACCGGTACCGGCAAAAGCCTGGGTCACGAAACGCATGACTCGGGGGCGGTTATTGCCACGACTGAAACAGATCAGCTTAGCTATGAGAGTCCTGAATGAGTTGATACACCGCTCGATCCGTACCTGCTATGCGGGCGCACATCCGGCGGGACGCGATGCTCGGTCAGTGTCCGGAAACTTGACACGAGCAACACGACACGCCGCAATGCGCTAGTCCGTAAATACGGGGCCAGCAAAGTATTCAGGGCTCCCATTAGCGCTAGATTGCGTCTATGAGTAGGCAAACGTGGTAGTCGCGGCCTAGAATCGGGTGTGTATCGATACTGGCTAATTGCATCTTCCAAAGCCCTCCTCACCTGCTCACTCACCTGGTTAGTTACGTTCATATTCGCATAATCTCCCTCATCGATTTCAAGATCAACCATTGCCGCTGGTGTCACCTCTTTTACCTTTAAAAAAACGGGGCTGTGAGCACTGTTGACATTGTAATCTGATACATCGTCTTAGTTTTGTGTGTTATGTATATTGGGCGCTGAGGGACCCGTAGACTGTGACATATTGCTTTTTAAGCGCTTGTAGTGTAAATTACCAAGTAATAATAAAGAAAAACTATAAAAAATATACACAATAAAATCATTCAGGCACACACTGACAAATGTCAAATTTATACGATGACTGCTTCGTTGGAGACTGCGCACAGGGCTCCATGTTTCCAAAGAGAACGCCCTCGGCGCGTTGTTTCCACGGCGACTTTATTTGAGAAACATTTTTGCCTTCGGAACATAGAATCTGGGTCCGATTGCGTGCCGATGACTTAATTTAATATCTTGAAAGCACTTTCTTATCCTTATCCTGACGGAAACACAGCAAAAACTGACAATGGGACTTCAGAAGTGGTTAAAGAACAAATAAACAAAAATATGTTGTTTATTTCTATTGAGTTCCTATTACTGTAACTTATTTGTTATTTTTGTGTATTATCTTCCAAACAGGAATAATTATGGGAAAATAAATTTAAATTAAAATTATTTTCAAGACTTGACTTGAGCTGTCAATGCAATATAATAATATAATAAATATCAATATATAATTATATAATAATAAATATATAACTATATAATAATATAATTCAACTTAAATAACTCGGTTGTTTTTTTGTGGGGCCACAAATTTGGTGTTTGATAATCAATGGGAGCAGATTTTTTTGATCGCTATGTCACAATGTTTGTACGTGCACCGCGCATGCTCAGTAGAAATGTACTTTTGTAACATTTTCTTTTAAACTGAAGCACGCCGCAAGTTCTTTAATCTTTATCGTATACGTTACTTAGGTAAAGGATTGATGAACACTTGTGTAATGTTGCCTTATATTTTCGCGATTTATTACACATAAATCGCGTACATTTATCATTATTTTTTCCGGACGTGGCGCCCAATTGATAACCTAATCATCTTGCCAACATATAACTAGCTCAACATTTTGCGAAAATCAAGGATTCTTACCACTTTGTAAGTAACCTTCATAAGAGTGTAGTAAACGCTTAAATTTAATAAAGGATTTTGACTTTAACTTTTAAGTCACAGTTAAGAGAAGTCAAACCTAAGTCACTTGTGTGTTAGTAAAGTAGCGGACACATAAATGATAAAATAAATAACTTACACTGAAATAAAGTTCGATCTTAACTATCTTAAATTCATTGCAGATAATATGTAAAACTACGGAGATTGGATGAGAATACGACTTTCTACTTATTTGCCTTTAATCTTTTTTTTTTTTTTTTTTATACTGAACTGGGTAGCACTTGACCACTATCTCACCTGATGTTAAGTGATGATGCGGTCGATGATGGAGCGCGCTTACCCAGAAGATACCTGTTCACTCGCGTTTTGAAGACCCCCATATTGTACTTAACCGGAAACACAGACTCAGGCAGGGTATTCCATTCCCTAGCGGTTCGTATAATGAACGAAGAAGCAAATCGCTTTGTTTGGGTAAATGGAATATCTACCATATAGCGGTGGCGCTTTGGAGTATCCCTGGATGTCCGGTTAAAGAATGGGGATGGCGGTATCAATCTTGCACGTTTATGAACCCATCATTGACTTCTTATCACTCAAAATTAAGGAAAATAAGTATCAATGACGTCACCTTTTTTATTTTATCTCGGTGATCTAAGACCTCTTTCATTTTCAACAAGGAATTTTTCGTGCCTCAAATATAATCAACCTAAATATTTAGCTTTTATTGCTATCTTTGAGCCAAAAACCAATACCTACTAAGTACTAATGAAATATTTCTTCTTAAATTTTTCTTCTTTTTTTATTATATTATTATATTATATAGCAATATAATATATTTCGATTAGGTACGTTATTCACATTTGTAAATAACTTGCTATTAGTAACTTACATAAGTCCATCGTTAACACTACAGTACACGCGCCCCTTTTTTTTACTTGAGTACACGCGTGGCATACTATGGTAGGCCATTATAAAATGTCAATAACTTGTATATTCCGAATTATTTTAATGAAAAATTAAATGGAACGGAAAAGGTTTTTATTTTTCTTAGTTTTACTACATCACTTTTAAGAATAATTATAAAGAAATAATAACAAATCAACCAATTAGTAAATATACAAGACAAGGTAACAAAAATGGCACTTCGGAGATCAACTTATTTTTTTTTTACTTCTAATTAAACTTTATTGCTGTGTTCTTTTTATTTCGTAGCATTCAAGACATACTTCTGCTTGGTTATCGGGATAGATCCATTTATTGCAACTTGTGACTTCAGTCGAGACCATGCTGTCAAATGTTTCGAAGTGGGGCCAAATGAACTTAGTCCAATTTAACCCCAAGAAGACACAAGTTTGTGCGTTTACCGCTAAGATATCCCCCTTTGTCGTATCCCTCCGTTTTGAAGACACTCCCCTTGCCACCTCTACTAGCATCGGAGTACTTGGCGTCGACATATCGAACGTCGTCCAATTTCGCTGTCACTTGGAAGATAAGGCTAAGTTAGCCTCTAAGAAGCTCGGTGTGCTCGGAAAGGCGAGGCGGTACTTCACGTCGGCCCATCGCCTGCAACTTTATAAGGCTCAGGTTCGACCTCACATGGAGTACTGCTCTCACCTCTGGGCGGGAGCTCCCCAGTACCAGCTTCTTCCATTTGACCGCGTTCAACGCAGAGCGATTCGAATCGTTGACGATCAAGTTCTCTCCGGTCGGCTCGACCCTTTGGCTTTGCGTAGAGATGTTGGATCACTCTGCATCTTTTACCGTATATATCACGGGGAGTGTTCTGAGGAACTGTTCGATTTACTACCTGCAGCTCAATTTCGCCACCGGACTTCCCGACAAAGCGTGATGTTTCATCAATTTCATGTCGACGTCTGGAAGTCCACAACCTTGCGATTTTCACGGCATTTTCTACCTCGCACTGCCACATTATGGAACCAGCTGCCAGGTGAAGTATTTCCGAACAGTTACGACTTAGGAACCTTCAAGAAAAGAGCATATTCCCTCCTTAAAGGCCGGCAACGCATCCTCGAGACCTCTGGTGTTGCGGATGTTTGTGGGCGACGGTGATCACTTACCATCAGGTGAGCCGCCTGCTCGTTTGCCCTCCTATCCCATAAAAAAAAAAAAAAAAAAAAAAAAAAAAAAAAAAAAAAAAAAGTCTTGCACCACTTTTTTGTCGATCGATCTCGGGCCCTTGAGCAAATTGCACATGGACCAACTTATCCTATCTTTGACTTAAAATCGTGTTGAGAGTCTTGGGGTTCTTGAACTCTGCGCCCAAAAGTACTTCTATTCTGAATTTAAATTGTCGTGGAAGCGTTTCGGTGAATTATAAGCGGTTTTATCAAATTGAAGGCCAATTCTTGCAAATAGTTACGCCTGACTATTTTTTCGCCAGAGGAGTTCATGTGATTGAATACCAGAGCGTTGATTCCAACAGTGTTCATAAAATCAATAAATATTACTAAAAGCTCGACGGCAGTTACGTTGACCACTATATTTGCCTATACAATTTCCAAACCAGTACCCTAAGAGTGGTCCCAAAAATTCTTTATATTACCCTGCCCATTTCCCGACACTCCTATGACGTATAAATATACCCAGAAATGCTCTCATTTCTACTACAACAGTGGGTTTGGCTATTTCATCTTCACTGTCAATAAAATTATTCCTTCATCTTCAGTATCTAGCTCATGCAGCCATATTTCCACTTGTGAATGACATAATTGGATCTATAAATGTATAAAAATACTAAAACAAGAAAAAGCATATGCTATAACAATTTGTAACCAATAAGTAAATAATAATAATTTAATATAAATACATATAAATACGTTATTATTAAGAAGATACTATTATAATAGCTATATTAATCGATAATAGACCAAAAGTTACATACATGAATTTGGTACACCAATACACGCGCGGACTACTTTAGTAGGCCCGCGCTTTTGGCGCCAAATTGCTTGTACGTGAGTACTCCCTAGGTTCTCACGGGGTACTGAGTTGTGTCAAATATACCAGACGAGGATTACCTGGAATCACTAGCGTCTAGCGCGATAAATTAAAAAAATATTGCAAAAAGAATCACCCTGGTCTACTATAGTAGGCCGCGCGTGTACTCTAGTGTTAAAAACAGTTTTAGTTCCATACCCAACCGTGAAACCACAATTTTACGATGATTTCAATCAGATTTTGTTAGTAACTAACTACGAATAAATATGTAACTCGAGCTCAAAAACAGCAAAACGCAAACATTACCGCGGCGGGCGTGGTTTAAAAAGTGTAATTTCTAAGCAATCCTATCATGATCACGGGTATGGTTTCGAACTGTGTAGATCAGCTTAGTAGGATCTACACAGTTCGAAACCATGGTCCCAACCATGGTTTACTACTGTGGAAATGATGGTTTGCACCAAATTACGTTTGACTTTCCAACGCCCTTGGATTGTGAGCATGCGTTGTCAACCGTGGTGGGCAACCACTATTTCCCACTGTGTAGACGCCGGTCGCAAACCACGCGAGGGCAGTATGCCGCTGCTGGCGGCGAGAGCGCACGCATGGCGGGAGCGCACGCACAGCGCGTTTCCCTCTTTGAGATACGTAGGTATAAAAGCCAAGACCAAATATAATGCATTATTTATGACATATTTTTCTTCCAAATTTATACAAAGATAGTAATTTTAAAACGATTAAATTAAGCGATATCGTATGTAGTTTGGCCTTCGTTGGATGCGTGTTATCGGCGCGGGAGTTCGCAGAATACAAGCCGCTAGGCAAGGCCAATGGGCAGAGCCCGTGGTTTCGAACAGTGTGTAGCAAATTCAGACGGTAGTTTGCAAAAAGCCGCTCATTAAGGCCAATGGGCGGAGCCCGTGGTTTCGAACTGTGTAGATCCTACTTTAGTGTCACGGGGCTGCCAGTGGGTTCAAAAACTTGTTCTAATATTGCTCTAATCGACCTACCTCACAGGCACCATATTTAGTTTGGTCCAAATATAGTTTTTGCCACGTTATATAAATTTGGTAAAACCCTACTAATGCCGCCGTGGATATACATTCTTGGATTGATATTATGGTTGTCCTTGACAGGCCAAAGTCTTTCAGTAGGTAGGTTATATAGGCTTTTATGCTTTAATATATTCTATTATAATATACAAGAATGAATTAATTTAAAAAGTAAAAATTATGACTGCAATTTATTTAATTTTTTTATCGTTCCTTTGGAATTAAAAGTGTAAGCTATATATTTATGAAATTGCTTTTTGAAGCCCTTTATTTTAAAATCCCGCTCGATGTGTTTGAAACAAAAAAAAAATCTCGCAATATAGCGCCTTAAATACGCCAGTTTATTTTATTATTATTTTTATGTACTGAGTTTCACTTGGGTTATCAAGATCTAATGATATATCATACATCAAAAGTGGTTCAGCCGCTTAGAAGTTATGGATAAAATTATAGGTATTTAATGTTGAGTGGGAGTAGCCCATAGGTATAGTAGACTATCATAAGACCGATCGTGTATCTACCTTGGTGTCTTCTTGTTTTATTTGTTGATTGTAAGTAGCAAGAAGAAACAAAAAGAACCAATAGATCAATTTTTTTCTTTAATCTGGTTATAATACTCGATCGCAAGATATTCAATGCATGCGCTTGTATAACGTAGGTAATGCACGAAAGAAAAAAATATGCAGGATCAAAAAACTTATATACGTTATATTTTGTAGGAATCGTATTCGGTTACGAAAGATATAATAACAGAAAGCATTTTTTGGCATAGATAAAAATGTAGGAATAGATGAAACACCGACGGACGGACGGACGGGTGGACAGCGAAGTTTCAGTAATAGGGTCCCGTTTTTACCCTTTGGGAACCCTAAAAATAGTAAATAGGACACTGCAAGATTATCTTTATAAATAAAAATTACGGGTCACGTTCTTTGTCCGCAATGGACTCCTAAACTACTGAACTCATTTTAAATTTGATTTGCATACCGTGTGCAATTCAAATTGAAAGATAGGATAGCTTACATCACAATTTAAAGTCGTAATTAATTACCCGTGCGAAGCCGGGGAGGGCCGCTAGTAATCAGTACTATATATCAGTATCAGTACTTAATATTATAAATGCGAAAGTAACTCTGTCTGTCTGTTACGCTTTCACGCCAAAACTACTGGACCGATTTGAATGAAATTTGGTATGCAAACAGTTTGAGACCCGGGAAAAACATAGGATAGTTTTTATCCAACTGCGCAAAAAGAGGTTAATGTTTTTGCGCGATAACCGACATAGGCGCGCCCGGAAAGCTAGTTATACCTATGTATATAAATCTTGTAGTTGTAGATAAAAACCGCAAAACAAACACTTTATTTTATGTTATATGGGTAATCAGTGAAAATAAACATCATTTATTTCTATTTCTTTGTTTAATTTCGGTGAACTAGAATTTATTAAATAATCAATTAGAATCTATGACGTAGTACGGTATTTAATATGGATATTATTCAGTATAAATATATTAGAATTCCTAAGCGCAAGGAACAGTATTGGCGTGCACTGAGCTGCAGTCTATGTCACATCTATTTTTATTTTTTTGATTGTAAGTAGTTTCAACATTAATATAGTTTAATTATATTAATTATTTTAAGTGTCCTCCATGATGCAATTTCAATTTGATAAAAAAAACTTTCAAATTTTTTCCTGCAGTTCGGTTATAGCCAGAAATTGTCTAATACAGAGTTCCTCTAAAGCTATTTTTTAATGTGACATGATTCAACTGACACTCACACAAGGCTACCCGAGAAAAGTATTTAGAAATAAATGTATGATTGTTTATATTTTATTATGTAGGTAAATATTTCAATAAATTTGTACACTAAGTATATAGGTACAAATTTTTTTCTTACAGCGTCGCATTGATTAAACAGTGTTATGTTGTAATTGATTTTCTAAATAAAATAAATAAATAGTAAAAAAAACCACCACTGAACTGTAAAATGTATGATTATTAGTTTGAAATTGTATTTTTCTTCTCCATATGGATTGTTTTGGCCGTGTTGCCTAAACTTTTATCCCTAATTTTTTTTTTTTTTAACTAAGTGAATAATATGATGATTTTTTAAATAAGTGATAAATATGAACCAACCTGTAGTATGAAAATATGAATATTTTCCGTTAAAATTGATATATACAATAATGCGAATTATGTGAACAAAAACAATTGTAGTTAACCTAGCCTTGCTGCAAAAAGAATAAACTGTAGAATATTTATCAATTACCAACCGAAGAAGTGAATTTAAGTATAGAATTTACGTGTTCGGCTTCAGCTGAAACCAAGATCATATGAATTGGATCTGAAAATCGTTTTATGGTCAGAAATTATTTTTAATTTAATCTTTAAAACTAAATCAGCTTTCAATTTCATTACTTCATATTTTCGTCACGAAATTTTGTTTAAATTTGCTTGTGCGTTCTGTGAATTTTGTATTTTACTATAACCTAAAAAAATGCAGTAATTGTATCAACTCTGTGTGAAATATCAATTAATACTTTGTACACGACTAACACATATATACATAAAATTTCGTTATATTTAAATTTTCAGATCAACACTGCATTTATTTCCTAAGTACAAAGATGACACCAACTCCACAAGAGCACGTCTCCGTTCCTCAGTTGAAAGATGTAGTACAACCTGAAGATGGAAACAGGGTCGTCATCTCTGGCATGGCAGGCCTCTACCCACAGTCAAGATACATCAAAGATTTTGAGAAAATTCTTTACAATAAGGTATATTCGACTGTACTGTACTGTAACAGCCGGAGCATCCACTGCTGAACACAGCCTCCCCTATTAAGAGGGTATTTGCCATAATCCCCGCGCTTCTGGCAGGTCGCAGTATAAGTTGGCAGTTCTTTAGAAGGCGCTGCTGCCCACCTTCCAGTATTTTTCCCTTAGTCGCCTCTTACGACACCCACGGGATGATATGGGGAGGTGCAATTCCAACCCGGCACCTCACGGGTCGACTAAATAAATCAAAAAGCAAACAGTGTCTATTCAAAAGTCAACATTTAGTATTATTATGTTTTGAGATGATGGTACTCTAGAGTAATTAGCCGTTTACAGTCCTAATTAGAGAAACAATTTAGGCATTGCTTCTCCACTGTTTATCTACGTGTGTAAGTACCGTTTTTAAAAACTACGATATTTTATGTTTAATCTAAGATTAACTACTCCGAAAGTAATAACGGGTACTAAGATACAAAGGGGTTTAGTTTTTTATAATACAGTTAGATTATATATGTAGGAAAACAGAAGTGCAAGTAACGCTACGTCGTAATTGCCAGGATTTAATCACTTTGGTCGATCAGCCGACGATACGAACTAGTCCAAATTAGACTTTATGGGTTTATCTTATTATGTCTTCATTTAAGTCAAGAAAAACCACTATTATTTCTACAAGATAACTATTTTATTCTACTAAAGATAGAAATAACTAAATTTAACCGGTTATTTTATTCAAGTTATCCATTGGAAGTGTTACTGTTTTTTATATTATTATTCCAGCATTTTCTCAACTGCACAAAAATACTATTTGGTTATATTTTTCTCAGTGCAAAGAAGAAATAGTAGCAAAGAAACTAAATAAACTAACGAATACAACAGACATACCCATAAATATTTTTTTTTTTGTGTATTTCTCTACAAATAAGACATCTTATAAGGAACATCTAAGAGAAAACAACAATTATAGTCCAAGTATTTTTGTGCCAAAATATAATAATTGAATAATTAAGATAAAGGGAATTAATAGTAATAAAAGGAAATAATTGTATGAGTTATTCGTATAGAAAAATGGTATGAATTAAATATTTCATTCTTTAATATAATTTTAAAATAAAGTACGTAATTTTACGGTGTGGAACGTAAGCGTAGTGACATTTGCTAAATTTCATCATATCTTTGTATATCTGGTGTGTTTTTTCGCGTTAGCATCTTTCTTTCTATGTTAATAGTAATTGCGAAACGATTATTTATTGCTGATTTCACTATTTTTTTTTTGTTTGTAACAAATTACATGAATATAAGTTAAAGCACAGGTAAAGCAGATGGACTTTCGGATGAGATCCTGACCCAAATTGGAAACATTCAATTGAGTCAAGTTAGGATACATTGGCACCGTCAGACGATCAGTGACACTAATTTTATTGTATGGGATTGCGAGCACCCGATTATGTCCTTGAACTCAATGTCAATTAAGACGAAACGACGTATGTTTCTGGAATATGAACATATCTTCATCATCATCGTTTTTTTTAGGTGAACCCAATTACGTCAGAGGATCTACGATGGACGTATAATCACCCCGAGGTAACGAAGTTCACAGGAAGTGTACCTGACCTGGAACGTTTTGACGCACAATTTTTTAAAGTGCACTTCCGACTTGGTTCTAGTATGGATGCTATGTCACGGAAGATCTTAGAGCAAGCTTATGAAGCTATTTATGACGCTGGTGAGGACTGATTTTCATATTCCTAAAGTAGTTTTATTTTAGTAAAGAACCCTGAGAAATAAACATTATACTACATTCCATAAAAACAAGGCAAAAATCTGCCAACGTCATTAATGGTCCGTGAGAAAATAACTTCAATGATTTTAAAAGAAACTGTTATCAAAACTGTTGCCCACTAAAATAAAACTTCTTCTTCTTCCTACTTTCACCCTACGACAAGTATGGGTTCGGCACAACATGTATATACTAACTCGAAGTGTAGTTTGCTATTCTAATATAAAAGCTTCATTATTGACTAATCAAAGAACTTTGCTAACGCTCTCTGTTTTGGTAATAAGTGGTATACTTCAACTCAACACTAGAGTAAAGCCAAAACTTCTTCTTTTTCGCTACCTTCACTACGTAATCTTTTATCTGGCTACGTATCGCCACAATCGGTAGACTGGTACTTTCGACGCACAAGTTTCAAATTTTAATTGTTGTCGCTCCTCAAAAACATTGTACTGCATATCCTCCTCACTCATGTAACAGCCATTTTTGGAACTAGGTCTTGGATCGACCTCGTCCATTGCTACTCAATAACTCAATATAAAAAACGTCGTACTTATTATGTTTTTTTTTTCTGTTTCAGGCATGAGTCCTGAACACCTGTCGGGCAAAAAAGTTGGTGTGTACGTAGGAACTTGCTTTTCTGAAACCGAAAAAGCATGTTTTTACGTGGCGACCAGTAGAACGGGATTTGGTATTGCAGGGTAAATTTTATGACAAGTTTATAACATTTACTAACGTTTTTAACTTTTTGTTATCGATAAATAAATTAAGAACTTAATGCAGCCACAGTCAATATGGATCAGTCTTTCAATTAGTCCTGCCATAGAACATGTGGCTATCTACATGAGCTCCTGGCGTGGAAATATGGCAGCAATAATGTTCTACGTTAAAGTGTTATCTTGACACCAATTTTAGGGCGATGCCCCGTCCACCCACTGGACTTTCCCACTGGTCCACACGGACGGAGAATTCTAGTTTCCCCGTCCACCCACTGCACTAGAGTTGGAACCAAATCAACTGCCTCATCGATATTACAAATAATATTTTTTTTTGCTATTGGATTAACTCTGAGGAAAGGCCTTAGATGTGACAGCTGTCAAAGTGATAGTTGATGTTGCAGTTTTCAGTTTCGTTTCTTGTTTGGGATTTTTTAAACTAATCTATAAAATTAAGGTAGCTGTGAGGTGTGACAGCTGTCAAAGTGACAGTTTATGTCAGATAGACAAGTGTGATTTGTGACAGGTGTCAATGTGACGTTGGTGTCGTATTTTATGTACTTTATTACCTTTCGTTTTCATGACATCTGTCAAACGTTTATAGATCTCATAGTGATCTTAATTTCAAATGACAGCTGTTAAATTTAAAAGTATTTTATCACGGCAACTATTGATCCTAGACTACTAGTTTCTTCACGGATATGATACATCTCGTAGAGATCTTCATTTCGGATGACAGCTGTCAAATCGAAAAGTGTTTTATCTCGGCAACTTTTGATCCTAGACTACTAGTTTCTTAACAGATATGATAGATCTCATAGAGATCTTCATTTCGGATGACAGCTGTCTAATTTTAAAGTGTTTTATCTCGGCAACTATTGATTCTAGTCTACTAGTTTCTTAACAGATATGATAGATCTCATAGAGATCTTCATTTCGGATGACAGCTAATTTTGAACTGTTTTATCTCGGCAACTATTGATTCTAGTCTTTTTTTTTTATGCTTGATAGGTTAGCCTTTGACCACTATCTCACCTGATGGTAAGTGATGATGTGGTCGAAGATGTTGTTCAGGCTAACCTAGAATTACTGGCTCTCAAGGACAGCTGCCGGAACACACCGTTAGGTGCTTGGCGACAGATTTTCAACTTGAGCGTGGTAGTTAGCCAGGCGGGCATTTGCAAAGTGCCCTACCACCATGCTGTAACGACTGCCATCCTAAGACAACAACCGGGACCGACGGCTTAACGTGCCCTCCGAAGCACGGAAGCGCTCAGTAGTAATGTCATGAGCGGTCACCCATCCAACTCATGACCGCGGCGGACGTTGCTTAACTTTGCTGATCGATTCAGAATGGTTAAGCAAACTTCGCTACGAGTGCTCAAAACCTACTAGTCTCTTAACAGATATAATAGATCTCATAGAGATCTTCATTTCGGATGACAGCTGTCTAATTTTAAAGTGTTTTATCTCGGCAACTATTGATCCTAGACTGCTAGTTTCTTGACAGATATGATAAACCTCATAGAGATCTTCATTTTGCATGACATCTGTCAAATTTAAAAGTGTTTTATTTCGGCAACTATTAATCCTAGGCTACTAGTTTCTTTACAGATATGATAGATCTCATAGAGATTTTGATTTCACATGACATCTGTCAAACTTGAAAGCACTTAAGTAAAATACAACATCAAATGCCACTTTGACAGTTTTGTATCTTAATTCAATCTCTAAAATCTAGATACCATTTTTTTAGGTCGATTGTCCACCAAATGTGATATAAAAATTAATTATGTGACATAAAATTTCAATAATTTTCATATACATCATTCATAAATATTACACGTGGTCTTAGGGCATTTTGCGAATGTCCGCCTGACTAGCTACTACCCTCAAGTAGAAAATCTGTCACCAAGCACCTAACGGTGTTTACCGGCAGCTGTCTTCGAGAGCCAGTAATTCTTGGTTAGCCTGAACAACACCTTCGACTACTTACCATCAGGTGAGATCGTGGTCAAAGACTAAGCTATCAGGCATTAAAAAAACATGATTTTCATTTCCTGTAAGTAGTATAGAAATGGCCATACAAAAACCTATAATACTACCAAGGTGGGTGGTATAATGGGCAAAAACCCGTGTTATTGGTCCTAAAGAATTATTGCTACGACACTGATGTTTAATGTTAAACAATCGCTATTGGATTATTTCTTTATTAACTTTAACTACTAACAGCAATGAATAAATAAAGACTTAATGACATTTGTATATCCTACGTATGTAAAACTAATTTCTTCGTTTATGTAATTTATATTATACCTAACAAGAATTTCTTATAATGAAATATCAATATAATTAAAGGGTGGCCATTTAACAAAAGATCAGTCCCATTTTGCATGGTTGTAGGGCATTTTGCGAATGCCTGCCTGGCTAGCTACCACCCTCAAGTAGAAAATCTGTCGCCAAGCACTTAACGGTGTATTCCGGCAGCTGTCCTTGAGAGCCAGTAATTCTAAGTTAGCCTGAACAACATTTTCGCCCACATCATCACTTACCATCAGGTGAGATAGTGGTCAAAGGCTAACCTATCAAGTATTAAAAAAACAATACGTTAAGTTGCATATCTAATGAATCGCAAAATGACGTTGCATTAGCAATTGACGATGCAAAAATCTATATCAGACGACCCTGTGACCACTAGAAATATAACGAACCCTTGCAAGACAAAGGCCTCAACTACACTTCCTACTTTTGGTAGCACAAAGCATGCTGTTTATACCCTGTTTAGGCTAAAAAAAATTAAGTGTTTTATTAAAACACTGAGTAGATATTTAGAATACTTTTAAAATATTTGTTTTTATTAGGACAATATTTACCGAGATAAAACACTTTTAAATTTGACAACTGTCATCCAAAACGAAGATCTCCATGAGACCATTCACTTTTGTGAAGAAACTATTTGTTTAGCATCAATAGTTGCCGAGATAAAACACTTTTAAATTTGACAGATGTCATCCGAAATTAAGATCTCCATGAGACCTTTAACTTTTGTAAATAAACTATTGGTCTGGGATCAATAGTTGCCGAGATAAAACACGTTTAAATTTGACAGCTGTCATCCGAAATGAAGATTTCAATGTGATCTATCATATCTGCGAAGAAACTAGTAATCTAGGATCAATGGTTGCCGTGATAAAACACTTTTAAATTTGACAGCTGTCATCCGAAATGAAGATCTCTATTAGATCTATCATATCTGTGAAGAAACTAGTAGACTAGCGTCAATAGTTTCCGAGATAAACCCCATTTTAATTTGACAGCTGTCATCTGAAATGAGGATCTCTATGAGATCTATAAAAATTTGACAGATGTCATGAAAATGAAAAGTAATAAAGTACATAAAATACGACACCAACGTCACTTTGACACCTGTCAAAAATCACACTTGTCTATCTGACATAAACTGTCACTCTGACAGCTGTCATACGTCAAAGCTATCTATATTTATAGATTAATTTAAAAAACCCTAAACAAGAAACGAAGCTGAAAACTGCAACATCAACTGTCACTTTGACAGCTGTCACATCTAAGGCTTTACTTGAGAGTTAATCCAGTAGCCAAAATATATATTATTTGTAATATCGATGAGGCAGTGGATTTGTTTCCAACTCTAGTGCAGTGGGTGGACGGAGAAACTTGAATTCCCCGTCCACCCACCAGTGGGAAAGTCCAGTGGGTGGACGAGGCATCGCCCCAATTTTATTCTCATCAAATGTATTTCATCCAAAGCCAACTTACTCTTCTATACTTTTGAGTAATGCATAAAGAGAACGCTAACGAATATATATATATTAGGGAGTGCTGGTGCTGGAAGAAAGATAAACCAAGTTGCGTGCCAAAAGTTAACTTTTTTATGAATAAAGTTTTCATCACATCAGTCAGCAGGGGCATATTTAATAAAAAGATAAGTCATTTGTGATGTTTTAACATTATCATAGATGCAGTAAAGCCATGTTTGCGAACCGCATATCCTACTGGCTCAATGCCAAAGGTCCTTCTGTGTCCATCGACGAGGCTTGCTGCAGCTCCACTGCCGCCCTCGAACAAGCTTTCAAGGACATATCACGTGGCGAGTGTGAATCAGCTATTGTTGGTGGAGCAAACTTGTGCTTACATCCACAATCTTCAGTACATTATGGAAGGTAATATTTGTTTGCTGAATTTTCATAACCTATGATTATCTCATTATTTTAAATTCTCAATTAACTAGCTTGCCTGTTTAATTAACTATCTACATGCAGGATTAATTTTGTGCATAAAAATTGCGTTCTATTTTGTTTTTAAATTATGTTCAATATGGATAATAATATAGTAATAATATGTTATAAATAAGTACTTCAGTACCAATATTATAAATGCGAAAGTAACTCTGTCTGTCTGTTACGCTTTCACGCCAAAACTACTGGACCGATTTGAATGAAATTTGGTATGAAAATAGTTTGAGACCTGAGAAAAAACATAGGATAGTTTTTATCCAACTGCGCAAAGAGAGGTTAATGTATTTGCGCGATAACCGACATACGCGCGGACGGAGCTGCACCCGGAAAGCTAGTATTATGATATATATCCATGCAAACACATATATTATAAATGATAATATTCATGTATAGTAATATATATATTTTGATTAAAGTATAAAATGACAATCACACTTCTCAAAGTTATTTGAATTAATCATAGGAATTGTGAAAGAAGTTGCGTTTCTAGCCCAGCAAGTACGCTCGCTATGTGCATCTTGCTTAAGAGCAGTTCAAAACACATTTACTCTCTCATAAAACGCACATATTATGAAAATATGATTTTGAAGCAGTGATAGTTCAGTGGCATTGGCTATGGTCTGCCGCGCAGCAGATCCATGGTTCGAATCCCGCCGCCGGCCGGCTTGAGCTACATCGCATGGTGGAAAGGTATTTTTCGAGTACCCGCCTTGCTAGCGACCACCCTCAAGTAGAAATTCTGTCGCCAAGCACCTAACGGTGTGTTCTGGCTTGTTACGAAATGCATCTGTTATAGGCAGCTGTGGTTAGTCCTCTTAACATCAGATGGGCCACAAGCTTGTTACGTCACATTAACATAAAAAAGCGTCAACAGAGTTGCATACCCCCCAAAAGACAACATTCATCTAAGCTTGAATCAAAACTTTATAAACAATTTTTAGTTGTTTTATAATCAATCTGAGCAGTATAATTGTAGTCTAAGACTAAGGCGTAGTAAATGGTTTTTCTAAAATAAAGCTTGGCATCCACGTGGACGATATCATCCATTTATGCATGAAATTCCATTGTTTTCGATATCTTGGATCCCAAGGGATTAAATTACGATCAGAGTTAAAATGTTCTCGACTATTTTGACCTCTATTAAAGTATGTAATCCTTACAAATTATAAGCTAGATTCGCAAATAATTTCATTAAACTCCATTTTCAGGATCATGAACATAAGTATGGACGGTAAGACGAAATCATTTGCACAAGATGCCGCTGGTTGTGCAAAATCAGAAGCTATTAATGTACTATTTCTACAGAAAGCTAAAGATGCGAAACGGTAAATATCATTATATTATTAAATTATATATACAATAGTTAATATTTAGGTCTTAAATTTTTTTTAAGGTTTTTTATTTATAAAGTCCTGTTTATCTTTATTTCACTGTCTTCCTTTCATAATTTCACCTTTGTGGTCAAAACAAAATATAACTCATTTATAACGCGGCGGGCGTGTTTTGAAAAATGTACCATATGGTGCTCTCAGTTTATCGAATAGACTTAAGTCATTAGGTTGAAAATATGTCACGGTCTCCTTAACAGCTGTTACCTTAAAACTATTTCTATGTTGTTTGTAGTCTAAGGCTGAATTGCACCAAATTTGACGATGGTTAAACGTGCAAAAATATTCAACCTCATTCCCAAAGGATAACTAAATTAATACCAACCCAGCCATAACATAAAATTAAAACTGGAATATATGACACCAACTGTCACTTTGACAGCTATCATACTTAAGACACACTTTGAGGTAAAATTTATGTTATTTTCAGTCCAGATACGAAATCAAAACTGAAAACAACGACATCACATGCTACTTTCATAGCTGTCACACATCTAAAACCTTTTTCCAGATTATTTTTTGCCATTTTTACCCCATATATGACAGAAAAACTAAAAAGTACAACAACTATCACTTTAATAGCTGTCCACCTGAGATATATTTTGAAGTAATTTTTATGTTATTAGCACAAATACCAAATTAATACCCATAAATCTGACATAATCATAAATAGACACTTTGACAACTGTCCCACCTAATATTTATTTCTAGGTTTTAAATTAATTATCAGTTCAAATATGGAATGAAAAGTGGAAAATACGACATTAGCTCTCACCTTAGACCTACTTTTAAGTTTTAATGTCACTTGTAGCCCATATATCACATATTAACTGGATGACACAACATCAGTTGTCACACTGACAGCTGTCATACCTAGGTTAAATTAAATAATATATTGTTTCTAATAACTACAGTCCATCAACTTCATTAAGTACAATGGAATAATACAAAATAATATTTGTCATACGGGGAACGCCGCCAAATGGTAGAGGGCTAGACTACTTATACTGTCTGTGAGTCTGCAATGGCCTTAATAATAAATTTCACTATTTTATTTTATTTAAACAAACTTTTAATTTTCCCCTATGATAGTTAAGGTAAAACAACTATAGCAAAAAGTTTCGGCTCGAAGGAATAAGGTTCTGGTGGCCGATTAGAATAGTCAGCCAACGCGAAATCTGAAGATGCGGGTTCAATTCACGACCGAAACAAAAAAATATGTGCTTCAATTATTTGAAAATCTGATTTTTGCTCAGCATGCGGTATTGTATTTTGATTTAGAAATACAATGCAAGCGATATAGAAATGAAAGGTTGTGCTGGTTTTCTTATTTGTGTTATTGATGAGTCCGAAATTAAAGCAGTAACTAAATGAAAATAACGTTTCTTTATATATTATTAGCTGACCCGGCGAACTTCTTACCGCCATATTTTTATCTTGTTTATGTTGTTCATACAAACCTTTTCCTGACAATAACAAACAATCCCGCATATGACCATAATTTTGCATCTCGTAAATTTTTAATTTTACAATGTAATCCGAGCATGCGTTATAGCAAATATAAGAATAATAAAAATAACAAACACATAAAAGAAAGATTTATCCAAGTTGGTGCAGTAGTTTACAAGCATGCATGTAGAAACATTTCGGTGATTCATTTTTATTTATATAGATTATTCTTAGCCCCAGTTAAACCTTATGTTTACCTAACACAGACGCTCAGAGTTGGTTTATAACAGATGCCCTGATAATTATAACAGGGCGTCTGTGTGCAACAACACTATTCATAGGTTTGTTTGTATTGTACTCGGATATTTATTTGAAAGACATTATTGAACATTCCCTATTTTTAGATGGAAACTACATATCCAGGAATTATTCATAAGGTCAAGCTCAGATATAACCTGATTATTCTGACATTTTAACAGCGTCCACCAAGAGTAGACAATTCAAAATGTATTCTAGAACGATCATGTTATGCAATTATATTTTGTATGATTAAAATAATTAGATCTAACATTAAACGATAATACATTTCAGAATGTATGCAGAAGTAGTACACGTCAATTGTGAATTTGTATCAATATTAAATGGAGAAACTGGTCCAAGATATGGATTTTATCGTAACCCAGATGATATCACTCGCTTTTTAAACAAGTTTTATGCTAATGCCGATGTTCTTCCTGTTGATGTTGAGTACGTTGAAGCATTTGGTTCAGGTAAGAAAAAAGTTATTACTTAAGTTTGAACTATTAAACTTTTAAGTATATTATACGAATATATTAATCTTTTTGTAATAAACGTATTGTACAATTTGATTGTGATTGCAGCTGTCCCAGAAGTAGATAAATCCGAATTGGAAGCCATAGATGAAGTATTTTGTAAAAACAAAAGTGAACCACTACTAGTTGGAAGTGTAATGTCTAACATAGGATATGGAGAAGCAGCTTCAGGAATATCTGCGGTGACAAAGGTGAACAATATATTATCTAGAAAAGTGATCCAAGTAAAACATTGCATTTAAACTTCACAGCCAGGTTTTAAATTTCAGGTTTTACTGGGATACCATAATGGAGAGCTGGCAGGAAATCTACACTGTGAAAATCCAAGAAAAGACATAGTGGGTCTGCAAAAAGGTCGAATGCAAATAGTGACGGACAACCAGCGCTTTCGGCGAACATATACCGCTGTTAACAGTATGTCCGTCACAGGAGTTAATTCCCATGTATTGTTACACGGGCGTTATAAGCCTAAGGTAAGAAACATATATTATAATTAATTATTTTTGCATTTGCGAACTTACTAGATAAAGCTTATTAACCTATGGTCAATTTAACTTTTCAGGATCTTGATCTCTATAAAACAAACATTCCACGCCTTGTGACCGTATCTGGTAGACAAGATTCTTCAGTAAAAAAGATCTTCGGTCATTTAAAGTCCAAACCAATCGACCCCGAAGAATTAGCACTGCTTCATAATATACATGAAACTAATATATCTGGTCATTTAGGAAAAGGTTTCATTATTCTAGGTTAGTGATAACATTAATAAATACTTAACATATCTCAGTAAAACAAATTTCGTTCAATTCCACCATCCAATTCGACCATAATATATCAACAAATATTTGTAGCATTATTAATTCCGGATAAATTCATAATTCAACTCATATATAATGAATCAATCGTTCATGTGGTCTTTAGATCTTACATAAAGACATTAAACCCGTGATACCGAGTTAAGAACCTGGTACAAAGCTCGTGGGAGGCTTAGGCACAAGTTCACCAACATCAGGCTAAATTATTCCGTGGATAAATTTATACTGTAAACCATTTATAAAGATATTATTTTACCATCATAGAACGTCAAACCTTGTTAGAGATTTTAGATTTCTTTCCTGAAAAAAAACTCCTTAGTTTAAATGTTGTGACATGTGACAGCTGTGCACATTGTAACAGTATGTTTTATCAGCTGTAGCAAAATGACCATAATTATCAAAATCTAACGGTATAATTTTTAAACTTGGACTAGAATGTTTCCTTTGCTACATCCGTTTTGTCAAATTACTTAAAAGTTAATACAGTGGCAATTTTAAAATACTGCAACATTATTAGACGTTTAAGGAGACCAAGGTCTATCATATTTTGTTGATTAGAGAAACTAAAGTTATACTCGTATTAGTTATTTTTTAGTTTGGTAAAACAGGCCCTTAGTATCCGATTAAATAAGAAAAAAAATACTCGATTGTTATATTTTGATCTGGGGCCCATTACCAGCCTTGGTCCCCGGGGTGCTTGTGGCACAACACTGTCCTGACATTTAGGGTTTTCTCTTAGAGAAGAGTCTGGACATGGACTGCCACGTGCGTGATAGCTTTCTCGAGCTACCACCAACTGCGGACAAAACATTTTTAATAGCTTAGAATTTATGCAAGAGTTGAAAATGAGGATGCTCCTAAGAACTATAAAATAAAAGTCGTAATGTTTTCCATTTAAAATTAGATTTATTATTCTTCATTTAAACATATAAACTGTTCAGATACCTTACCGTCAGTAATTTATTTTTTAGATACTAATCATAGCAATCTAAAGACTGTGAGCCTAACAGAGAAAGCAGATTATTTTGACGGCACACAACGTCCATTGTGGTTTGTGTACAGTGGAATGGGTTCACAATGGGCTGGCATGGGCGCGCAACTCATGAGAATACCAATATTTTCAGCTGCTATAGAACGGTACATAATATATTAATCACTGACATCCATTTATATGTTACTGTCAAACAAGTACTTTATAATATTTTACAAAAAACTTTGCTCAATTTTCAGCTGTCATAAGGTTTTAAGTCCAAAAGGAATTGATATTATTCACATCATAACTTCTTCCAACAAGACTATTTTCGACAACATTTTGAACTCTTTTGTCGGTATCGCTGCTGTGCAAATTGGCCTCACTGACATGCTTCTAGAGATGGGGCTGGTTCCTGATAAGATCATTGGTATGTGAATATTTGAATACTAGTTTTAAGCCAGTAAAATGTAATGTACTCGCTATATATTCATATTACTACATTAATTTTGAGAATATTTATTATGTTAAAATTTTGTATTATTTATGTATTTATATCTGAGAATCATATAACATGTATAAATTAGGTTACGGTTTTCAAAATAGCATTGTAATTTTGGCTTTATGCCAAATATTAACGAATTTCACTGAAGAGTGTGAAAGGTGTACAAAAAGAAGTTAACAGCTTAAAAGATAGCCATAACAAAAACCACATTAAAAACATTGCAAATAAATACGGAACCATCGCAAGTAAAACCGACTTACCAGTCAATTCTGTGTTTTAAGTGTCCATTAGAACGTATCACATGTATCATATCCATATCATTATTAGGCAAATTTTCTTTGTGAAAATGACATACATTTGAAATAAAGCTAATCTTTTGTATTAAGGCCACAGTGTGGGAGAGCTTGGCTGTGCGTATGCCGATGGCTGCCTCACAGCTGAGGAGATGATCTTATCCGCGTACAGCCGCGGACGCGTGTCTTTGGAAACTCCATTCATCCGAGGGTCCATGGCTGCTGTTGGCATTGGATATCAACAAGTTAGTATTTTATAGATGTAAATAATAATATATATATTTTGGTGAAATCTAATTAAATGGAATAACATAACCTTTGTATTGGTTATTTCAACTGCTGGCAATGTCTGGGTCAGGTACTTACCTGGAAGCAGCTGGAAATGAGCTGGAGCATTTGGACTTCCAGTAGGCCTGTATAGGCCGTTGCGTTGTCCAAATGCTTTCAGTATTGTAGTGTTTTATACAGTTTGTAGTTGTTTGTTAACAAATGCATTCCACCTTTAAAAAGTTCTATAAATATATTGTGCTTTTTTTAATTACAGATGTCAAATATGTGTCCACCTGATATTGAAATTGCTTGCCACAACAGCTCTGAATCTTGTACAATATCGGGACCTGCTGACGTGATGCAAGCTTTCGTTGCAGATCTAACAGCTAAAAGTATTTTTGCAAAAGAAGTTCCGTGTTCTAACATAGCTTACCACTCACGATACATTGCTGAAGCTGGCAAGTTTTTTTTTTAATTATGTTAATATATCTTCGTTAATATCAATCTATAGACATATTTACTAACTTGGAATGGTTGTGCAGGCCCTGGACTATTTAAATATCTGAAAGAAGTAATCCCATCACCAAGAGCTAGAAGTGAGCGATGGGTATCTACATCAGTGTCACAAGATAGATGGGACGAACCAATTGCTAAGTACTCCTCAGCAGAATATCACACCAATAATTTATTGGTAAGTCTAAAATAAATGCTTGGTTTTTATGTTTTTTATTGAAATTATAAATTATTATGATGATATTTTGTTAGAGTCCAGTATTGTTTGAAGAGACTAGTAATCTGATTCCAAGCAATGCAGTGCTGGTGGAAGTGGCTCCACACGGACTTCTGCAGGCCATCCTCAAACGGTCACTGCCAGATTCTTGTACTAACATTCCTCTCACGCGTCGTGGACATAAAGATAACGTCCTCATGATGTTGGAAGCTATTGGCAAGTGAGTCTACATGCTGCCTCATCGATTTAATCTGATTGTTCTTAAGATATATTCCATTTTCTTTTCTGTATTTTTTTCAGGTTATATATGGAAGGTTACAATCCTAAAGTTCGAGTATTATATCCAAAAGTGGAATTCCCGGTGTCAACTGGCACTCCATTCTTGTCACATTATGTAGACTGGGCTCATCAAGATAAGTGGTAAGATATGTAATATAAGACTTAATAGTTAATGGCAAAGGCTCGCCAGCGAGATGTGGGCAATGAAAATACCTTGTTGAGATGCTCACACTAGCCTTTTTGTATTAAATCTGTGCTTTTTTATATAAATTTATAGA
Organism: Plagodis dolabraria; assembly: GCA_963854805.1. Taxonomy (NCBI): domain Eukaryota; kingdom Metazoa; phylum Arthropoda; class Insecta; order Lepidoptera; family Geometridae; genus Plagodis; species Plagodis dolabraria. Next base: position 23,869,983 of record OY978461.1, read on the forward strand.
ATATGAGAATTTCATAGGTATTATATAATACAAAGTTGAGAATATAATAAAGAAATAATAATTATATATTTAAGTTTATGCTTTTTGAGAGTAGCAAGGAATCACTGCGAGCAAAAGTGTTTCCTTGTAGATAATGTCATCTTAAAATATTTTCTAGGAGCTTACCATTATATCAATCAGCCCACAGGACAGTGGCTGCTTCATGTACATTTGTAATATCAGTTCACGATGATGAATTCAACTATTTAAAGGGTCATGTCATAAGAAGTAAGTATGCCATCAGTTTGGGATTAAATTATAACCATAACATAATGCTTACGAATTTTTTTAGTTTTAAATATTTTACCATTGCTGTAGCGAGACTAGATACGTTACAATCATTATATGTTGGTTTTATTTACAGGCAAAACATTAGTGCCTTTCTCATTTGCACTGGTAGCTGCATGGGATACGCTTGCCATGTCACAAAATGTACCGAAGAAATCTATTAATGTAGAATTTCACGACGTACAATTTTACGTTCAGCCAACACTTTATGATCAGAAAGTGGTCAAACTCAGCGTCTCGCTAAATAGAGGAAATGGACGGTTTGAGGTAGGGCAATTATCTTGTAACTGGAATTATAATAACACAAATTATTACTAAAGTATTTAGTTGTATATTAGTACTACTCCTCCACTGCAAGAGCGACTGCTCTAATGTTTAAGGATTTCTTTTTACCGCCATTATCTGATGCTATATTATAGTGTAAATATAACATATATTCTCCTTAGCTACCTTTTTTTACATCTTTCAATTCATTCAAACACTCCATCCTGTTCTTTGATTTACCTCTGACCCTAAAAACCTGCTAAAAAGCAAAAGGAGCTCACGACATCGTCACTAGATATATCCAAAGTCTTAGAATTTCACATGAATTTTTAGATGGTAAAATAATTTTCAGATAATGGACGAGCATTCAAAAGTGGCTACTGGATTTATTTTCCAAACGGAACCTCTACAAGACGAAGAAATACTGGAAGGAAGTGAGACATCAAAAAAATATGAACTTTGTGGTCAAGAAGTGTACCAGCATTTTTACGAAAATGATTACTTGTATAGGTAACACTAATCTTAATATTGTAATCAAATTTAGTATTGCAAATGAAGTGATTTTAGTCAAAATAGTTTATAGGTATATTCCACGTGACTTGGTAGTCCTTACCTTTGCATATTGTAAAACCGAATTGTGTGTTGTTATTGCACCATATATGGATTATATAATAAATGATACTACACAAAAAATTACTATAATTTACTTGATTGTTTTAGTGAAGAATTTCGCAGTATCCACAGTGCAGACAAATCGTTGTCTCAAGCAAATATATTTTGGAAAAACAATTGGGTCACGTTTCTGGATGGCATCTTCCAATTGAACATCTTGAAGTACACACATGGAACTGTTTCACAACTAGATAGAATAAGAAAAATTGTGGTCGACGTTGGAAAGCATCATAAGAAAATCAAATGCAATAAAGATACTGAGAATAATACTATCCCTTTCTTAGAAGCTCATTTATGTACCGTGCAAGATCAGACAAGGTGAATGCATAGAAATATTTTACATTAAAATATACTTCTACAGTCTGAATTGATTAGGCGATTTAAGCTTCTTTCGATTAAATAACAGATAAAACTAGCAAATGTGATGAAGCAAACTGAAAAATTATGCAATTCATTAGCAATGAAAGTGCAATTGAAACGATACCACAGGGTTATGAGCGTTGATACACTGTTTCATTTAAATGTATTCGCATTTATGTTGCTGCTCAATGGGTGCAATATATTCATCCTTGTGCAGTAACGCAACCGCGTTAAAGGATGAATATATATATTATAAATCTAAAGTCAGTAAAAATCCGCTTCATCCATTTAAAAGCTGTACTAAATTATTATTATTTTTTTCTAGCTGTGGGGGTGTATTAATGAATAATATAAGTTTTTATAATGCGCATCAAGTCTACAAAGATAGAGTTATACTACAAACTTTAAGATTTGTTTCAAGATTCCAGTCCAATATTGAGGTAATTTTCATATCGAAGAATTATACATTTTCACTTACATTTTCATGTCTACACGCAACGTTATCTCAATTGTTTTTTTCAAATTATGTTTATTTATAAAATACTAGTTTAGTAGCATTATACATGTATTTTGTAAAACAACTTCACATGAAATTGAATATTCATAAAATTATGAAAAATATCAAAAAAAAATATTTACCATTGATTGTATTATGTATGCAAAATTTAGGTTGAAATATAAAAGAATATTTGATAATTTAAAACGTTTTTGAAAGAAAAAAGAATCTGTGTTTGTGATTAACTAACTTGAATATTCATAATAATATGAAATTTCACGTGTGCTTTCCAGCTTGGCTACCATTTTCAAGTTACATATTTTCAAAAAGCACCTGTATATGACACATCTTCTAGCAGCTGTTATTGACAGTTAGTTTCCAGCTAAGCCGAAATACCACACCATCACTTGCAATGGGTGATATCGTGGTCAAAACTAGTCATCGGCATTAAAATATATAAAAATGATCAAATGAAATATATCCAAGTACCATTTTGCATAATCTCAACATTTTAATCAATTTGCATATAGTTTCGTCACGTGTAGGGTAGGTAGTTTAGTTGTGACACAGTCAATAAAATTTTATTTAAATGATTATATAAGTTGCATTGATATTAATTTGTACCTGATACGACATGATACACCTGTTAATGAAAAAAACTAAAATCTAATAAACTCGTAAAACATGAGTTTAGTTTGCAGAAGTATAATAAAAAAGATAGCAACGAGTTTCTGAAGAATTGTTACGGTTGTGTTTAAAAATTTTGTTTAATAAAGGCATACCGCCGGTTATTTATATATTTAGATATTCACAGGTTAAACCACTCAATGATATTCTGAATAGTTTGTTTACACGATTTCTGTTTATTCATTACAGACTTCTATAGCTCTGCGTGTTCTTCTTCAATTAACAGCGGAAAATATAAATCAAGAAAATATCACCATTGTTGCTATTGATGATAGCGACAGCAAGAGCACATTATTTAATGAAATTGAACGTTTGATTGAAAAAGACGATCTTGCTGGAATAAATATTAACTATAGCCGTATATCTAAAATTAACGAGTCGAAAAAAAATAAAAATATTTTTCAAAGTGCTCACTTAATTTTGGTTACAAATCTATCAAAAAAATATGAAGTAAGGACTATTTCCAATAAATATTTAAATATTAAAATTGTATTACATTTTTACTGATTTGATTTTGTTTTACAGATATCTGAAACGTTTAATTCCTTCCTAAATACCAATACTTTTATTTTGAACGAAGAAGATGTTACAATTAAAACTGCAACCATATTTCCTTCAAACTTGTACTATACTGTATCAGTTTTAAAGAACGCAAAAACACAACTTGGCCTAGCATATTGGAAACCCACTTCAGTAACAGAAAATACATCAACATTTACTTTTAACTCAGAATCTGATTTTTCCCTTCTGACACATGCTCGTAACAACTTAGATTCTCAAAGTAGACTTATAATATTGTCATCTTATCCAGCCACTGTTGGACTTTTAAACTTAGTGAAGCAATGGAGGAAAGACTCAACCTGTAATTGTATTAGCCTTATCATGATCAATGAAAACTCAAAAGAGAACCATAGTTCAGACAAGCAACCTGATGTCAATCTAGCTTTTAACATATTTGACCACGTAAGTTAACACAATATATATTTGTGATGGTGCTACTTCCTACATATTTTCAATAATTAATGAAGCAAACATTTTAAATTTTTTTTCATATTTTTAATTACAATTAATAGGAATCGTATATATAATAATTATTGTATGTATTGTGGATGTTTCAGGGAACGTGGGGAGGCGAGTATTATTTGCCTCTAGAAGAATTTTCAACATTTGATGATAATATAACACTACAAAGTGATGTGATTGGTGACATTAATTCATTACACTGGGTACAAGCACCGAATTCGGCCAAAACTGGCACTCTAATAAAGGTATGTTATATCTACTATTTCAGAAAACTAAATACAATAAATCATTACAATCGTGACGTTTCTTTGCAAATGATATCCAATGAATGATTATTGCCCGATATTAATAATTGACCTAATGTTTTTTTTTTATTCGGTGACTATACTTTTAGTTTCTATTATTATTATAACGTGTTATATTTGGGAATATTATGGTAAAAAGCATGAGTATACTAAGAATTCTCTAAGTGAAGTAAATATGTGACATACGTCTTCGAAGCAACATGTATTTAATGAGTACAATATGTCCCATAAAACCTTGTACCAGAAATTCTAGGTTAACCTAAACAACATGTTCGACCACATCATCACTTGTGTGCAGCGTGATGTTATATATCATCACGCCTCTTTCCCGTAGAGGTAGGCAGAGTCCACAGATTAACAATCTACGATCCTTGCATATCTGTTTTGATTCATCTAGGTTCATCAATCCTTTTGTACATGAGCGTCCATTTAGGAAACTCCTGACCTGGCCTTTTTACAGAACTTCTTCAATTTGATTCGATCGAAACTAGTTTGCCTAGGTCTTCCCCTTCCAACATCCGTTCACTTGTCCCATGTAAAACTGTTTAGTCAGTCCATTTAATTCATTCTCTCTATATGTCCAAACCATCTAAACACATCATCATGTCACAATATCTACATTCACACCACGTCGTTCCCTTATTAAATATCCTGTTATTCCTTATCCTGTCACACTGATTGACTCTAATCATGCTTCTCAATACTCTCATCTCTGCATAACAGCTGCAGCGTAAAGAATACTCTTGACCATTAAGTCATTTATTTTAATCATGTACAACAAAAAAAGTATATGAGAACCCGTAAAGTGTGCCGACTAAAAATTGGGTATGAAGCTACGAGCATGTGTTAGCAATTCGTGCGCCTTTTGTCTTTTTTCGTTCTTTAGTAAATCCACAATGCTTGTATATTTGTCAAAGAGTACGCGTGAGCACTTAGTAACCTACAAGAACATCATTAGCTGTAAAGGCTGAAAGTATTCTAGTAAATATTATATAACCATGCTAAGGACACTGTAATCTACTTTCAAATGTTGTACCGCAAAAGCGTCATTTGTGATAATGTGTAAGTTAAAATTGTAATTAAGTTATGAACATTTTAACGCATACTCGTTTTTCTAACGCCAATTTGCGTATTTTTTTGTACAACTGGTATTTTATATTATCTATGTCATCTAACTGTATATTTTTTATTTATTTGTGTTTTACTTTTCAGGTTCATTATGCGGGTCTTAACGTAGGGGATGTGAAACGAGCACTTGGAGTTATATCAAATGGCAATTATGAAAGTTCAGATAACAATAATTACGGAATTGAATTTAGTGGAGTATCAGAGAGGTAATTTTTTTTTTAATGTTGGATGTTTTATATGATGTTAGTTATTGACTCTTGAATGTGTGTTCTTTTTCTTTTTATATATATTTTATGAGATATGGGATTGAAAATACTTGCTAATTCGTGGCGTTGCAAAAATTTAAACTAAAATTATGATCAGTGTTATATATGTTTCTTATACTTATCAGTAAGTAATTTATAATAATTCATTAATACGAGGCTATTTTTTAAATATGGTACTACCAATATACTTTTGTGCACAATAAATTAAACTAAATATAATAATGCAAAAACGTTTGATTTTATTATTTGTAGTATTTTAACTTAAAATAAGAAAAATCAAATAAATAGATCTATTTACTTTGCAAGTTCCATGTTTGTTAAAATAACAATCAATTAAAAAGGTTTAAAAGGTTATGGTTTCAGAATTAATTGATCAAATTAGAAAACCGAGTTTGACAATAAATCTATATCTTGTTAGTAGATTGCATGACGTTGATATTTTAGTCAAGTACATAAATGTAATAAGCTGCACTGGAAATGACGCGATTATTACATTTGCATGGAGGTAGGGCATTTTACGAATGCCCGCCTGGCTAGCTACCATCAAGTAGAAAATCTGTCGCCAAGCACCTAACGGTGTGTTCTAGTAATTGTCCTTGAGAGCCAGTAATTCTAGGTTAGCCTGGACAACATCTTCGACAACATCATTACTTACCGTCACATAAGATAAAATTAAAATATAATTTCGTACATGCATTTTCTTTTTTACTTTACAGTGGTGAAAGAGTAATGGGATTAGTCCCAAATGGGGCAGCCAGCAGTCACGTCATTGTACAACCTGAAATGATGTGGCCTGTGCCGTCTTTCTGGTCGTTAGAAGACGCTGCGACCGTACCGTTTGCTTATGTCTATGCCTACTACTGCCTTGTTATAAAAACTGTAAGTAAAATAATTTTATCACGCTAATAGTAGGTTTTTTCACAAATTAACTATACTCTCGTAACAGACACAATATGTCATGTTGAAATGCGATTTTCTATGTTGCAATTTGAACCCTGTACAGCAATGAATTATGAATGAGAATATGTTACAAATAATTACAAAAAATATCTTATTTATGTGTTATTACAAATTGATATGTATTAAAAAACTATCAAATTCTCGTATTTAATAGTTTTTAACAAAGCCACTTCAGGTTTCGTATGTTTTTTTTTTATGCTTGATAGGTTAGCCTTTGACCACTATCTCATCTGATGGTAAGTGATGATGTGGTCGAAGATGTTGTTCAGGCTAACCTAGAATTACTGGCTCTCAAGGACAGCTGCCAGAACACACTGTTAGGTGCTTGGCGACAGATTTTCCACTTGAACTGGCTAGCTACCACCCAGCTAGCCAGGCGGGCATTCGCAAAATGCCCTACCACTATGCTATAACGACTGCCATCCTAAGACAACAACCGGGACCGACGGCTTAACGTGCCCTCCGAAGCACGGAAACGCTCAGTAGTAATGTCACCAGCGGTCACCCATCCAAGTCATGACCGCGGCGGACGTTGCTTTTCTTTGCTGATCGATTCAGAATGGCTAAGCAAACTTCGCTACGAGCGCTTCAAAATGTATTTGGTCCCAAAATCACGTGGTCCTTCCCCTCACCTGTGACACCGGCCTGCCGGTTGGGAGTAACTAGCAAGCCGGTTGCAGATAAGTTAGCTGATTAGGAGTATACATTTTGTATAAATTCGTATGTTACAATTTAAATGTTTCAAAAAATTAATATATACAAATAAAACCTGAAATCTGCTAAATTACATTTTGCCGAAAAATATTCACCGGGGGGAGTCGCAATATAATATTTTGTAACTGCATCAACTTATATTGATCTAGGTAGCTGTAACGACATCAACTCAATAATGATACTAAAACAAAAATTCAAGATGATAGTCCAATAATTTATGAATTAAAATATTTATTTTATTAGACACCTACTATTCTTTAGACCCATATCTCAACAACATGTATACCGATTGCCTGATTACGAGAATTATAGTAAAGTTTTTATGTGTTCAATTGTTATAATATGTATTTCGAACGGTATCAGTAAGTACACATTTGAATGGTAGTAGGGCATTTTGCGAATGCCCGCCTTGCTAGCTACCACCCTCAAGTAGAAAATGTGTCGCCAAGCACCTTACGGTGTGTTCTTGCAGCTGTCCTTGAGAGCCAGAAATTGTAGGTTAGCCTGAACAACATCTTCGACCACATCATCACTTACCGTCAGGTGAGATAATGGTCAAAGGCTAACCTATCTTGCATAAAAAAAGACGTCATTGGTAATACTTGGTTAAAATTTTAATACGCTGGAGCATCGGATAATGTTTTCATATGATGAAATGAAAATAAAACCTATTTTTTTCATTTATTTTGCCGCGTGAACATGTTATCATTATTCATACACAATTACTCATTGTATAGCATCCAATAATGACACATTTAGTCAATACCGGACATCTTCAGCCTGATGATGATGATGACTTCTAAACTCTTATACTAACGACTACTCATCACATTAATTGTAATTAGTATTATAGACTACGTGCCTGAAAATATAAAACATAGGTTAAAATAGTCACAAATAGTAGATAGCAATGTAAACAAACAGTCAGTATGAAAACGTAGGTATTTTGAAATATTGTAATATAGTACATTGTTCACCGAGAGGAGAAAGTGACCGATTACCGTCGAGGGTGTCGTTTGAAAACACCCGAGATTGGGAATCGCACTTTCTCTCGAGTGATACATAGTGCTTTATACCACACCTACCTTTTATTTTACTTTTCTACGAAAACTGAATCCTCAAACAACACACAAATTGAAAATGGCGCCACTGGCGTCTGCAATTTTCACATGTTCTTTTTTCAAATTGTTTGACACCATCCAACACACAGCTAGTGGCCAGTGTCATTTTGCGAACTTGGAGATAAAAACTCAGTGTAAAAACTTTTTGGCTTTTGATATTTAGGTTACCAGCGCATAGTCTTACCCAAAATTAAAAAAGAAAAACCACGTAAAAAATGGATTTTCATACACTTTTCTCTCCCGCTCAGATGCGTTTTCTCCCCGCATATTTGTTCGATATGCAATGACGTACTTTCTACCGTAAATTTGATAAAGTATCAAGGTACTTTCCGAGCAGGTGTAGTATAAATTATTTTACTTACCTGCACTTATGTAAATAAAATCAACGGCCGCGCGCCTGTCAAGCTGCGATTGGTACATCAGTCGTTGCGAATACCTCCAGCACTCGACACACGCGCGCACCCTTTTAATTATTTTCCAAAAACAGTGTTTTTTTTTAATTCTACCGCCACTTCACGCAAATCGTATCACCAACAAGTATGTATGTGACTATTCAGCGAAGAAATGGCTAAACAGTATTCCTTCTTTTTTACAAAACAAGTAGTATATTCTTCATCGGCACGCGGGTGGACACGTGCATCAAATTAGTAGTAATAAAGTTTTTAGACATAGTGCCATAGATACTTGACCATGTTTACATCAGCGAAACAGTGTCAGCTTGTCTTTTATGCAAATATTCTACACAATTGATACATCATATCTGTTCTACATACCCGTCATATATTTATTAATGTATGTACGGCTAAGAATCGGACCGGTTGCATAGTACCTAATAATGTTTAGGGCTTAGAAGGGCTTAGAAACGTTCCTTTTACATTTTAATTCAAAGTCTGACAACGCGGAAATGACTTAGTCTTTTGAGCACCTTCTGTAGGAAGGACAAAATTAACGATCAATATCCGTCTGCAGAGCTATTTTTATGGTTAGTTTCTCAGCTGTTTCACCAGCTGACGTGGGCAAAATGCTAAAGCATTTAACAATATAATTCTAAACGCACTATGAACTTGGTATGAGTTATGATCCTACTTACAAACTTAATTGATAAGTTTCATTCTCACCGAATATTTGGCTCAAAAAGATGCGTATTTAAAAACGGAGGGAACAATTCGACTATCCATTAAATCTACTCCATAGCATAAATGGGAGACAGAACGCTTTTCTGCGGTTGTGGGTTACTTTGCCATTGTATTTTTTTTTGTATACAACTATGTTTATTTAGACAGACTATCAAAGCCAAGGATCAAAAGCTTTTTTTTTCTAATATTTTAATATATGCGGTAATGTAAATTAACTTTTACGCCCTTTATTCGCCGATAACGTTTTCGCTATCGTTGATTATTACTTGAAGTTGTATCTTTCCAGACAGTCAGAATTGTTACAAACGAAGTAACGCAATACACTGTCCTCGTCCATGGAGGAGCAGGCGCCCTCGGTCAAGCTGTGATTAGCATCTCCTTAGCTTTGGGACATCGAGTATTCACCACAGTCAGCGACCTACACAAGAAGCGTTTCCTACTAAAACTTTTCCCAGAATTAAATGGTATGAGTAGAAAGAATTTAGTTAACAAAAATTGTTTAATAATGCATTACTAGGCAATTAAGTACATTATTAAAAGAAGTACCAACCAGTTCACTTTATAGTTGGTACTTCTTTTTCCGTCCTGTAACTTTACGAACAATGCATTTAGTTTGCTTACTGTATATTGTAAACATATATAGTGTACCGAGGTACATTTATAGACCTGTATGTATATAAAGGTTCCTCTCTAGCTTAGCAAAGGTACCTTAACAAAGGTATAGAAGATATAATAATTATATGTTCTATGCCTCTGTTAAGGTATGTAAATATTTGTCTCATAATGTATTAAGGGTGCACCGAGCTTTTTAGGCGTGCCGCGTATGTGTGTGTAAGTAAGGCACGCCAACAGCATCCGTCCCCGTCCGACGGCCGAAGAATTACTAAAGCAGACAGGGACAAAGCATCGCGGCTCTGAATAAATGGGCGGAACATGCGTGAATTTGAGTATTTCCTTCGTATAATAAAACAAATGCCTATTTGAAAAATTTAATGTACGGATGACTCTCCGTTAAGTATTTACGCCGCACTAAGGGTTTATTTCGTTTTTTAGATGTAACTGTAGATTTTTTTTCTATAGAGAAAATTTTAAGTAATCGTGTTTCTAAAGTGTACGATTTATAGAATGAATCCTTAAATATAATATTAATTAATTACATAACTCAAAATTAAGAAATAAAGATACAGCATGGAATCAAACGAACCACAATTACGTATCACTGCCTCGGTGCAGGCTTAACTTTATGGGTTTTTTTTAACAACAGGTGAAGAGACTTAATCAATTATTATATTTCCAGAGTACCACATTGGCAATTCACGAGATTCTAGTTTCGGGGACTTAATACAGAGCGCCACAAATGGAAGAGGGTGTAATTTGGTCATTTGTTGTCTCAAAGAAGAATTCAAAAATGTAAAAGATATGACTTTACCACTATATTATTCAAATAGATCTATAATTCTACTAGTTACTGATTTTTTTATTCACAAAGTAAATTTTGTTACAGATTTCTTTCAAATGTTGTGGCTCGTCTAGTACATTGCTTGATACAGCGCAAATACTTAATCATGAAAATTACATGTTAGGCATGCATAATTTAACAAATGAAAAATCTTACGTCGTGGTAGACATAACAAACATATTTGATAATTTAAATTCTGAGATGTTTAAGGTAAGTTAAGATGACTCTTAATAATTTAATATATTGTCATAAAGTATATGTAGAAAGTATAATTATATTTATTTCAATTCTACATTAATAACCATTGTCTTTATTTCGTTTCAATACAGAAACTCCACACATTGGTGAGTGACGGTATCGCCCTAGGTCACGTACGTCCTCTGTCGCGCTTGATATTCGCTCCAAACGAGGTACCGCGTGCGTTCCGTCTGCTCGCTGTGAGTCGACACCGTGGCCGTGTGCTAATAAAAATGCAGGAGTCAACCGCACAAGTCATCCCCAGGTAAAAAATATACAACTGACACCCTGAGATACAGTTGTTAAGTCCCATCATGTGCCTGTTATTTTATAAGCTCTCAAGCACTGCAGCTGCAACACACTGTTAGGTGCTTTGCGACAGATTTTATACTTTAGGGTGGTGGCTCAGGCGGAAATTCGTAAAATGCCATTCCACCATGCGTTGAAGCTCAAGCCGGCGGCGGCGGCCAATAATAACCTGCGGCACCGCAGTCCATAGCTATAACCACTGGGCTATCATTGCTTCATCTATCGATTTGATTTGACATTTTTGAGTGAAGCCAGCATACACGGCTTTGTGCGTTGTCTGTTGAAGGTAACGCTGTATTTCAGCTGCGATTAACCATAGTAAAACTCCAAGTTGATACCGCAGTCATTTGCTACGTATAATGCGGAACTCATGAGGAAGTGATGGACCAGTTACTATATTATAACGAATAACTATGGACTGTCACGCAGATATTTGTAACCAAGCACCTAGACACGGTAATGTTATCTACAGTATCTTATCTCGGCTCTGTCGTTGAAATAACTACCTACAACCGCGCTGTACGTAAACATGCGATAGGGCTACCCGCCTCCTGTATTTTAATTACATTTGCCTACTTTGTGTTTCCATTCAGTTTTGTGATTGTAAATATACATTTTTTACATAAGCAAATAACATTCTTTGTGAAATTAGCAGGAAGTGTTCACTAAAAATACGTGTTGTTTTTTGACTAGTAGGTATATTTAATTAAAAAACCATGTTTATATTTGAATAAAAAATCAGTATAAAAATTTGCAACCGAAAATATTTGTGTGACGTACGAAATGCTTTATTATTAAATTTTAAAGTATAATTAATCCGCATTTTAATATATAGCTTATAACTACCTATTTCACTCGTGTCAATCACTTTCCTTTACTCTATTCACTTTTTTTTATTAATCGAGTATAATTTTACTTACTAGTAAGGAAAATTATTTTATAGTATTAATTACCTTTCAGTTTCCAGGTTATCTAAAAAAAAGCTATCTCTGGATGCGTTTTTGACGAATTCAAGCAACCAAAAACAGCACAATATATCCTACTCATCATATTAAATATGTTACATGTATATAAACTTATTTTTAGTGAAAATATCGCGCGTTTATTGTTAAAAAAATAACACACCGTCCATTCGTCACTGCAACACAGACGTGACTGTCTGCGTACTGAGCGCGGGCCGAGATCAAGGCGCGTAGGTATAACTCGCGTTTCATCCGTTTCTATGAAGTTGAAATACTGTATAGATAACATTACCGTGACCTAGGGGTGTATTTCAACAGCTGTTCTTCTAGGTTAGTGTTCTTGAATACGACATTCATTATCAACAGGTTGACAAAGGCTATGAACCATAGAAATTATATTATTAGAATAAAATATATGGGTGTAATCGCTTGGAGACTAGTATCTATATTATCAAAAATATTACTTTGAATATTTTATATTACAGGCTATCACTTCAAGCAGCTCACTGCCACATGATACTGTGTGATAAGTTTAATACTCTTGGACTTCAATTAATGGAGAGCTTAATAAGTTGCGGCGCCAAAAAGCTGCATTTACATTTTAATACTACAGTATTACATCTTCAACACAAAATACGGTATGGTAACAGATTATTAACAATTATTTTTATGGAAGCTTTTAAATACAGGTGGAATAACATATAACATAAGTATTTTTCTCCTTTAGGTCATGGAAGAAGCTAAAAGTTGAAGTAACAGTTTCATCTGGTGGTTTAGCTAACATTAATGAAGTCTCTAACTTGTTGAAGAGGGCAAATCACCTAGGACCTGTTGAAGGCTTACACGTCATTGAAACTAATTCCTTGGAAGAAACTACGATAAGTAATGTAGACTTAGCATCGAGAATGGTTTGCCCGTCATTAAAGTAAGTAGTAATTTTGTCGTTACTAACATTGGAAAACTAATAGCAATGTAAGCATCGATTTAAATACAAAAAAAAAATAGGTTACGCTCTAATATCACGAAAATACAACTTGGAGAAAATGTAACACGAGCATATAACGCACACAGCTACACTTCTGTTGTATATGATACATGTGATTAAATAACAAATAAAGTAAAACAAGCATTCAGTAGACGCACACTACTGAGATTCAATCAGGAGAAGTAGTAGATTCGAGGTAAAAGTTTAAGTTTAAAAGTAAGTAACATTTACAAAATCTAATTTTTCATAGTGAGTACCTAATCAACAAAATACTATAAACTGAATACAACACTACAGCTACTGTTAGCATTTAGGCAATCAAAAAAAAATTGAAGACTCAATCAGGAGAAAAAAAAAATTTAAAAGGTAAACTTTTATGGGCCAGTATGCACTAAACATGAAAATAAATACTAATGTTCTTAGTAAAATCAAACAAGTCATCATTTTTAATAATATATAGATCAAAAACATAATATTCGGAATAATTGACCAGAACCAAATGGTTTTAATGTAACAGATTTTCACTGCAGTAATATTTTTTTTAAGATGGCCGCCATACTAATTTTTGTTTCAACTTTCTGTGCACAATCCTTCCTTATTGCTAAGCACTTACCTAAATATGATTTATTTATTTGATTATTATGTTATATAAATTTAGAATTGGATTGTAATTCAAAATATGTGTATACAGAAAAGTAAAGTGAATTCCGAGACGATGTAAAAGAAAGTACCAATCCACTAATATTTGCAGATTAGGACTCTTAAACTGGCACAATATATATTTAGAACTAACAATAGGACAAATCATCCACACACAACATTGCTGTTGTTGCGCTTGTACTACCGTAGTTGCTTTAAGTTAATTCACAATGCAAAAGCACAATCCTTTCACTAAAAACTAATTTCGACAAGTTTTCTCACACAAATTTACGGAACGGTAGATCGGCATTTCACAATACATTTCTCAAGTTACCGTTAATTGGAGACCACAATCAGTTTCAAACAATTAATACTAAACTGACGTTTATTTAGATAGTTTTACTATCAGAAAGAAAATGCAGTATTAAAGTCATATCAATTAATCGAAGAGGTCGTGTTCACAAACGTAAACAAACAAAACTTTTTTTTATTTTACTTATTCACAGATACATTTGAATGGGCAATAAGCATGGAAGTTATAAGTACTACGTACAAGTACTTATTACTTCCATGGCAATAAGTATCAAAACAAAGACTAAGCTATTTATTACTGTCTATTAAAGACCGCATTCCGATTCGCAAAAACAGCCAGGTATATGAAAATAGAAAAATAGCAGGGCGTTCATGGTGCAACTACAATTGCATGCCGCATTTATTGTTTTCGCTTTGTACGCTGCAATTACGCACCGCGTCAAGTTTAGTTTGAAATCGAGCAAAATACACAATTCTGCCTCTAACAAGCTATCAATTGTCACCTACTTAATTTAAATACATATTGTAATTATTTTATGCTTTGTAACACATTGTTAACACTATATTATATATTAGGTTACAACAAAAGGTACATTAATTTATTAAAAATAAATGTACCTATTGTTTGCTCATTTCATACAATTTCGTATTTAAATAGATAATGTCCACATGTACTTGTTGAATTTTTTTTACTGGCGGTATGCCTTTATTAAACAAAATACTATGAACTATATACAACACTACAGCTACTACAATAAAAGCATTTAGACACCTATAAGTCATAGCAGACTCATAGGCAGTCCAAATGCTCCAGCCCACTCCCAGTTGGCAGCGTGCCCAGCATGCTGGCAGCATTGCCCCGTTGAATTGCAATGCTTATTCGTTGAGCCAAATATGTGCCAGCATTTTGATCACGCGTCGCATCGACCAAGCGCTCAGATAGGTTTTGGAAAATACGATGAGCTCCCGGTCCCCACGGACCCAACGTCTCCACACCAAACGGCTCAAATATGTAACCCATACCGAGGTTAGCATATTTGCGCCGCTTGAGTTGCTCCGCCGAAGTAGCCGCAGCGCCAGCTCTCACGTTGGTTTCAGAAAGATGTGACGGCGCTAAAGTGTCCACGCACGTAGCGTCCCACACTAAGGGCCGTCCTAACTTCCACGGAACCAGAGTCATGCCGTCAGGTCTTTTACCATCGTCACGCATCAGACCATTCGGTTCGAGAATAGCTGGAACATTGGCGCTGGTAAAAGCCCGGCGAATGATATCGTTAAGGCTGGCGTGGCGGGAAATTCGACCAGCACTTCGAGAGCAGGAGAGGCCATGGTGACCGAGTTGATCAACTGCAGTACCACACTGGCAGTGATGTGCAACACAACACCTTGCACCCAAGCGTAAGCTAATAGCTAGACGAAAAGCGGATGTATCTATAAGGCTACCAGTTTTGTAAGAAGGAATGGCCTGTAACCAAAGACCGGATTCCCACACAGAAACAGCGAGAATACGAGCACGATCTGCGATGCTAGAACACGTATTTAAAAGATCTTTCTGTGTTAGCTCGCATAGAGGCCGATCCCACTGTTTCTGAGATGACAACATTTTTGGGAATTCAGTATTTGGACAAGCCAGTCTCCATGTGTTTTTGGCCTCAGCCAGATAAGCTACATCGAAAGAGCCTAAAGATCGTGCAAGAATTTTTTCTACTTATTTGTGTGTACTGTGTACAGAAGACAAAAAAGCTGGTAATGCCACACTAGAAATTTTGCGTATCCCTATGCCCCCCAACCTCACAGGGAGGGAAGCTTGCACCCAAGCCCTATCATCCATCTCAACATTCAAAACCGACACTAACGTATCTTTTACTAAGTTGTCTAAGCTTAACAAAAGCTCACTGTGTTGCCACAGCTGACAACATCTTAAATAGTATGTAAATTTAGGAACGAAAAGGCAAAATCTTATAATTGTAAAAGCCATATGGGCGTTAATTTTGGATAATCTGCTAGAAGCATTTCTAAACTTTTGAATTTGTTCTTCGACAAATGGTGATAAAGATTCGTTAAGAATCGGTGAACCCAAAAGACGAAGCGAACTTTTTTCTACTAATTTTATATTAGGCGCAAGTAAGTTGAATTTTTCAATAATCGAAACTTTATCCGGACAAGTATCACAAACAAAAAGTTCACATTTAGAAAAATTTAGTTCAAGGCAAATAACACGAAAATCGTCTATAAGTACTCGCAAGTCATCCAAAACCGTGTTCGCATCGCCTCCTAAGGTTCCGTCATCCAAATACCAAACGTTAAGTTTTGATTGGAGACGTTGAATTATTGAGTGGATCGCAAGGCTAAAAATGGCTGGTCCCAGAGGATCACCCTGTTGACATCCTACGGAAGATAAAATAACGTTATTTTGGTATGTTAATTTTGACGGTTTGCCGTAGCATTGCCAAAGAAAAGGGTATAATTCCGGAATTTTATCTTTCACTTCAGTCAAAAGAGTGCCTCTATCTAAAGAGTTGAATGCATTTTTAACATCCACCTTCAAAAGCACATCTCCACAATTTTGATCAAGAAATGTGCGAAGTGAATGTACAGCAGCCTCACAGCCACCCTGTGAACCAAAACCGAGTTGCAGTGGTTGAAAAAGATTACTTAAAAAAGCAACCTTTTTCCTACAACCGCATTTGGCTGTGAGGCGACGATAAGTGGTGCCTACTGCTATAGGCCTAATACCACCATCTTTTTTATTTAGGGCACATAAATTCGCACCGTACAGAATTTCGGTAATTTCATTGTTGACCTGACCCGACAACATCAAATTAACCAAAGCCGTCACATCCCTTAAAAGTATCTCGCCTACCTCACCAGAACTAAAAGATAAAATATCTTTTAAGTGCTGAGGCGTGAGGCCATCAAGGCCACCGGCTGAGCCACTTAAAAAAGATGCCACGGCTGCAGAAACATCCTGTGGGGTCACCTCAACAATGTCTTGTATAGGAGATTCGGGAAGGTGGAGACCTGCAGTTGCAGGCGGATGCTTTTCAATTAGGGAATTCAACGTATCAGATGTAAAAGGAGCGATTGTATCACTCGAAAACAAGATGCGTGCCGCGTTTTTAATATCACCATCAGTAATTCTGTTTTCTACTATTTTAGTAGTAGCTGAATCGAAATTATTTGTTTTTGTATTCCGCCGCAGAGGCGGAATGATTATAGTTGTGCCAAAAGATTGCTCTTCCCGTGCCCTGTATTTCACGCAGTTTTTCTTTACTCTAGTAGTAAGTGATTTTTTGTTAGACGGATCAAAATTCACGTGAAATACGTGGTACGGGAATGCTAGAAGATGCTCCCAGGCTTGCGTAGTATTAGTAGCCAAGACGTTTTTAATGGAACAAGATAAAGATTGGGCAACAGAAATTCTTGCACCCCGAGGTATGCGTTTTAATAAAGGAATGTTATTTTTGTACGAGCTTAAAACCTCCCAAAACGGTTTGGAAGGCGTAGCAGGGCTCGCAACACTGTGTTGAATAAATATGATTTTCACTCAAATATAACTTATATTTTCTCGGTAATAAAGAAACCTTTTAAGTCCCCATTTTGTCCGTGGGTAAAACGCTATCTACGAAAAGTAAAAAAAAGAAATCTCATTATTTAATCTATGGCCAATCGTACCCATAGGAAAACTGTTTAATTATTCCCGCCATTGCGAAAAATTATTCACAACTCGTTTCACTGTTGAAATAAAATGATTTTCTAGTATTATTTTCTTCACAAATGTGTTAAAAAACGTCATATGATACATGTGTGATGTTTACCGTACACGTACTGACGAATACCGTCCTCGGCGCTCTTAAGACCCTCACCTAACGGCTCGGGTCTCAACGTCATATGATACATGTGTGATGTTTACCGTACACGTACTGACAAATACCGTCCTCGGCGCTCTTAAGACCCTCACCTAACGGCTCGGGTCTCAACGTCATATGATACATGTGTGATGTTTACCGTACACGTACTGACGAATACCGTCCTCGGCGCTCTTAAGACCCTCACCTAACGGATCGGGTCTCAACGTCATATATGATACATGTGTGATGTTTACCGTACACGTACTGACGAATACCGTCCTCGGCGCTCTTAAGACCCTCACCTAATGGCTCGGGTCTCAACGTCATATGATACATGTGTGATGTTTACCGTACAAGTACTGACGAATACCGTCCTCGGCGCTCTTAAGACCCTCACCTAACGGCTCGGGTCTCAACGGCTCCTCAATGGTAATCACCAACAATTCACACTTGTACCATAATGTACTATTATCCAACTGAAAATAAATACATAATATTTAATATCTCCTATACTATTTCGGCCAACTTTCATTAATGGACCTCTCCAATTAAAGAAGAAAAAGATACTAATTGTTAAACAAAATTTCAGGTATTTTTTGATCATGAGCAACAAAGACACGTGTGCTTATTTTACTGCGGTTCAAAGAGTTAAATCGGGATTACCAGTAAAGTTTTTGGACCTATCTTCTTTGGAAACAGTAAGTTAAGAAATATTTTTAAACTGTTTAAAAGATTATTTTTATTTTATTAAATATTGCTTTCGTTGACTTTTTGTAAGGCTGCTTAGCAAGCATTAATGCAAAATTTAAAATGTTAAATTTTATAAATGTTTTTTTTTATAAAATAGCTTTACGTAAAGAAATTTCAAAAAGTTTTGATAATAGTTTTTAGATGCAGACGATGTCATCTGGTACCGCGGTGCAGCAGAATCGGTAGAACGTGCTTTGATAAATGCTGAACCATTCTTGATGGCACAGTCTAAAAAACCTCCACGCACTTCTTTGGTTCAACAAATTGCAGCTTTGACTGGTATTTAAAATCATCTTTTTTAAGTATCAGTAAAATAATTATTTAATTTTTCGGTCTATAGTTTTTTTTATTATTACCATTGAAATGTAGATAATGATGCGGTCAAAGATGGTACATTTTACTCTGACCTAGAATAGGGACAGAGTCTCAGGAACAGCTGCCGAAACACTAATTTAGGTTCTTGGTGATCGATTTTCTATTTGAATTTGCTAGTACCCACCATGCAATAAATTTGAATTTGATATCCTTGTGTACATGGTTTTTTACGTTTTTTATTATTAGTTCATGTACATCATCAGTCTCATCAAATTAATCTTTACAGAATTGAAAACTCTCGATGACACTAAAACAAGCTCTACACTTAAAGATTTAGGAATGCTAATAGAAAAGGCTTCTTCCGTCTGTGCTTTACTTAGAGATTTATATAATATATATCTCGAAGAAAAAGATATACCATCACTTTCGTTTGAAAAGTATGTACTCAATTATTATTCATCAAAGTATCTTTATTGTTGCAAAATTTATTTTATTACTGAGCCTATACTGATATTTTATTAAAATTTCAGAATTAATAAATTAGAAGAAACGACAAGAGACTCAAAGTTTGAAGAAATCAAAGGACTGGAAATGTTCTATTCATATGTGGATCCTGATGAACTCCAGGCCACAACTGAGATGATTCTCTTATCGACTCTTAGCAGTAACGCCACTATGGTACGTATTTTAATTATAGTTTTCAATTTGGTGATTCAATGATAGTCAAAGATTACAATATCTTAACAATCTGCATGTTTTGTATAATCTTGGTCAAAGATTGCAACACTTTAAACAGCTGCAGTACATTATTTACTCGTATATGCTGTTTAACCCTCTGCAACTAAATTGGTAGTATGTCAAACGCCGTCATGCAAGTGCAACGTTGCCAAATCCCAATATCGCGTGATATAGCTCTGTCTGGTACAGTACCCTCCTGCATTGGATGAGGTAGAGGGTATGGACCAAATCGCCTCAAGTTTTCCTAACTATAGCCACAAGTCTATGATGTTCCTCAGACATATTTTTTGATGCTGCAATCATGTTTATTACTTCTTGTGACTTATGTCAGAAATTTATTAATAAAATTCCAAAATATCCGTATTTAGATATTAGCTGACATTCCGATTACCAATCGGCCGTTTGGGCCTGACATTCCGATTACCAATCGGAATGTCAGGCCCAAACGGCCCTTATTGACCTCCACCTACTCAACTCCGCTCAGCCAAGACCATCAGCAAGAAGGTTCTGTAGCGTAATTATGTTCCAGCTGATTGATAATACTCGTAATAGACTCCAGTCAAATACTAACAAAAAAGTCGCCTCAGCTCCAGAGGTTTAACTAAGATTTAGTATTTAGATGTAAAAGGCATTCTAGCAAGTAGAAGTACTGGGAAAACGAGGCATAAGTACTAAATGTGATGGACATTGCGACTATAACGGACAGACGAGACGCTTACCATAATGTCTGACAATTATTCAGGGTGCAGCTGACAATTTGTCAGTTTTATTACTTCATAACATATAATAAAAGATAATCCGAGTAATATTGCAAACTGCATGACCAAAGTAGAAACAGCAAGTTAAAACATGTAAGAGTAACAAGATAACTTATGCTGAACACGGATATATTATTGTTACTTAATTATGTAATACGCGAAATTACCAGAAAAGTTGTTACATTTTTTTTAACTTATTGAACTGAATTAAAATTAAAACTATTTATTTTAATATTATTTATTTAATATAAAAAAAACATAGTTTTAATGGTAACTTTTGTAATCATGTGCATTGGTGCTCAGAATTATTTTTCGAGATAATACGAGAATACCATATTAAACTCAAAATAATGTATGATCATTTAGAATAATTACCAGACCTTGCTACTTCCAAGCGCAATAAACTTGTTTAATTTTGTTTTTCCTGCCATAGACGTGAGTTTCCCAATAAAGATTATTTTTTTATGTTGTAGAGAGACGACGAGTTTGATACAAACGAGACATACCTGTGCATTGTGCCTGGACTGGAAGGGCATTACTTAAGGTTTGCCACGCTTTGTGAGCGCCTTAAGCTGCCTGCTTTTGTGCTACAGCCGGGGCTCGAAAGACCTGAAGAGACTCCATATGAAATTGCAGTCAGATATTCAAAGGTACATTAATTACAGCGATGGATGGATAGGAGGGTGGGATCATCTATGAACGATGGCAAAAATTATGACTAATGTATTAATTGTTTGCAGGTTTTACTGAAGAAGACGAGTCTAAAAAAAACATTCTATATCTTGGGATATGAAGCTGGTGTAGTTGTCGCCTTGGAACTAGCAGCTATTTTGGAAAACAATGGTAATATATTTTGATTATCATCAACTAGAGCCATAACTTCCACTGTTAAAAAAGGCCACCGTATTAGAGAGGTGGGGGAGGAGGTCGTGCCATAATCTCCACACTTGCAGGCATCTTGGAGATCCCAGTATCAGATGGCAGTTTTTCAGAAGGCACTGCTGCCCACCTTGTGATATTTTATCCTTCGTCACCTCCTCCAACTTCAACAGGAATAAACAGGAGGAGTGCAATTTTAGCCCATCGCGTCATGTTTTTAACAAGAAGTGCACGAGTTAGAATCAATGCTGCTGCTGCCTTATTATAACTATTGCTTTATTATATTTTTGCGAGCAAACGAAGTTCGTTTTCGACTCAACTATAGTTTTTTTTTTTTTTTTATTTATTTATTGATCTAACAACGTCATAAGACAATTACAATTAAATAACAAGGAAACGGTCCTCCGTTTCATTGTTATTTAATTTATTCCTATAAATACATACAAATTAAATACTACACAAAGTCAAAAGATAATAAATATTGAAAACAAATAATTTAGTCAGAATATAAAACAAAAATCAAGGCATGTAATCGACCTCAAATGAGTTGTCAGGGCTTTTTACATTCCTATTCCATTGGTCTGGTGCATTTTCGGAATAATTCCTTATAGCTAATTTCATGAATTTCCAATCGTCAAAAATAAGTCACAATCAGTGCTTACAGCGAGGAGCTCATTTAAATGGCGGCGTGTGCGGATCTATCATTCTTCTCAACTCCAGAAAATTATAGCCGAGCTGGCCCAGCAAAAACTTAGTATGGTACTGGTTCCAGACTCACGCGCTTGCTTCGAGCTTGCTCCTAACCAAAGTGTTGTACAAAGTTATAATTACCTGATTTTTAAAGTCCTTCGAGTTTCTCATAAAGAATCAAAGCCGACGACAAGCCGCTTTGGCCAGGTCGGAAACATGGTCATGAAAAGTTAACGAACGATCAAAGGTAAGGTCTTTGATCTGATTCACCCTGCAAATAGGTAGATTAGCCAAATTATAAAAAAAATTGACAGGGATTCTTTTCCTCTCAAAAGTTATGTTTTCAGTCTAATATTTCTTAGTTTTAATTACCGTTGCTAGAACTGAATTATGAATAAATTCAGCCTAACTTAAAGAATAACTGACCCAAGTTTGTTACCATTCGAATTTGATACACCTCCGAAAATATGAATGAAATCTCGGTACTTCAAAATTATCAAATAGTTCCGGGTGATAATTTTATCCATTTTTTTTTTTTTTGTTTTTGAGTGGAGAATCCTTTTACGGATACCCTGTTTTACACAAGGTTATGCCGGACTCACCAGCGGGTGTAAAGAGTCCACTGGTCCTACCTGCTAAACTCCACTGTGTTCCGTCTTCTTGCATAGGCAGGGGAAACGGTAACAGCGAACCTTGTCCGTTTCCCCGGCGGTGATGCATTCGTCCGAATACGGACCCTCTTTATATTTACTTTTTCCACCTCCGTAGTGGTATGACGGAACACGTGCATACCACCACACTCCTCCCAGGTGTTCTTGTAACTCAAACCCTGTCAGCGGGCTAGCGTTTGGGCATACGCCCGACGCCTGCGCCCGACTCTCCGGCGGCGGAGAGGATCTGCTTGTGGATCATCCTCTCGATGTCGCTCGCTCTCTTCCTTTTGAGTCATGACTGTCTCACAAAAGGCTTGAACCGCATTCCATCCCCTGTCACTGCCAACCATCGCTCTAACGATTCCTGGCAACGACAGGTCATTTCCAATCACGTATACAAGCTGAGACCGCTCAGTGACCCACCTTGGACACTCTTCGAGAGTATGTTGCGCTGAGTCTTCAGCCGCACCGCACTCGTGATAATTTTATCCTTCCTTAACTAAAAAAAAGCAAATACATTTTTTTCGTAGATTTATTTTTTCTTAAATAATAAATTGCAGCGATCATAGCTAAGTTTGCTTAACCATTCTAAAACGATCAGCAAAGTTAAGCAACGTCCGCCACGGTCATGACTTGGATGGGTTATATATGCTTTTCAATTTTTTTCTTAGATATTTTTTTCTTAAAAAAAAAATTCAAGCGCTTGCAGCTAAGTTTGCTAAACCATTATGAATCGATCAGCTAATTTGAGCAACGTCCGCTGTGGTCAGGAGTTGGATGGGTGACCGCTAGTGACATTACTACTGAGCGCTTCCGTGCTTCGGAGGCCGCGTTAAGCCGTCGTCGGTCCCGGTTGTTGTCTTAGGATGGCAGTCGTTACAGCATGGTGGTAGGGCACTTTGCGAATGCCCGCCTGGCTAGCTACCACCCTCAAGTTGAAAATCTGTCGCCAAGCACCTCATGGTGTGTTCCGGCAGTTGTCCTTGAGAGCCAATAATTCTAGGTTAGCCTGAACAACGTCTTCGACCACATCATCACTTACCATTCGGTGAGATATTGGTAAAAGGCTAACCTATCAGACATAAATAAAAAACTGGATAGCAAGCTTAAAAAAACGTATTGCAGGATATATTTATTTGAAATTAAATTATCCTCTAAATTTGGTGCTTCTTTACTCTCTGTATGTCCGTTTGCCAGTTGGCAAAGGCCTCCTCCAACCTACTCCATTCCGATCTCTCTCTGGCTACTCGGCTCCATGTTGATGCCTGATATCATCGTCCCATCTTCTTTGCTGTCTACCTCTTTTCAATATAGGTAGAATGCAGAATTTGCTCTTTGTTGCTATTTGAAGGTTTTTGTCTTTCATTACATCCCTTAGGCTCCAATACCTTTTCCAACTGTTTGCTATTCTTCTTTCTATTTCTTTATTTATGTTCTCCTTTGGTGAGCTGTCGGAGGTATATATATTCTTCAACATAGTTAAATTGTGACTCGCCTACATTTAAGCTGTTTTTATTTCCATTAGTCATTACTTACGTTTTTTTCGGGATTTAATTTTAGTCCTATTTTTCGTATAACATTATATTAAGGCCTTCTGATGTTTTTGCGAATAAAACAATATCATCGGCAAATCTTAAGTTTGCGACCGTCGATATTTTAACCCAGATTTTCCCATTCAAAGCTTCTAAAGATAATTTCCAAAACGGCGGAGAAAAGTTTTGGAGATAAAGGATCTCCTTGCTTTACTCCTTTTTGTAGATTTTTGATTTTTTGTGACTGTTTTCGCAATATTTTTCCTGTGTTGTTGGAGGGTTGTGGTCTCTATCCCCCACGAGGACCAGTCGGCTTGGGGGAGTTTGTGTTATTTCTTTTGCTTGGTTTTCGTTAAGTGGTTGGGTTGTCCGTGTTCCGGTTGTTAATTGCTATTGTTTTTTGAATATGTCAGTGAGAGAGTTTGATCGGGTTCTCATATAATCGAAGGCGTTTCTCCTATTAGTTTTGATAGAATTTATCGTTTGTTGCTTGTTGGGTTTAGTGGTTGAAGTCGCTTGAGGTGAAGTAGATAATTCTCTTTTCCTTTTGTCGGAGTAGGGTCCGTTTACTACCAGTTTATCATATTTTAGAAAAGCGGTATTTCCCTTTTTCTTCTCCTCCAGTAGCTGTGGCAGCAAAGCCTTTCTTTTTTCTATGACTTCTTTAGAGTAGTCTTCTGATATATAGATTCCCTTTAAACTTTTTTTGTTCCTTACAATTTGATCTTTTTTCCACCCGTTTGTAAATGAGAGTAGCACAGGTCTATGTTTGTTCTCGACTTTATTTTTTCCTAGACGGTATAATCTGTTTACTTCATTTTCTTCCACAGATAAATTTAAGTCTCTTTTAAAGATCTCCTTAACGGTTAGAAATAGCTCTGATGACGATTTTTCGCTCTCTTTTAATCCATACATAACTATGTTGATACTTTTCTTCTCTTTTATTAAATATTTAATCTCGTTCTCCAGATTAAAAATTTTTTGTTTCAATTTTTCATTTTCTTCAAGTATAGGAGATAGTTTTTCATCTATACGATCCATTATATTCTTTGTTAGAGATTCTTTCAGATCGTTTATCTGTTTCTGCATTTCTATCTTAACTGTATCGAATAATAATTGAAATTGCTCATCCATGTTATCAAATGAAAATGTGTCAAACGAAACGTAACTTCAACTTCTTCTTAATGTGGCTTCTGCGAAAACGAAACGTAAAAGCGAATCGGTAATAATTATTTGTTAGTGATGGCAACACTTAAGGTAGTTGACAGCCTAGCCGACTGACAGTTCTGGTTGACTGATGTTTGTTTTACCAGCTGTCAGGTTGACGTTGAACAAATAGATGATGTAGTTTATTTCTGAAATTCTAACCTCAATTATCGTGGATGTATACTTGAGCTTCACTTTTAATTCGTGGATAATATCCAAGGATTATTTCTTCTATATCTTCCGATGTTGTTTTTCTTACGTTCGTAGCCCCACAGTTTCCCAAGTGCAACTTTAACTATTTTTAATAAGTGTTTTATTGACAAAGAACTGCACAACCTGTTGACACTTTAACGACCGGAAACGGATTCAAAAATGATAATAGTTCGATTGATCAAAGCCCGTTTCACCCACGGGTTGAAAACTTAAGTAATACCTACCCAATTCTAAACGTTTGAACTTTCTCTCTTAGAAAAGGGTTTGAAATATAATTTAACTCCTTATTTGTCCCAGATAACTCTCGAAACCTTGTAAGTAGATTCTGAAATTCTTCGAAATTCAGAATGTTCTTGTGTTTAAAGTTGATATTGAAGCAAAACAAAAATAGCTGTTCAAATTAAAATAGCTTACTTCCTCTTCTAGTAATCACCATAGCTCTGAGATGAGATAGTTTCATTCTTTTCAAGATAAATCAATCCAAAACTTTCTGGTCGTTTCCAAATCAGATTAAGACAATAATTTAGTTATATTAGACAAAGATAATCACAACCAAAAAGTTAATTATAATATCCAAGGTGAAGAATTAGAACAACTGAATTGCGACCCAACTAAGTTATTCACTTTAGATGTTAAAAATGCAATGATGACTATTTCATTTATCCCTACACATTCAACCAATAATATAATACCAATGAACCTTAGATCCCCATGTCTATACGGTTTACCGAAAACACACAAAGATAACATTTCTATTCGTTCCGATGTTTCTTATGTTCGCACTCTTGCGTACAATCTAGCAAAACATCTCAATATTTTGTTATGTAGTAAACCATCTCTTAAACCTAAATATAGTTAAAATAATAGCCTAGAACTGATACACAAAGTCAAAGATATTGACGTTTGTCCCGGTGCCAAATTATTATTCCTTGATGTAGACAGTCTATTGGCTAACGTTCCTTACTAAAGTTTTATTGTCAAAAGGTGGGGCTTATATATAGGGTCAGGTAAAAAGTCCATTAATGGCCGAAGTTTTTATGGACGACTGAGCATAAACACACAGATAGTACTGGAACCTAAGATTTTATTTTATTACAGATACGTTGGTGACAACGTATCAATAATAATTTTTCGAAGTTATCTCCATAGACTATTATCGGTTCCTCTTACTCAAAACAATTACAATAAGGAGTTTCAATACTAATAATTGTCTTGATTATTAAGGTATAAGTACTCACTGAGAATTTAATAAATAACCCTATTTATATTTTAGGAATAACGGGGACAGTGTTTTGCCTCGGCAACGGTCCAGTGGAAACAAAAGCGCTGCTAGAGTCAGAACTAAGTTCGTTTGAGACAGAAGAAGCACTACAGATGGCCGTTGCGCATCACATGTTCAAATTGATGGCTAAAAATTCAGTGATACTGCAAAAGAACGCACTCGTGGGATTCCCTTCATGGCGATCGCGTGTTGACGCTTGCGTGCGCGCGTTGCTCGGTAAAGTCTCGCACTCTGCACAGTACGCGCGCGAGCTCATTGAGGCAGCGTACGCACGCATCAGCACGGCGCGTCGCTACAGCTCTGCACCGCGCGTGCTTCGCTCACGGCTCATACTTCTGCGCGCACGTTGCAACACAAATAGCAGCGAAGAGCAATGTTCCCTGCAGAGCTACTCACACGAATCTATTGCCATACATGAGTTATCCACGCCTATGGCACACGCGGCCATCGACCTACAAGTACCCGCTATCATTAACAGATACTTGGATAACGAACTACTCCAAGCCTTTGAAAAGAAAAACCGTTGTAATACTTATCTCATGAACGCCGACGCATTTATGACAAGCTCAGAACAAAAT
The DNA here is from genome assembly GCA_963854805.1 of Plagodis dolabraria. Lineage (NCBI taxonomy): Eukaryota > Metazoa > Arthropoda > Insecta > Lepidoptera > Geometridae > Plagodis > Plagodis dolabraria. The sequence goes on from OY978461.1 coordinate 23,897,790, forward strand.
TAATTTTTTTCTAAATTCATTAATTGTCTTGAAAAAGAAAACGGTTTGGTTAGTTCTTTTTCATCAATAAAAATGAACGCCTTTTAACATAAATGAATCACCTAAATTAGTTTATACATAAGTGAATTTTATTTGTTTTTGAAGCTAATATTCGTTAGAACCTTTTATTTTACTGAGATGGAGCATAACATATTTACCTACAAAGGTATCGAACAAAATATTTATAACATACAAGTTAAACATTGATAATCTCCTTTCCAGAAGGTTGGTAAAAAATACATTAACTTGTATAAATTTAACAAAAATATACTGTAACTGTTAGGTTTAGATAGGCATTCTGAAGATACTTATGCTATTATAAAAAAAAAAATTGTTTATATTTATTTGCTAAACTTCTTATATGTATATATGTATATATATGTACGTATTTTTGTATTACATTATTTTAACTAATTTATTGTAGTGAAATTGTTTGATTTTTTATATTATGATTTGATTGATGTTATAAAATTAGTGAATTAGAATAAAATAGAAGATTAATTTGTAAAAGAAAGTAATGGAAAGTACAATAGCATTTCGTATGTTTGGGAATAGAGCGGCGCTTTAAACGAATTTGGAAATATAGCTTTTTATGCAAAATAGCTATATTTAATAATAAACATCAAAAATATATTAACTTTCATCGTGTGGGTTCTATTGTTTTTTTGTAATATTTGACAATTATTAATTTTCTCAGTGGGGAAGCGTACTGTACCACCCATTTGGCGCCAAATGTTTATAACAAAGATATAGTAAATTTAAATGAGATACGAGTATGTAATTGATATGTTTCTGAATTTGCAATACCATATATTTTTTTAAACATGGGACGCTTATTGTTGTGCGTTATAATGTCTAGAAATTGATGACTTTTCTTACCTGTGTAGTTCATTTTATTTGGCTTATATTATTTAAATTTTTAATTCATTGATTTGGATTTAATTAAAATTATGAAACACTGCAACTTTTTTATTTTTACTGTTATGTTATCCTTTGACCACTATCTCACCTGATGGTAAGTGTTGATGTGGTCGACGATGTTGTTCTGGCTAACCTAGAATTACAGGCTCTCAAGAACAGCTGCCGGAACACACCATTAGATCCTTGGCAACAGATTTTCTACTTGAAGGTGGTAGCTAGCCAGGCAAGCATTCAAAATGCCTTACCACCATGCTATAACGACTGCCATCCTAAGACAACAACCGGGATGGACGGTTAAACATGCCCTCCGAAGCACGGAAGCGCTTAGAAGTAATGCCACTCTAGTAGTCACCCATCAATGTCATGACTGCGGTGAAACTCTCTAGAGTGTTTTTTAAAACATATCAAGTCTTATTTACAAAGACAAAACAAAGACTATCACACAATCATTGTCATGTTAGCTCAATTTGATAGAGCATACCCCGGCTCAAGTGGTGGATAAACGCGAGTTCGAATCTTGCAAATGACTTAAATTTTTCTCCTCGTAAATTTGTAATTTTGTAATGTAATCCGCAGAGCATGCGTTATTGCAACCATAAAAATATTAAAATTATAGGGTTGCATCATCATCAACAAGTTTAAAGCTAATTGCAAAATTAGTATTTTTTGTAGTACAACATAAGTTGAACTATAAAGGTCGCCCCATCCCTATACGATAGTTAAAGAAGAATTGGGAAAATTTTAGTTATGATTAATTGTTATGTTACCTCAATTGGATGGTGCGTACCCCGGCTAAAGGGGTGGATGGAGGCGAGTTCAAATCCCGCTTATTTATTTACTTATTTATTCATAATTGTGATAAGCCAGTTTTAAATAGTAAAGTAAAGTTTAATAATAAAGAGATTTTGACTTTTGTCCAAAACAAAATTGACGTTCTAGACGAATTAAGTTTAGTACAAATATGTGCTACTAATTTTACAGATGTTGAAATTGAAACAGGAAAATCGGTGTTGATTAAGTGTTTGCCAGAAAGAAATAGAAACGTACTACGTAAAGGTGAAGACAAAAACAAGAAAAACGTGAAAGATGTCATCAAGCTTTTCAAAGAAAGTGATCCTTCAATTCAACCTGTCTGTGTGGCTAAGAACTTAAGTCGTTTACCAGCAGTCTCGTTTGAGAGTATAAATATTTCGAAACTCCTAAAGGACATGGCAGGCATGAAGTCTGAAATACAAACGATACGTAATGATTGTGCTACAAAGATGGAGGTGACAAGTTTACAGACAAAAATCAGCCGTGATTTGACAGCCCTGCGAACTACAATAATCAAGTTAAATACAGGTTATGCTAAGCCTAATAAATCTCAACGGCAAAGCACAAATTTAAATCATGACAGCTGCGTAGTCATTGCAACTCCAAAGAGACAGACAACTAAGGAATTTGCTGATAAGAAGCTATTGTGTGAGCTCGAGCCCGCGTCCGCGCCAAAGCAGGTGAGGGCACGCTCAAGGTCAGGTGAACCGGTGCATACGCCACCGTCTTATCGGGACATTATAGTGACTCATAGTATATCCCAGAGTTCCCAGCAAAGGCCGGATCACCAGGCAGAAAATAGTAAGATTGAGGATGAATTTACTATTGTCACAAATAAAAAACGTAAAATGAAAAACAACATGTGTGGAACTGCAACAAGGACAAGTAAAATACAGGTGGCGGAACTTACTTCATCTGTGTATATATCGCGACTGACGAAATCTACTACGATTGATAATATTAAAGAGCACGTCACAGAGATGGGGCAGGTATGCATTGATGTACAGTTACTTAAACAACAAAAGGAAACCGACTTTAGCTCGTTTAAAATTATTATACCTAGAAGTAAACTTGACGTTTTCTTAAGTAATGAGTTTTGGCCTACAGGGGTTAAATACCGGATGTTCCGTGAATACAATGCACCAAAGTTTGGTCACCGTAACACACAAAACTAACTATGGATTGTTACAATTCAAATTTATCTATTACAACTTTTAACTGTAAGTCAGTTAAGAGAAGTGTTCAGTATATCCGTGAGTTATGTGAATGTTCAGATATTATTGCCCTTCAAGAGACTTGGTTGATGCCCTACGATTTGGATTACGTGTGGGAAATAAGCAGTGAGTTTGACTGTTTTGCTAAGTCTTCAGTTGATACCTCGGAAGGGGTGGTCAGAGGGCGACCATTTGGTGGAGTAGCGTTGCTTTGGAAAAGGTCAATGTTCGATAGTGTGTCTATAATAGAGTGCAATAGTGACAGGATTGCAGCCATTCAGGTGACAGTAGGCATGAGATCTTTTTTGGTATTCAGTGTCTACATGCCTACAGATAACAGTGATAATCTCCCAGAATTCACGAATTGTCTGGCTAATATAAGTTCAATTATTGAGGAGTGCCAGGTGCAAGTAGCTTATATAGTAGGGGATTTTAATGCTCATACTGGTACCCTTTTTGGAGTAGAACTTGATAGCTTCTGTCACGAACAATCCTTGACATGCGCTGACGTGATGAAGTTAGGTATTAGCAGTAGTTCATATACCTATCTTAGCGAAGCTCATGGTACCTGTAGTTGGTTGGACCACTGCTTGACGACGCATGCTGCATTTGACACTGTGCGTTCCATAAGTATTATGAATGACGTAGCATGGTCAGATCATTTTCCCCTTTGTATTAAATGTGATATTGGTGTAATGTGCAAAAATAAATCTATAAATAGTCCTAAAAAGCTTTTACAGGGTATCTTGTGGGGCACCCGAAATTCTAGTCAGATTAAAAAATATAATGAGTTATGTAGTAAGAATCTAACTAATGTGAGTACCTATATAGAATGTTCTGACTGTGATAATAACAATGTATGTGTACGTAGTAAAGACCATTTGCAATTTATAAATCAATTATATAATTCTATTGTGAATATTTTACAAAATGCAGCTAGGAAAAGTGTGAGTTTTCGTTCTGGTGGAAAAAGAAAGAAACAGGTAACGGGATGGAACCTTCATGTACAGAGCAGTTACGAAACTGCTCGTATGTATTTTAAATGCTGGGTTGTCGCTGGCAGACCTTCAATTGGAGAAATATATATGAATATGCGTAGAACTCTTAGTTTATTTAAAAATAAGCTTAAGTGGTGCCAAAACAATGAAGATAAAATTAAAATAGATATTCTGGCTACGCACAGACGTAACAAAAATTTCATAAAATTTTGGAACTCAACTAAAAAGTTTAACGGTAAAAAACATCTTCCAGCTACAGTCGAAGGTCTGCAGGACCCTAATGATATTGCAAACTTATTTTCTAAGAAGTTTATTGTTCAATCAGAACAGATGAATGGTGTAAAAGAGGCGCCTAAAAATAATATCTCTACTTCTAAAACTGTATTTAGTGCGAAAGATATCGCAAAGGCGGTTCAGGATATGAAGCGTGGCAAGTCTCCTGGACACGACGGGTTATGTCTCGAACATATTCTTTGCGCTGGAGATATAATTTATGATAAATTATGCAATTTATTCAATTTATGTCTAAAACACTCTTACCTGCCAGATAGCCTTATGAAAACGGTTGTGGTGCCTATCGTAAAAAATAAGACCGGTAATTTAGGTAGTGTGGCTAATTATAGACCTATTTCCCTAGGTACTGTTATTGGAAAGGTACTTGAACGACTTTTACAGCCCTTATTAGTGAATAACATAAGTATAGATGACGCACAGTTTGGCTTTCGTCCTGGATTATCAACGGACTCTGCCATATTCAGCTTGAAACACACGGTAAACTATTACCTCACACGCGAAACGTCTGTTTATGTCTGTTTCTTGGACCTGAGTCGGGCATTTGATCTGGTAAATTATAAAATTCTCTGGGATAAATTGTCCCGGACTCAGGTACCAGCCGAAGTGGTTAATGTCTTGAGGTACTGGTATGGAGGCCAAACTAATGTGGTAAGATGGGGCGACACGACATCCAGTCAATACAAACTGGAATGCGGGGTACGTCAGGGAGGGCTTACCTCTCCGGATCTCTTCAATGTGTATGTGAATGACTTGATCGAAGAGCTAAGAAGTACCAAGGTTGGGTGTCATGTTGGAGACATTTGCGTCAACAATTTCAGCTATGCGGATGATATGGTGCTTCTCAGCCCTTCGATCAATGGACTTAGACAACTAATTTCAATATGCGAAAAGTATGCTTTGAAGCAGGGACTAAAATATAATGTAGCCAAGACAGAAATGCTTGTATTTCGAGCAGGGAGAGGTCCGGAGAGGGTACCTAATGTTTATTTGTCGGGTTCACCGGTAAGGGTTGTGGAACAGTTCAAGTATCTAGGTCACATATTGACCGAAGACATGTCGGACAACAAGGACATGGAGAGGGAAAGAAGGAACCTGTCCATCAGGTGTAACATGCTCGCACGCAGATTTGCGAAATGTACGGAAGATGTGAAAGTTACCTTATTCAAGGCTTATTGTATGTGTTTATATACATGTCAGCTTTGGATAAGGTACAGTAGAAAAACATACAGTACCATAAGGGTGCAGTATAATGACGCATTCCGCATCCTTATGAAGAAAAAGAGATACTGCAGCGCGTCGGGCATGTTCGCTGATGCACGGGTTCCCGATTTCTTTGCCATTATAAGATCCCGTATCATGTCCTTCTGGAACAGAATACGAGAATCGGATAATGGCATCTTGAAGTGTCTAAGTGAAAATTTGTGTTGTCCTATTTATAGACACTGGATCTCTGTCCACCAGAACGAAAATAAAAAATGACACGTATTTTTGCAATTTTATTTATTACATCTATTTTGGTAATATATTATTGCAATCATACTATTTTATGTATTTCTATTTTATATTTTATTTTATTTTACCTTGTACGATATGGGTACTTTTTTGCCTGCAATAAAGATATTTTATTTATTATTTATTATTAAATTATAAGTAATTACATTACGTGATTTACATGATGCGCAGTTTGGTTTTAGACCTAAACTTTCCACTGAAACAGCAATCGCCTGTCTAAAGCATGCTGTCCATTACTACACTAGCAGAAAAAACACCTGTATTTGCCTGTTTTTTGGACTTGTCGAGGGCATTTGACTTGGTGTCCTATGACATATTATGGCAAAAGCTTCTGGTTGATACTAATGTACCTGAAAATATTGTACACATTTTAACATTCTGGTATGAAAATCAGCAAAACAGTGTAAGATGGGCGGGCACATATTCAGATGAATATAGGTTGGAATGCGGGGTGAGGCAGGGGGGTATAACCTCGCCGAAGCTATTTAACTTATATGTTAATAAGTTGATCGTAGAACTCAGCAGATCAGAAGTCGGATGCTCAATACATGGTGTAAGTGTTAACAACATAAGCTTCGCGGACGATATGGTTTTGCTGAGTCCTTCGATTAACGCTCTCAGGCGCCTTCTTCACATTTGTGAGACATATGCGGTGACTCATGGGCTCAGGTACAATGTTAAAAAGAGTGAGGTAATGCAGTTTAAGGCAGGTCGTAAAAGCTATTCAGTTATGACAGTAATGCTCGACGGAACTCCTCTAAATTGGGTAAAGCATTTCTAGTACCTGGGCCACTGGGTCACCGAGGACATGTCAGACGATATGGACATGGAGCGAGAACGTAGGGCATTGTCAGTGAGGTGTAATATGTTGGCTCGCAGATTTGCACGATGTACAGGCTCAGTAAAAGTCACATTGTTTAAGGCGTACTGTACACCTTTTTATACATGCAGTCTGTGGGCCAATTATACACAAAAATCTTACAATGCCTTACGTATTCAATACAACAACGGTTTCAGAATGCTGTTGAGGCTACCGAGGTTCTGCAGTGCATCAGGGATGTTTGCAGATGCGCACATTGACGATTTCCACGCCATTATGCGCAAAAGAATTTCGTCCCTGATGTGCCGCTTGCGCGGGAGCACTAACAGCCTTCTAACTGTTGTAGCAGAAGATGTGTACTCATGTTACATGAGACACTGGATGGGTGTGCTCAGCCCGGTTTCCCACCTAGTGACGAAATAACTTTGTTATCGTCACTATTACTGTTCTACTAACCAATTTTTAATTTAATTTTATGTATGTTACTAACAATTAATATGGATGCTAAATGTCTGAAATAAAAATATTTTGATTTTGATTTGATTACACTTTGAAAATTATCGCGAGTTTTATCCATATTAAGTTATTATGAGACGGCTAGGACCCGCGTTATATTTACCGGAAAGATTCCGCCCAATTTCAGACTGTTTTGAAGTCCTTTGTCTGGGAGTTACGACTGCGCGAAGTACGGGCCTCAGCGCGTAACTGAAGTTAACTGAAGCCGGGGCACTGTCTGCCCCGGCTCAGCTGCATTTGTCATGTCGCCGTCAGAACTGTCACTCGTCTCACTGTCACTGTCACTGTTTTTGATAAAATAGGGTTCATCATAATTACTTAATTACATTACATAAGAAATTTAGTACATAAGGTAGGTTGCCGCATACGGTAAGGTAACGTAATGAGAGACTCGACAGAGTGATGAGGTTATTAATTTTGTCGTGGAGCAACAGGTAATAGTGAATCATTATGGCGCACTTGCACCTGAGTTCCAAAGTGTTCATACCTACTATACCCGCTATGAACAGGGACGGATATAGGTATGGATAATATCCATACTTGTTGTACAGGTAGCGAGCAAATTTCTTTTGTACCTTCATGAGCTTGTACTTGACTTCATGCGGGTCCCAAATAACTGCATTGCACTCCATCTTGCTCCATACGAACGTGTAGTAGAGGGTCACGATTGTACACCTGTCCCGGAATCGCCTAGATTGTCTCATAACAAAACCCAGAGACTGGCGAGCACGGCTACACACCTCCACAATGTGGTCATTAAAAGTCAACTTGGCGTCTAATGTCAAACCGAGGTCTCGAATCCTTTCCACACGCTCCAGAGAGACATTACATATGTTGTAGGAGTACAAAATAATTTATGGGTTTCATAACCATCTTTTATTATATAAGGAAGTATACCGTCTGGTCCGGTTGAAGAACGAGCTTTAAGTTGCCTAACAGCTAAAAATAAATCACGGGGGCAAATCATCATCAATCAAAAATGGGCTTGACGGGCTTAGTATAGAACATCTGCAGCATGCGGGTGTGCACTTGCCTAGGGTGTTGGCAATGTTGTATAATTTTTGTATTGGACATTCATACCTACCTGAAGATTTAAATAAGACCGTTGTTGTTCCGATTGTGAAAAATAGGACGGGTGATGTCTCTGATGGATCCAACTACAGGCCTCTCTCGCTAGCGACTATCATAGCTAAAGTACTGGATAGCTTACTTAATAAACACCTGTGTAGGCATATACAGCTACACGACGCGCAGTTTGGTTTCAGACCCGGGCTATCTACTGAATCAGCTATACTCTGCCTAAAGCATACAGTACAATATTATCCTAGCAGAAAAACGCCTGTGTATGCCTGCTTCTTCGACCTTTCAAAGGCATTTGACCTGGTGTCATATGACATATTGTGGAAAAAGCTTCAAACTGAAACGACCTTACCGATACATATTGTAAAACTTTTTAAGTATTGGTACGAAAACCAAACCAATGTTGTGAAATGGGCAGATTCATTATCGGAAGAGTATAGTTTAAACTGTGGAGTGAGGCAGGGGGGAATAAGCTCTCCGAGGCTTTTCAATTTATATATTAATAGCTTGATCGCCGAGCTCAGCAGGACACATGTTGGATGCTCAATTAATGGTAATATAATTAACAATATAAGTTATGCAGACGATATGGTCTTGCTGAGTCCGTCGATCAATGCATTGGGAAAGTTGATAAAAATATGTGAAGATTATGCTGCATCTCATGGGCTCAAGTATAACTCGAAAAAGAGTGAAGTGTTACAGTTTAAGGCAGGTAATAAGTCCTACTCTGTCATGGAAATATTGCTAAACGACTAACTCACATGGGTTACGCGGTTCAAGTACTTGGGCCACTGGGCTACAGATAATATGTCTGATGACATGGACATCGAAAGGGAGCGTAGAGCATTATCGGTTAGATGTAACATGCTGGCTCGCAGGTTCGCACGTTGTACGGCGGAGGCAAAAGTACCAATCGTTTTACACGTGCAGCCTGTAGTTCAAATATACGCAGAAGGCCTATAATGCTCTACGTATCCAGTATAACAATGGTTTCAGGGTGCTTTTGGGTCTACCCCGGTTTTGTAGTGTGTCAGGGATGTTCGCCGATGAGCGCATAGATAATTTTTATGCTATTATGCGAAACCGTGCAGCATCCCCTCCCTCCCCGGACGCCAAGTTGAGCAGACGTGCTGAGAGAACGTAACCATTTAAAATCAATTTTACTAACGTATTTTTACACCAAAATTCAGTTTAAAAAATTAGGAGTGCATAAATTCTGAGGAGGTTTGTCAACGCTGCGGAACCGTGAGTTAGTATATTCACTATCACTACCACAACGCGCGGACTCACACACATAAGTATAAATTTACTTTGCGCCTGGTGGATGCACACATGTCCGTACGCACACATTGACAAATACTTGCATGACAAGATTGTCTACAATCATATACTGTATGACCCACACCGCTCTCACTACAATAGTGTGCGATTGTCACTCACCACAAAAGTGTGTGTGTTGAAATATAATCAACCCGTTAAAGAAACAGACAGCTAGATTACATAATGCCAAAATCGGCTCGTTCACCCGTTTCTTACGTTTTGCAATCATCGTCAGACACTGAGGCGTCCAAAATGACTAGAGAGGAACGTATCAGGAATAGAGATAAAAAACGCCGACTTTCAGATGATGAAGTTGATACTCTAACTGCTCTAAAAACTGAAATGAGAGATCTTTTCGAATCCTTTAAAACCAATCAGAACAGCAGGATGGACACACTTGAGAGCCGAATCGCTTCTTGATTTAAAAATATCTGCCGTCCAAGATTCCAATACACAACTGGAGAGCGGTGTTGAATTTGCTACCGTGCAACTTACCGATATTCAAGAAAGCATTAAAAAACTCGAAATTAACCGGAAAGAAATGATGATGCATATAGCGTTGTTGGACGATAAATGCGAAACTATTGATCGTAATATGAGAAAAACGTGTATAGAAATTAGGAACGTGCCGAATGCTAAGCCACACGAAAAGAGGAAATCAAAAGAAACCTTGTTTAATGCATTCTCGACTCTCACTAAGAAACTCAACCTAAGCTTTAATCAGTCTGAGATCCGTGACGTTTATAGGATCCCGACGAATAGCTCAAACGGTACCTCAACAATTGTTGTTGAGCTCTGTAACACTCTTTTGAAGAGTAAAACACTGGAAGCAGCGAAACGTTATAATAAAGCTCATAGACAAGGCCAACTTAACTCCAGTCACCTTGGCCTCCCTTGCTCAAAAGAAACTATACCTATATATATATCTGAACATCTAACTGCCAAGGCAAAAAAGCTACATTTCTATGCCAGGGAACTAGCAAAATCGGAGAACTACGCATACTGTTGGACTTCCAATGGGAAGGTGTACCTCCGGAAACGCGAAGGATCCCCGTACATATTAATTAAAGCTGAAGAACAACTCAAATCCTTGAGGACCTCTACCTGACTAATATTACTTATGAAAACTTATATGTCTCCACTACTCACAATACTTATTTTATATTTTATACTTTCCTACCTAACTGTTAATCTTGCACTGTGCTTACCTATCTTGAATACATCGCTCGTCAACCAATTTATATTGCCTACCTGCAGTATATTATTGAACATTTATACACATTACGGGAATACCACTACCATAAATACACATACATATCTAATAACATATTGTTTCCAATCCTCACGTCACTCACAAACTACAACTATTCACAAATACTTCACAAGAACAACATGTACGCTATATAAATATTTCATGTCTCCCTCTTTCTCGAAATATTTTTTGATTGGAGTACACAGAGCATCTCTCTTTTTGCCTTTACCCACAATTCACTTAACTCTTACTATATACATGAAATACACACTATTACAAAAGCGCAACACTAAAACCTTCATAAGGATGGTTCCACACTTAAGCCAAACTTACTACTTAATTACTAAATCTTGCACGCGATATTATATTTATAGTTTTTCTTATAATAATTTTACAATTTGTTTAGTAAAGGTAATTGTCACATCAAGAATTTTTTCTTGTACTAATATTAAGCACACGCAGTTTTATAATATTCAAAATTCGATACTATAAGATTTATGGATGACCTAGATGCTGCAAATATTATCCCTAATACACGTACATTTGAACCTGAGTCTTGTCAGAATCTTATTGGCGATACTAATAAGCAGTATACTGTTTTGTCCCAGAATATTCGCAGTATACGGAAAAACTTTGACTCGCTTACCGTTTTCTTGTCACGACTCAAATTTCTCCCTGACATAATTATTCTAACAGAATGCTGGCTAAATAAATACTCACCTGAAATTTCACTCGATCATTATTTTTATCACAAATCCCTTAACTACCTTAACCAAAACGATGGTATTGTAATATACTCGAGATATGATATCAAGATAATTATAATAGAACCATCTTTTACCGATGCCAACTGTTTACTTATTAATGTTGAAAACCAGATAACAGTAATAGCATGATATCGATCTCCGTCTAAATCAAACATTGAACCATTTATTAATTCACTGGAAAATGTTATGAAAAAATACAAACTGAAACAATAATACTAGCTGGGGATATATATATAGACATCAGAAGAAACACAACGGATTCTAATTCAGAGCCTTATTTAGAACTAACTTCCCACTATGGCCTCATGCCTGGTCATTTAATTCCAACACATGGTCAAACTTGCCTTGACCACGTATTTATTAAAAGTGGTTTCTCAGCACGAGTCGTGGTTTGTGGTGCTGACATCACAGACCACGACACTGTCTTCATTGGAATAGATAAACAAAAGCTTAATCTTGCAGACAAACAAACAAAACTTGGACTAAATTAAACTATAGCCAAATTGCAACAGATCTTAAGGATACTGATTGGTCGAATCTTTATAGCCCAAGTACAGCATTTGATATATTTGTGAATACCATTAATGATTGTATTGAGGCTAACAAACATACCTGGTCTATGAAAAATTCTAAACAAATACGTCGAACATGGATCTCTCCAGGCCTCATGAAATGTATCAGACGCAGAGACTCTCTCCACATGACGGCCAGAAAAAATCCAAAAGATCTAGAACTGCAAAAGAAATACAAAACCTACAGGAATCTTTGCAATAACATTCTGCAAAATCTTAAAGATGCTCATGACCAAAAACTCCTTTCTGACAGCATGGGCAACAGTAAAGAGACGTGGAAGGCAGTTAAAAATATTTGCAATATAAATACCAAAAGTGCTTCTTGCTCTGCTTTAATTGATACTTTTCCTAATAGCACCCCTAAGAACTCTCTAAATGAAGTCAATACCTTTTTCGCATCGATTGGTAAAGATTTGGCCAGTGATATTCTCATAAGTAACTCAACTACCGAACTGGAATTAGCTAGAAAAGCTTCTATAGTATCTAAGCCCCCCTGTCAATCATTTTTCTTTACTCTTACAAGCGAAATGGAAATACTTAAAATCATTGACAATCTAAAAATGAAATCTGCATCTGGTCACGATGGTATTAGTAACGCCTTCATCAAAAACGCTAGGCATGCTTTGGCTGCACCTCTAACTCTTTTATGCAATCTTAGCATGAATACTGGTATCGCCCCTAAAAGCATGAAAATAGCTAACGTTATTCCTATATTTAAAGCTGGTGACCCTCAGATTGCAACTAATTATAGACCGATCTCGTTATTAAGCACTATCTCTAAAATACTTGAAAAAGTCGTCAATAAGAGACTACTATCTAGCTTGGAGACAAATAAACTTTTAGCCGATAATCAATTTGGATTCCGCACAACCATGTCAACAGAAGATGCCGTGGTAAATATGGTAAACCACATCACGACCACCCTTGATTCTGGTCAACATTGCATAGGTGTTTTTCTTGACTTGGCTAAGGCGTTCGACACGGTTTCTCGTCCGATCATTCTAAATAAATTAACCTCTCTTGGCATTCGTGGAGTAGCACTCGATTGGTTTACTTCCTACCTTACCGACAGAGTGCAAAGAACCTGTGTAGATAACTACCAAAGTGATCTTGCAGAAGTTGTATTTGACGTACCGCAGGGAAGCGTGCTAGCACCTACACTATTCTTGATCTATATAAATGACCTCTGTCAACTTAATATTTCACAAGCACAAATATTTACCTTTGCCGATGACACCGCTCTGCTGTTTCACGGTGATATTTGGGCATCAGTCGGAAAAGCAACTGAAATTGGTCTCAGTCAAGTTTCCCAGTGGCTCCAGAATAATCTTCTAACCCTTAATACGTCTAAGACAAAGTACATAACGTTTAGTATATCCCAGCGTACAGCCCCTTCTCACCCCCTGTCAATAAAACTCCACATGTGTAGCAGCCAAAGTAACAGTAACTGTAACTGCTCAATTTTAGAAAATGTTAGCTATACCAAATATCTAGGTGTTTTTATTGACGAAAACCTATCGTGAAAGAAGCACATAGATATAGTCAGCTCCCGAGTTAAAAAACTTAAATATATTTTCACTAAACTAAGGAACGTCGCTGATCACAAACTGATTCGCTTAATATATCTAACACTCTGCCAATCAATTCTTTCCTATTGTGTAGTTGTTTGGGGTGCTGCTTACAGCCATCTGCTCATCAAAGCAGAACGGGCACAGAGAGCTTTCCTAAAAATAGCATATAAAAAGCCATATCGGTATTGTACCGATCGTTTGTATGAGGAATTGAGTTACTTGAGGGTCAGACAAATATTTATTAATGCTTCTATTCTAAGATTTCACAAAACAGCCTTAACTTCAATTAATTCCTCAGCCCAAACAAAACGTCGCCTAATTTGGCCTTCACCTGGATTCAAAACAAAATTTGCTAAGAAATCACCTGCATTTTTAGGGCCATATTTATACACAGAAGCACAACAAAAATTACGTATCATCAACACTCTGAGACATGTCTGTAAAAGAGTTATTAGCAACTGGCTACAAACATTTAATTACATGGACACAGAAAAACTTATGCAGGTTAGTCAGTAATTTTTCGATTGCTACTACTAAAATACATATAACTCGTAATATCAAAATAAAAACGGCTCATATTTGATATTGTTAATTATTTATCATTTGAAAAATTACAGAGCTCCCAAATTTACTTCATCACATAATATCTCTGTTTATTTTACTTCTTTCAAATTGTTTTAATTGTTATAGGAAATGGATTTGAATTTTTGAGCTTATTATAATATTTATTATTTTTTATGTTCTTTGAGTGACTTACTTGTATTTATTTATTATGTTACCTTTTAGACCTCACACAGTCTACATGACCGAAAAAAAAATTACTTATGTTTTGACTGTTGCATTTTCAATAGAGAGTTTACCTGGGCCAAGCTTTATGTTTGGTTCAACATAAGTTTAACATTTGGTAAAGAAAACTTTACACTTTTCGATAATGAATTTAAGAGAAGATTATTTGCGGCGAATAACTTACTCTTATCTTATGATCTCAGATAACAGATTATTTACATGAATGAGTTCACTGTCTTTCCTATCTTCTCTAAAAATCAGAGAGGTATCATCTGCGAATAAAACAATATCGCAGAAATCTTTGACTATGCAAGGCAGATCATTAATATACGTTACAAACAGGAAGGGTCCCAAAATTTATCCCTGCGGTACTTCCATTTTTACCAATGACCCGGAAGAAGTATTGCCATTCATTCCAACCTTCGGTAGTCTGTCTGACAGATAAGACTCTATAAGCATAGCTTTTCAACGAATAACATCATTTGGTTGTCACTCAACCAATTAAACTGCTCAGTTAATAGGAGTAAAAGTATCTTGTTAACTTATTAAACGGCTAGGACCCGCGTTATACTATACCCGCGTTATATTTACTGCGACTTGTCTAAGGCATTTGACTGTTTGCGTCACGACGTACTAATTCTAAAACTTAAATATTATGGATTTGAGGGAGCTGAGCTGAGTATGATGCGTTCCTATCTAAATTGCAGAAGTCAAATTGTATCCATAAACGACGTAACCTCAGCAGTACAAAAAATAGATATTGGCGTACCTCAGAGCTCTATTCTCGGGCCCGTACTATTTTTAATTTATGTTAATGACATAGTAAATGCTATGCCAAGCTGGACTTACACTCGTTTATTTGCGGACGATACCCATGTTGGAGTAAGTGATATATGTGAAAATAGACTAGAAGCAAAACTAAATGATGTGATGACAATTCTCAAGGTATGGTTTAGCGACAATGGAATCATTCTAAATCCTGACAAGAGTGTTGTCATGCATTACAAAACAAAAAAAGATAAAAAACATAAGGGCTTGTCAGAAAATGTATTCCTAGGTTACACAGTAGATTATACCATAACACATTCTGCCCACATAAATAGTGTGTGCAAAAAAATGCCAAGTGCAAATTATGCATTGTTCAAACTCAAGCCTTTAATGGATATAAAGACGCTTTTGACAGTCTATTATCACCCATTATTCCCATTCAATCACTAGCTAATTATGCAATTGCGGTATGGGGAAACGGGACAAATATAAGTAAAGTTCTTAAAACTCAAAAGAGGGCGATTAGAATTATATTTGGACTCCGAAAACAAACATCAGTTAGAGAATATTTTAAAAAAAATCATATAATGACTGTCATATCATTATATGTTTATAATAGTATTTTGGAGATACACCAGGAAGTTGATAATATGACTAAAAACCTAGATGTACATAATTTTAATTTGCGAAATAAAGAAAAACTATATATGCAGAAAACTAGACTAATAAAGGTAAAAAAACAAGGCGTCCTCAATAAAATATCTATATTTAATAAACTACCATTGACTATTTATAACGAAACTTAACAATCTTGAGTTTAAAAAGAAAATGAAATCTTTCTTTGAATCACATCCATTATATTCTTTAAAAGAATTCATGGACATGCGTCTAACGGAAAATTAATTCCAGTAAAAATAATTAGATACAAATTACCAATCCATTTGACTGCTTAGGCTATAATGAGATGAACTATATAACCAAAGACGGATTTTAAATGTATATTTTGTAATTATTTAATTATCACAATTTTCTGACATTTATTTTTATTTATATTGCTTATATTTTTTCTTGGACATCTCAATTTAGTTAAGCTTATGATTATAATAATTATTTTACCTAGTTTTGTATAACTGTAAATTTGACTTACCTAATATAACGTACAATGTTATAAGGTCAATAAATGAAATATGAAATATGAAATATATATTTACCGGAAAGATTCCGACCAGTTTCGGACTGTTTTGAAGTCCTTCGTCTGGGAATTACAATTGCGAAGACGAAGGACTTCAAACTAGTCGGAATCTTTCCGGTAATTATAACGCGGGTCCTAGCCGTTTAATAATAAGTTAATATGGATAAAACTCGCGATAAATTTCAAAGTAAAGTATCTTGTGTCCTTACCTACTTAAGAAATCAAGAGATGTATATGTAAAGGCTTAAGGCGAGTGTCAAAAAGTTTTTATTTTATCTGGCAAAACTCGACATGAATCGAAATGATTCTTGGAACACCTATTACCTACCAATTTGCCAATCGTTGACACGGTCTAACAGGTCACTTTTTGTCGGCTTAATAATTGCTTAGGTTCTAATGGTTGTCTTATTTGCAAACTTTCTCCAAATTATGGTTTTCTTCTAAAATTTTAATGGGTTTTAGGTTTACGGAGTCTCTTTTTTACCGTGTTTCCTTATGGTTCATAAAATCAATATGTACAAGACCCATCTTGCAACAGTACCTGTTGTTATTAGAAACAATACTCTCAAAGGTGTTAACCATTACATATTTACCTAGGACAGACTATCTAGTTAGGTAATTGCAACTACGACTAAGAGGTCACCTGAAGAATCCGACTCAGATAGGTAGTGTACGGAAAATAATGCAACATCTTCTCATCTTACATCCCGCAGAACTTGAAGACCAAAATCGAGAACCTCTGTGTGTTGCTAGTGATAACTTATGGTACTGAGACGTGGTCTTTAGCTGTGGTCTTTATGGACAACCTCAGAATTACTCAGCGAGCTATGGAGAACTATGCTGGAAGTTACTTCTATCTAAAGAAAAATTAGAACATTCACAGAAGAATAGTCATTGACATAGCTTTCAGAATTTGTAAGTTAAATTAGCAAGGGTAGAAAAAATCACTTGAAAAGTTCTTTAATTGTTAGCACATTACGTCGAAAGACTGAGTGTTAATATGCCTCCATTAGGCGGACTGACGACATCACGAGAGTCATGGGGAACCCATGGCTGACTGCCTTATAGCTATTCATTGTGACGTTCTTTTTCTCCCCCATTAGAAGGTCCCAATGAATTTTATTTAACCGTAGAAGTCTCGCAACTAATGATGATGATGATATCTGTTCAGTTTGCAATGACTTAAATTGTCCAAAGATAATATACAAATAGCGCAAACAATTGTGCAAAAACAATCATATCAGCTTGAAATGTGACCTCAAATATACAAAAGTACTCTGTTAATGTGACTTTGAGACGTCACATCCTATTGTCTAGACTACGAAATACATTATAAATACGGTCTAGACAGATTGGGCGGATTTAATTTATTTTAAATTTACTTTCATTTGGAAATCGCGTAGGTTTTTTTTTATGCCCGATGGGTTAGCCTTTGACTACTATCTCACCTGATGGTGAGTGATGATGCGGTCGAAGATGTTGTTTAGGCTAACCTAGAATTACTGGCTCTCAAGGACCGCTGTCGAAACACACTGTTAGGTGCTTGGCGACAGATTTTCTACTTGAATATGGTAGCTAGCCAGGCGGGCATTCGCAAAATGCCCTACCACCATGATGTAACGACTGCCGTTCTAAGACAAGAACCGGGACCGACGGCTTAACGTGCCCTCCGAAGCACGGAAGCGCTCAGTAGTAATATCACCAGCGGTCACCCATCCTGACCGAGGTGGACGTTGCTTAACTTTGCTGATCGTTTCAGAATGGCTAAGCAAACTAAGTTTGCGGTTTGAATTTTGGTTCTAAGCACTGCCCTTGTGCCTTGATTAGATCCGTGTTTAAGATTTTAGTACCATAGATTTAAGCATTGTAATGTCACCAACGTGGTATGTTTGTAACGAAATTGTGCAGTTTTTCAGTGAGGTTAAGTACGTAAAAACATGACGGCCACCTCCATTTGACACTGGAGCGGCGAGAAACATCCGAGAAAATTTAATTTTCTTATATTGTTAAATTGCAGTTTGTACTATAGTCCTATTATCTTATTACATTTTTAAGTCTCATGCAATTTGGTAGCCGAGGCATGATTGTATTATCGTCTTTTTTTTTTTCAAAATTCATGAACACGCACACGGTCTTGTAAAGCGTTCCACTCTAGGCCACTGAGGTGTCGAGTAGGTGAAAAACCACGGAAAAGGTCATATAGTATCATTCAAAAAACCTATATTACCTAAACATTGTTTTTTCCACAGTACTTGATGACTGGACTTTGTGAAGAAAGATTTTTTCCTGAATCATAACAGCAATCTCTTGATTATTTGATATGTATTATGTACTTACCATACACTAAAATTATTGTGTTCCCCAAGATAATGTTGCTCATTTCATTGAAAATTAGTTGTTGCTAATAACCCGTGTAGTATTATTTGTACTTAAATCTATTAAGGTTGCAAAAGTCAGCGATACTAGAATTTTGATTCTGGCCTAGCTCCGTTAGCTGCGACCAACACATTAAAAACTATTTATAAATTTATGTACCGATAGACGAATGGTCTTATATATTACTAGCTGTACCCGCGACTTCGTTCGCGATTGCCTTACCTGCAGACTAATTATTCACATTTATGCACTGTTTATCTCATATTAAGCAACACTGTGGTTTGCGGTGAAGCACTCTTATAGTAAAGCATAGCTCAGAATGGAACTTTTTTACTTTGGATTTCAAAACTCCCGGGTTGTATTTTCCAGAAGACAGTAGTTAATTAACTCAGAGAGTTCTTTCCCGGTTCGCACAATAAATGTTGAAGCAAAGTACCTTGTGCGTTTCTTGAGAATTTCGATTTTAAAACGGCGGTTTCGTTTGCAGAGAGATTCCTATTCGGGCTATAGCCGCCCGTAAATATTCCAAACAAAATTTTACGTAAAATTTCACAAATAGTTCTAACCTCTCAATAAATTTTTAGTAAAGTATGTTATTTTTTCAATGAATAATTTTTAGAAAAGCTACTTTTTTTACTTTCGTTATATTCGAAATGAAAAGTAGAGAGCTGAACGCGGGTGATTTCGACCCAATAACAATCTACTAAAGTTGCGCACTTCCAACTTTAGACGGATTAAATCACGTATATTTATCATTATTTTTGTCCCGACAGTCTCCCCGTGACCACGATCACTACAAAGTGTTTGAAACGTCGGGACTAAAATAATGATAAATATACGTGATTGAAACCGTTTAAAGTTGTTTAATTACTAAGTGTAACAATCGCGAAAACCTAAGACAACATTGTGCAGTCTCCGAAATGTATCCGGCAAAAGAAAGATATGTAGTTAAAAAAACTGATTGTGGTGAATGTACCACACTTTAGAGTTTTATCGTAGCAAGCTTGCAAAACTAAATAAGGGTGCCGTGCTGCCCGTGGGGTGCCGGGCTGCCCGTGGGATGCCAGTCTGTTCGTGGGGTGTCGGGCTTCCCGTGGGGTACCGGGCTGCCTGTGGGCTTAAGATGAGCCGTACGTTCAAGGGTTTCTCAACATTCCACGGTTTAAGTTATTTAAAAAGAAATATTTAGTTTGTGATATCTGTAATTTCTTAACTGCAAAAATGAGGACTTTGAAATATTTACGGGAAAATAATTAAATTACCACTATTGTAACAAAAAAAGAATAATTGAAATCGGACTACGCGTTAATAAATTACAACAAAGTGTACATTTTAACTTTCATCCCCTTCCCAAGTGAACCGTACTGAATTTCAGGATAAAAGTATCCTATGTAGTAAGAACTCGAATCGTGCTAAGTTTCATTCAAATCCATTCAGTAGTTTTGGAGTGATGCGCGGCCGGGATACAGCCAGACAGCCAGAAAAAAAAACAATTTTTGCATCAGTATCAGCTACAGATTGCTCTCAAAACATATTTTCAAAATATCTGCAATGTTCGGAAATGGACCTGTTACAGTTTTATTATAAGTATAAATAGATAAATGTAAGCGCGCCCCTTGCGCTTCCGTACCCGACTTCTCCAACCTGTTATGGGTATAGATTAGACTGATTAGAGCATTGCATATTATGAAAAATATTAGTAGGGAAGTTGTGGTTATCGTAATAAAAAAAATGTGTTTTATCTTTTGAAAAATCAGTCTTTTGGAGTGGTCCGACTACAGACCTATCTATTGTACCCATACGATAAAGTGCGACCGCCAGCTTAAGGTGAGCCGTAGGTTCCTGTTCTGGGTGTCAAGTTATTTGGAACGTAATATTTAGGTTGTGATGTCTGTTATTTCTGAACTTCACTATTCTAACAAAAAAATCGGCCAAGTACGAGTCGGACTCGCGCACGAAGGGTTCCGTACCATTAGCTGTACAACATAAGACTTCATATTTTAGCCTTTTATTTGTTTTAACGTGCGCGAGTCCAACTCGCACTTGGCCATTTTTTTGTATCTGTTGTTATAGCGGCAACAGAAATACATCATCTATGAAAATTTCAACTGTCTAGCTATCACCGTTCTTGAGATACAGCCTGGTGACAGGCAGACGGACGCACGGACGGATGGACGGACAGACGGACGGACGGACAGCCGGACAGACCGTTTTTACCCTTTGGGTACGGAACCCTAAAGAGAACGTATGAAATCGGACTACGCGTTAATGAATTACAACTAAGTGTATATTTTGACTTTCATCCCCTCTCCCAAGGGAACTATGCTGAATTTCGGGATAAAAAGCTAAATTATCCTTCCATGTAGTATGAACTCAAATCATGCTAAGTTTCATTGAAAACCATTCAGTAGTTTTGGAGTGATGCGCGGCCGGGATACAGACAGACAGACAGACAGACAAAAATTAAAAAAAATACAGTTTCGGCATCAGTATCGGCTACAGAGTACTGTACATTTCAGCATTCAGCCTGAACAACATCTTCGACCACATCATTACTTATCATCACGTTAGATAGAGGTCAAGGGCTAACCTATCAGGCATAAAAATTAGCTATTAACAAGTCCCAGGACCTACGAAAAGAATATTTTACTCATGGCCACCTGCATGTTGGGCTATCGCACGTCGGAGCTCCTAAAAATCAATTTATTTTGTGGCAGCAAAACAAAAAAACGTTAAATATCGATTACAGGGAAGCGCTGACTCAATAAATTGAATTGATTTTGTATGCTATTCATAATAATTTTACAAAAATTAGAAATAAAGAAAATGAAAAATAAATAAGAACTCTAATAACATAAATAACATTAAAAATTTAAATAAATTTCATTTAGATAATAATATTCAAATTTCACTTATTATTTTCTTTTTGTGTAACCTGACGCAAATAGTTTGTGTGTGATTTATGATTTTAATTTTTAAAATTTTTGATAAATGTCGTGGCCGTGCAATGCCGGGGCGTACCTCTAGTATATATATGTTTATACATATATATATACGAGTGTTACTAAATGCATTATTAATTCAGTGATAACAGTGCTCGAGCTCGTTAGTCTTAAAGATAGGTGAGTTTATTATATTACTTAAATTTTATATCGGCTGTATATAATCTACAGTTGCTATGTTTTAAATAAATTTAAACATGAACTAAGTATTTCTATTTTAATTAAATATATTAGTTTATATTTTCTTGCTTGTGATTCTCAAGTTTATCATTTTTGCAAACTTTTATGTTTTACTACGAGTTTAATTTGTAGGGTAACAATAATTTGAAACGTGTTTGAATATATGCCAAACGTTTGATTGAGTTGCAATTTGGCGAACCTGTACAATAAACCTGACATTATGAAATATTTTCACTTTTTCGTTGTACTCTGTCTGCAAGCAGAGGTCTGCTTGCAGACAGAGTACAACTGTGTGCAATAATATTTTAAAGGTCTTCTTTACTTGTTTTCTTGCAAATAAACCATTTGAATTGATTTGATTTGACCGCTTAGTGATATGTTACCGTACACATAGTTATTGCACACAAATGCAGTTCTTTTTCACTGTCTACTTTCAACTACAGAATTACAGAGTATTTAAAATCATTACGATATTATTGACGAGAAACGTTGATTATCCTATTATTATTACTATCACTGGACGGGCAGGACACCTTCTATTATGTTATAATGTAAAGAAAAGAGGTGGAAACAAAAACAGCGTACCTACTGATTACAATTATTGCTCTCATTTAGAGGATTCTGATAAAAATACCTTCATTGTTTTCTTATTTTTAAAATATGCTACATAAATTGTGGTTTTTTCCCCCTAAAATTATGTCCCTATTTTTCAGGTTGTTTAGGGAATCTGTAAATACGTCATATTGAGCTGGTAACTACAGTAACTTCGAAGATGCCAAAAATTATTTGTCATTGATTTAATGTAAAAACTAAGAGAACGCTATGCGTTAAAAAGACAAAACACTAGGGAATTAACGAATATGAACAACATTTTACTCCACGTTATCATAGATAAAGAAGCATTTTTGTCACGTGTTATGTATTTTGTACATAAAATGCGTTCCCGAAACCCGTTCAGGGTTAGTAGATTAGTAAATGTAACGCCTTGTTAACTGAATCGAGTTTTGACACACATACCGGAAACCGGCTAACTGCCGATTTAACAAAAATTCTTTAACACTGTTGTACAATATCAGTTTGATTGTCCACTGGTGAACACAGCCTCCCCCTAAGAAGCGGTTTGCCATAATCCCTTCTCTTGGAGATCGCAGTATAAGAAAACAGTTCCTCAGAATAAGCTGCTTTCCACCTTCCGGTATTTTTCCCTTAATCGCTTTTTACGACACCCAGGGGAAGATATGGGGGTGTGAAATCCTAACCAGGCACCCCGCGGGGCAACCCTGATGTTTACTTTCTTTCGAAAGCTATATATTTGTCCTACAATACGTGATGACATAAAAATGGCTGTCATTAATATTAATAAAAAGGTAAACTACACACATCAAAAGTGCCTAGGGATCAAGTACGTTTTCGTGTAAATCAAGTAAGTTTTAAACCGATCTCATTTGGATCAGGGGCAACCACAATGCTCAGATTTATGCGGAGAGTATTGTTTCATAAGTGATCATCCCTTTGCGAAGCCGTTTGGGTAATTCGTTTCATCTAATGCACGATAATGCACGTCCACATACGGCTATAGTCTTAACTCGTACTCTTGCCTCGCATCAACGTTCTCCCGTGGCCTGCTCAGTAGCCAGACCTCAACTCCATTGAACATGCATGGGATATGCTACGAAGAAGAGCTCTGCCAAGTATGGATGCCGTGCATACCCCACAACAACTTTTTGACTTGTTACAAAGAACGTGGGTGGCCATTCCTCAAAGTGATTTTGTTGAACTGATTTTAAGCATGCCAAATCTCTGTGCTTGTGTGATTAGTGTTAATGGTAGAAACACAGATTAGTAATTAATATAATTTTACAACAAACATGGCAACAAACCTATTCTTTTTCGTTTTTCTGCCAAAGAAGTCAGTTATAGTTCAAAATATATATGATCCCTATGCACTTTTGATGTGTGTATATGAATAAGTAGATACCTATTAATTTGTTTATTTGTATTACATATTGTTTATCAGCCTCAGTAGTACTGTTTCCTATTATAGAAGACTGATTGTTTCGTTTTCGACAATAAATATCAAGTGAAAAATTGATAAAAGTAGCTTAATATACTTGATTTTCTATTTTTGGTCACTTTAAGTATAAAAACTGCTAATCCTCAACCAAATTGAAATTTTGTCTCGTAAAGCTACTAATTTATAATTTTTCTAGATTTAATGTAATGTTTTTAATATATCTAATTTTTCATAATTATAATATATATTTTTTTTATTATGTTTACACTATTTAATTACCAAAAAAATTTATTGGTGGGACCAATGGGAATTTCAGAACTTTGGTTATGGGCTAGAAAGGATTCGGCAGGTTAACAAATTAGGCCAACGATAATTAACTTACATTTGAAAATGGCTTCTATTTATTGATATTGTCTGTGTGTATATATATACTAGTGTTAATAAACTACTATTATTTAGGTAAAAACAGTAATGGAACTCGTAAGATTTCATTTTAAGAAATTGGTTAGTTTATTATTGCACTTAATTTTTATATTATAATAGTATATAATCTGCTGCTTCTGAGTTTTTAATAAAGTTAATCATGAATTATTTTAATTATACATTTCCTTGTTTATCATTTTAGTATATACCATTTCTTTTGCAAGCTTTTATTACGTTTTACGACGGATTTAAGGTGATTATATCGTACACGATATAAATTTTAAAACGTTTCTTGAACGACTTCCAATCGTCCGATTAAGTTGAAATTGTCTATGGTAATATTTTTTATTTTTCTCATGATTATCAGCGTCTGTGACCAATATTACACGGATAGTCAATTTTTTTTTATGCTCGATAGTTTAGCATTTGACCACTATCTTACCTGATGGTAAGTGATGATGTGGTCGAAGATGTTGTTCAGGCTAACCTAGAATTACTGGCTCTCAAGGACAGCTGCCGGAACACACCGTTAGGTGCTTGGCGACAGATTTTTAACTTGAGGGTGGTAGCTAGCCAGGCGGGCATTCGCAAAGTGCCCTACCACCATGCTGTAACGACTGCCACAACCGGGACCGACGGCTGAACGTGCCCTCCGAAGCACGGAAGCGCTCAGTAGTAATGTCACCAGCGGTCACCCATCCAACTCATGACCGCGGCGGACGTTGCTTAACTTTGCTGATCGATTCAGAATGGTTAAGCAAACTTCGGTACCAGCGCTTCGAATTGTTTCTGTAGTGTACTAGGGTAGGGTAGTTAAGATCTAAGTACATATTAAATAATAACAAGTATATTGTTTACATTGTGGACGTAATACTTAGTAAAGTTAGCGACAAAACAGATACGTATATTCGAATTAAGTTACGGAAACATATAGGTAATTAATTAATAACTAGTCAAGTAATCATGACGCTTGCAGCTGTCACAACGATAACAACGGTTTACAAGAAGTACTGGAATGGGTTTAGCGCAAGGAGATCCACTCTCTCCGCTCCTGTTTAATATCGCAACAATGGACATCTGTAATCTTTTAGAAAACCAAGTGCATATATCGCAATATGCAGATGATTTTGTTGTTTCTACACAATGTAAAAATATAAGACAGGGATGTCAATGCCTAGAATCTTCTCTTAAATTACTATCTTTCGCCAATTTAGAAATTTCACCTCATAAAAGTAGTGTGCATATTCAAACGGGGATATAAAAAATTATATTGTTGATATCAAGATAAACAATATTAGTTTAGAAGTGGTCAGCAATTTAAATATTTTGGATTATGGGTGGATCGAGGACTTCGATGGGCAAAACACATCAAAGAATTACGACAAACATGTCTTAAATTTATAAATATATTTAAGGTACTGGTTGGATCAGGTTGGGGCGTGCACCCTATACATATGAGATATATATATATCTATTGTTCGCAGTCGCCTAGATTACGCTAGCTTTTTGGATGATACGTCATGCCGCACCAAGCTAGTTACGTTGAATGCATTGCAAAACCAGTTTTTGAGACTGATAGGATTCATTAAAACTACCCCTATTCATGTTATGGAATCAGAACTTTGTATAACACCATTATTTGTGCGTAGACAATACCTGGCAGGTAAATATTGGCTTAAAGCTGAATCCTTAAAAGATAGTGATATTATAAGTAGGCTGGAAGAGCTGTCTAGTTCAATGCATTTGCCTTTTTGGACCAAAAAAGAAACCGCTTCTGGAATCTCATATATACATATACATGTACATATATATATATACTCATAATAGCCTAAAATACAATAATATGTACTGTAGCAAACAATTAGAAATGTTTAGCTTAGAAACTTGGGTCAGTAATATAAAATTAAATGACGTTTTGGAACCCGAAATAGAAATTATAGACAAGTCTAAGCGACGATATGAATCATGTGAACTAAAAATTTAATGTACATCATATTTACGTACGAAGTATAACGGATATGATCAGCTTTTCTCGGATGGTTCTCTGACAAAAGACGGAAGAGGAGCCGCTTTCTTGGATGGAGTGAACGCTAACTTCACTAAAGTTTTAATTGCAACAAAAATTAAACTTGTCGCATTAACTGAGGCTTTATCATAGAATCCTTAAACTATAATAAATTTGTAATTTTTACTGACCAAGAGTGACATACTCCACCTCGCCCGTTGTGTCAGTGGATTTGGATGTTACATTCACTGTTTTCTTTCCTATAAATTTATCCAAGTAGTGAAATATTACACCTGTGGGTAACGTTGAGCACTTAAACTCTGAGGCAATGAATATTTATTTCCTTGATTGAAGTCTTTGGTTTGGATGCTGCAGCGAATCTGGCCTGTCATCGCATTGTTGTAGGGTATTTTGTGAATGCTCACCTGGTTAACATTCTGGCCACTACTTTCTATTAGAATTCTATTCACAAAAATCCTACTATGTAGCTTAGCAGCAATCTATAAGACCTAGTTCATATTCTTAGTTTTACTATTCTTTATATTCTTTACCGCAACATCAACAGGATCAAAAAACTAAAAAATTTAAATGAACTTTAGCAAATATGTTTTATTTATAATAATTGAAATAGTTTCGTCGCAGAATTTGTCAGTTCATGCGCTCCTACAACACTCGTAGTATCTTGCGCGACATAAGTTTTAAGTTTTAATTAAATTCTTGCAAAAATGCGGGGGACACGAATTATTGCTTTCGCGATCTGGGGCAGAAAGAGAATATGTACCCATTGGATTTTTCTGACAAATTAAATAACTATAGTCTATATTATTTAAGATATGGGCCCCAATAAATGTTAATAACTTCGACCCCCATAACATGGTACCAATGCCTATCTGATGAAGCATGTAAGGTAAATTCGCTAGAGGGCGCTTACAGTTGTTGCATCGGGTCTGCATCAATTTGTTAAATAAAAATAGTAGAATAAACATACAACGTTCAATACAGTGTGAAATTACTTATTACCGTTTAATTCATGAGTGAGAGTGTTATCTGGACAGTGTGTGCTGCTTAAGTGCCTCAAATCAGTGCAAATTTGTTTATGTGACTAGAGTGCTTTACAAAAATAATAACAATAAATAAATTCACTAGTGACGTTCATTAATCCAAAACCTACGAACTGTGTTAATTTAAATACATAACATTCAATAAATAAAGTACAGTTTCAAATAAACCAAGTGAGTGACCGTTTTTACAATTATAAACCTGGCAAGCAAACATCATGTGACTTGAAGTTTACTCTAAGCACTTGTACCATTATTTTTGTCCTATCTTAAAATAATATATCTACCCTTAATTCACAAGATGCATTCGAACATTTCGCATTAATGTACACTGAGACCGTGGCGCAGCTTATTAAACGCTCATCTTGAGTATAAACACATTATAAACCGCGAGTTCAAATCCCAGTGTTACAAAACTGTAGAACAGTCTTTTTGCATTACAATTCTTATCAATTTATCTTGAAGCGTAGTGCATTATTAAATAGGTTAGATACCTGATTGCTGTCGTATTTAACAAATTTACTTTATTCACTAATATATTATTAAAATGACACTGGAAATAAATGACGTCTTAACAAGGAAACTAATTCAGAGAAGAATATTGGATGAATCTGTGAATTATTCATATACATATATCCACTGAATTGGAGCTACGAGCATGGAGTTTGCCTGATTTATCGTCAAATGATTTATATGAGTTAGATCTTCAGATTGAAAATAATAATCTAAAATGTCAATTATCAAAGGCATATCATGAGATTGATGAGTTAAAACTTAAAGTAACATTATTACAACAAGAAAATAAGGAAAATGAAGTGAAAATAAATCAATTAAAATAAATATGTACAGCACCACTATGTAACTTAAAAAAAGGGAAAAAGACTCGACGTATTTCACGCCAAACTTTAAGTTCTAGTGCAGTCAACTTGGATCATCCTACCCAAGAGATATCGAACACGGCATTAAAAATAAAAAATCACAAAAGTGCAGTTGCACCTCAGAGCTCCACTCCCAACCATTAAACTACTAGTACAGTTTCGCAAGTTCTACAAAATGCCACAAAGATCTTATTGGAGGGAGCCACCAGTAGCAAAATTCCGAACAAATTAGCGACTAAGCCAAAATTACTAATCTATGGAACCCAGCAATGTACGGGATTAGCATCTATGTTGGCTCAATTTAAAAAGGATTTTTGTAAAGATTATGAGCATTATGATATTTTTGCATAAACAAAACTTCTAAATTCTGAAAGACTCATGAAAGATTCATGAGCAAAGCATTCGATTTTGTCAACCACAAAATCCTTCTTCACAAATGTGAAAATTATGGCGTTAGAGGTCTTGCTTTGGATTGGCTTCAAAGTTATCTATCTGATCGAAAGCAATGTGTAGAAGTAACATCCAGAAGTAACAGTTTCTAGGTATCATTGTGGACCAACACTGCAATTGGAAGTCCCATATAGAACATGTTTGTGCTAAACTGAATCGTTTCGTGTTTGCATTAAAGAAGCTACGCCACACAGTAAATATAAGCGCTGCACTAACGGCATATCATGGGCATGTAGCTTCTGTTTTAAGGTATAAACCTTTTGCTGTGGGGAAATTCCAGAGACATAGTTGATTCCGCCGTCACTGAAATTAACTCCATAGATTGGTCCGATGTAACTCAAGACTTTAATATAAATTCTGCCACTCACAACTTTAATAAAATTATCACTTCCATTCTTGATAAAAATACACGTACGGTTAAAATTGGACGAAAATGGGTGACCATGAAACCGTGGATCACGCCAGGGCTTCAACGATGTATGCGACACCGAGACAAACTGCACCTTGATCTGAAAAATCATCCTGATGACGTTCTTCGGCGAAAGGTGTATACCAGGTATCGCAATTTTTGCAATAAACTTTTAAGAAAATGACTATAATCGTTATCAGTTAGAAAAAGGCAGAAATGACCCAAAAAAGTTATGGAAAGCTATTAAAAGTATTATTCATACAACAACTGACACTAAACACTCAAAGGAACTTTTAAATCTTGCCAAAGACGACATTAAACTCTCACTGCTACAATGTAACCAACATTTCACGTCAGTTGGAAATAGTCTTGCAGTAACTATTCTTAACAAATTGGACATGACTGAAGATGCACTGAACACAAACCTCTAACTTTTTTGAATCATTCATTTTTTCTGAATCCTACAGATCCCTATGAAATTACTAAAATAATATCTCAACTCAAAAATGAAAGCTCACCCGGTTCTGATAAAATCACCGCTATTTTACTTAAAAAAACACTATTCTCTATAGTCGTTCCTCTGACTCACATAATTAACCTAAGTCTCGAATCAGGAAAATTCCCTATCTGCTGGAAAACGGCTGCCATTTCTCCAATTTATAAAAAAGGTACCAAGAACCTTCCAGAAAATTACAGGCCTATAGCCTTACTGAGTACCGTGTCCAAAGTCCTTGAAAAAATAGTTAACAGTCGCCTAGTTTCTTACGTGGAAAAATATCACCTGCTCTCAGACAAACAATATGGTTTCCGACGAGGAAGGTCAACAGAAGACGCTACGTCTTTTTTAGTCAATCTTGTATCCTCTCACGTAGAAAGGAACGATTGTTGCTTAGCCGTATTCTTAGACCTGGCAAAAGCTTTTGACACCGTCTCGGTTGGCTTACTCCTAAAAAAATTAGAATACCTAGGAATAAGAGGCGTGGCCCTTGACTGGTTCACAAGTTATCTCAATGATCGACAACAATTTGTAAGAATAGGTACCAACTGCAGTGATACTCTCCCTATAAAATATGGAGTTCCACAGGGAAGTATTCTAGGCCCCACGTTGTTTACGTTATATATAAATGACATCGTTAGTTGTTCACTCAAAAATGCAGAAATAGTGACTTACGCTGATGACACTGCTATAGTTTTTTATCACCAAAACTGGGAACAATTGTATAGTCTCGCGGAGGACGGTCTCGAAACAATCGCTAACTTACTTGACAGAAATCTTCTCACTCTGAACACAGAGAAAACGAAATACGTCGCCTTCTCAAAAACTATCGTGTCTAGCCTTCCGAACTCGTCATTAAAATTCACTCCTGCAATTTTGCGAAAAGCAATAGGCAACATAATATCTGTCCATGTGCTGTCATTAAGAAAACTACATCTATCAAATATTTAGGCACAACAATCGATGAAAATTTGTCTTATAATAATCATATCGTGGAGTTGTCTAGCCGCGTACGAAAGCTTATCTTCGTTATGAAAAAACTTAGAGACTGCACACCATTTGACATTATACGCCAAGTATACATGACACTATGTCAATCTATTCTGCAATACTGTGTATCTGTTTGGGGTAGCGCAGGGAAGAGCAATTTTATAACGATTGAAAGAGCTCAACGAGCTCTCCTAAAAGTGTCTTTAAAAAAACCCCTCTTTTATCCAACTGACAAACTGTACGAAGAATTTCAGGTGCTGCGTGTCCGTCAACTGTTCATTTTAAGGGCAATCATCAAAACACATAAGGGTCTCCTGAAAAGGCCGGATTATGGAAATATCATGTCAAAGCGAGTATTTCGCATACCCCTCCCATGTGCTACTTCCCTACTCGTAAAACGAAGCCCAGACTATGCCCATCCCAAAACATATAACAATGTGTCAAAACTGTGCAATATCAAAGACTGCTCCCTGTTCACTTGCATAAAGTTAGTTAAGGATTTTCTGATGACGTTATCGTATGAGGAAACAGAAAGTCTTATTTGAATATTGACAGAATTACACACACACACATACACACACTCCCACACCCACACATACACACCCCCACACCCACACATACACATCCCCACACCTACAAACCTTAACTCACATTCACACATTATAAACTTCTCTTGTGTCTACTTTTTAGCAATAAGTTAATTAAATTCCTCTCAACTATTGTTCGCTGTAAAGTAGATATTCCTGTACCTACATAACGAATGTTTGGTTTTGCAAATTAAATTAACAATAGTCTTAAAGCTAACCTATACTATAATATTAATTTTTTGTTTTGCTTCAACTGTTATCTATATCTGTTTAATCACACTCTGAATCTCAAGATACAGGCTCTCGCCTAGTTTGAGATTCACTGGTTAAATACTAATGCTAACTTTAACAGTACAACTCTAGAGTACTTCCATTAGCTATAAGATTATCTTTTTAGAAAATAAATATTATTTATTTATTATTATTATTTATTATTATTAATTAAAGTTTTTTTAGCGCAAAAAAAATGCATAAGAGCTTTATGTGGCGTGGGCCCCCTAGATTCGTGTAGACCACTGTTCAAAAAACTAAATGTTTTGACCTTGACAGGATTATATATCATGCAAATAGGAATTTTTGTTAAGGAGCATCCAGATGCATTTGAACAGTTTGACATATGTGCATATACTGGAACTCAGAGTAGGGACCCAAGTAGATTGAGAGCAATGTATTGTAAGACAGCTCTAATGAGACGAAACTGCAATGTAATGGCTATTAAGGTGTTTAATAAAATTCTAAGAGCTTTCAGGGAGCTCCCTCTAAAATATTTTAAAATCAGGTTGCACAAATGGTGGGTGGAAAAGTGTTTTAGTAATTTTACTGAGTTTTTTAATTTTTAAAATAGCCATACTTAGTAATTAAATGATGCTTAATTGACATAATATTTTATTTTTATTAGTTTAAATATATTTCTTATCATTAGTTCATTACTGACATGTTTATTTCTAATACAATTACTATGTTATATTATATTAATGTTTATTTTTTATTTGGTGTTCTTTTAAAATTGACCACAATAAAAAAATGTAATAACGTATCACGATATTTAATGTTTATAATTACGATGATGCAATATTGTAAGCTAAGTAAGTAAGTAAGTAGCTAGTTAAGTCGCTAGACTCAACGAATCACACATGTCAGCGTTCTATTTTCTAGCAACTGATAAACTGACTCAGCAGACTTTGCTGATAAGCTCATCCGCTCCCACGATAGTTTGATGTCTAGACACTATATTTAATTTAGAATTAAGGCAGTCTTGTAATAGCTTTTGAAGACATTAAACGTCTTAAATAAAATAATTGTATTTTTAAAAGCTCCTCCCGCTCGCCCCCGACTTGACTGGCGCAGCCGGTAGTATTTCCGCGTCGCAAAAACTTAACTTCAGTGCCCGCGACTTACGTTTTCACGCGTTTTATGGAAATCCACGAACCAAATAAATAAGTCAAGAACTGTAATATCGAGTGAGTGAGTGCCAACACGATCCGGAGGAAAACAAGGCTCCAACAACGAGGGACATGGGCATTCTGTGAGTAGACCTTAATCGCTATTTCCAGTCGTAGTCCAATCCTATTCCATATTTTATTTATAAGTATATAGATTATCCGAACGCTATTTCCAACAATTGAAAGGTGTTTTGTGGTTTCTTTTAAATAGGTCTATATTTCTTGTATTCAATTATTAAATAAAAATACATAAATTAATAAGTGCATAGCGCACATACTTTATGTAAAAAATAGTTACTTTATATACTTCAACTTAAAGTGTATAATAAGTTAGAAAGATATAAAAAAAATATTAGTGATTTTATATATTTCAACTTTAGATATATAACAGTTTATAAATAGTTATAGTAAGATGGACATAGTTCACATTCCACGTGAATTTACGAATGTCGTCTCGAAGTTCGACGGGGACGAAAAATTATTGAGTTTATTCGTAAGGAAATGCGAATACTTAATAAGCTGTTGTAGAATAGAAAATAATCCACATCAGGACCTCTACATCTTCAACATCATAACATCACGATTAATAGGTAGAGCAGCCGCTCTTGTTAGCGAACGACAAGACTTAGATACCTGGGCTGAATTAAAAGTAGCTTTTGAGCAACATTTTGGTGATCCCCGTTCAGAGGAATGCATAGCAATAGAACTAGAAACATTAAAAATAAATAATGGCGAATCATATCTTGATTTCTGTAACAGGATTCAGCACGTCAAAAGTACGTTATTCGCAAAAGTCAATTTAATTAATGACGTCAACTTACGTCAAAGTAAAATCATCATATACAACAACATGACCAAAAACGTATTTTTGTACAACTTACCCGAAGAATTACTTCGCATAGTGCGCCTCAAAGGCTCTACAACATTAGAAAATGCATTAAGTATTGTTCTCGAAGAGGTAAACTTTATGTTTCAATATAATTCAAAAAATAAAATGTTACGATCTCAGAATTTAATGCAGCCAAAGCCTCAAACTATGAATCATAATCCTTTCATAGAAAAGTTTGGAATGAAGCCTTTCTTTACTTCAAACCCGCAGCCTCAAAATAACTTTAAGTTTGGCATTCCCCAAAGTGGTCCAAATACATCAAACGTACAGCAAATGCAGCCGAAATTTAAATTTGGTATAACACCCAACCAACAGTTAGGTTACCGGCCTCAACACAACCAAGGCCAACAGCAATTCGGTTACAAACCATCATTTAATCAAACTCCACAGCAGTTTGGTTACCGACCTCAACTCAATCAAGGTCAACAGCAATTCGGTTATAAACCTCCATTCAATCAAACTCAACAACAATTTGGCTATCGTCCTCAGTTCAACCAAGGGCAGCAGCAATTTGGCTACCGACCCCAATTAAATCAAGGACAGCAACAATTTGGTTACCGTCCCGAACAGAGGTTAGCACCTCAGCTATCCACTGACGTTAGCATGCGTACAGCACTCCCAACAAAACCACAAGGGTTTAAAATGAACGCATTATATAATCTTAACGAATCTGAAACTGACGACATGTATGAGCTTCCCGAAAATGAATGTTACTATGAATATAACGATATTGACTCTACATATAACGTCGAAACTTATGAGACTACTAACGATCAAGAAGATCAAGACTCAGCTTTGCAAAATGATGAAAATTTTCAGATCAATGCCTCCAACCAACCCCTGAAATAATACAACTTAATTGTAATACACTAAGCTTGCCCTACATAGTGATACCGGAAATAAATGCTAAACTAATGATAGATACCGGAAGTTCAAGGTCTTTCATTAGCCCTAAAAAAGCAAATGAGTTATTTGCAGATTTTAAACAACACGAACCATTTGAGGTTAGAAGCACACATGCTTCAAGCCGACATAATGAAGTAATTGTCATACCCTTATTTCCAACTCTTAATACCCCTGAGACGCATAAATTCTATATTTTTGACGTAGATGGCTGTTACGACGGACTTATAGGTAGCGACCTTCTTAAGCAACTGCATGCAAAAATAGATATGAAAAATGAAATTCTCTACACTCAAACTACAGCTATACCCATAATATACAATCCCAATAACGTAATTAAACTTGCCCCACGTACCGAACAACGAGTAAGGTTACCGATTAATTTAAAAGACGGTGAAGCGATTCTTAACTACAAACTATTCTGTGATGGCGTCCGAATGCCTACTGCTATAGTAAAATGTAAAAATGGTTATGCGACAACAATTATACAAAATACTCGAGAGGAAGAAATGACTTTAAAAATTGACAGACCACTAATAGTAACAAAATATTGTGACACAGAGAAATGTGACTTAAATAAACTTGACGACAGAAATGACTTTGAAATTGACCAAATCTTAACTGAAAACATAAGTAAATTACGTTTAGACCACATGAACCCCGAAGAAAAGGACTCTATCCAAAAACTTTGCCTACAATATAAAGACATTTTTTATACCGAAAAGTTACCATTGACTTTTACCAACGACGTCAAACACCACATCCGGACACGTAATGAAGACCCGATTTTCGTCCGACCTTACCGTCAGCCTCAAGTAATTAACGACGAAATTAATAGGCAGGTAAATAAAATGTTAGATGGCAAAATAGTACAACCATCACACTCTCCTTGGAGTGCACCCGTGCACCTTGTACCTAAGAAATTAGACGCGACTAATGAAAAGAAATACCGACTTGTAATTGACTACCGAAAACTAAACGAAATTACAATCGACGACAAATACCCACTACCAAACATAACTGAACTATTTGATAAATTGGGACGCAGTACTTACTTTACCACCCTTGACCTTGCTAGCGGCTACCATCAGATAGAAGTAGCAGAAGAGGATAGACTAAAAACTGCATTTAGTTCAAATTCGGGACATTTTGAATTTTCTCGTATGCCTTTTGGCTTAAAAACCGCACCAGCAACTTTTCAGAGAACTATTGATAATGTGTTACGTGGCTTACAAGGAATACACTGCCTAGTGTACTTAGATGACATAATCATCTACTCATCTAGCCTACAAGAACACATAGCTAAGTTACGTACCGTTTTTGACAGACTCAGAAAAACTAATTTAAAAGTACAGTTAGACAAATCGGAATTTCTCAGAAAAGAGGTTTTATACCTTGGACACACAATTACAAGCGACGGTTTAAAACCCAACAACGATAAAATTAAAGCAATCTTAGATTATCCTATACCCCGTACTACCACAGAGATTAAAAGCTTTTTGGGCCTAATCGGTTATTACCGAAAATTCGTGAAGGACTTTGCGAAAATTACTCAACCGATGACAGCTAGATTGAGACAAAAACGTTCAATGCCTGTTGATGACGAAAAGTACATAGCAGCCTTTCAAAAATGTAAAGAGTTACTTGTAAATGCACCGATTTTACAATATCCAGACCCAGAAAAGCCATACATACTTACAACGGACGCTTCAGAATTTGCTCTAGGAGCAGTCCTTTCACAAGGCTCTGTTGGCAACGATAAGCCCGTTGCATATGCCAGCAGAACATTAAACGACGCTGAAACGCGCTACAGTGTCACTGAAAAGGAATTACTTGCCATAGTATGGGCAGTGAAACACTTTCGCCCATATCTCTACGGTAAGAAATTCACAATAGTAACTGACCATAAACCCTTAGCCTGGTTAAACTCCCTAAAAGAAACAAATAGTAGATTAACCCGATGGAGACTACGATTAGCCGAATACGACTTTGAAATAATCCATAAAAGTGGCAAACTTAACTGCAATGCAGATGCGCTGTCACGTATTCGAACAAATGCATTAGGAAACAAAGATAATATGTCCACACAAGTTAACATTGATAAAGATGAAATAAGAAACAGAGAAATTAGTCGATTAACGAAAGAAATAGAAGAACTAGGTAAGGTACAAAAGAAAACTCTAGGTCGAAAGGATGAAATAGAATGTTTTGACTCAGATGACGAAAAGACAATAACGGTATCAGATTCAGAAGGTTCAATTAAATGTCGATCCCCGTATTCAATACCGTGCTCATCTGGTAGTTCGACTTTAACAGCTTCTAGAAACTCTTCCAGCACAGAAACTGCTCATTCAGGGCAGGAGACTGAATCAAAAGGTATTCCAATTTTGCAGGAAGCTGTCGATACCAAACCAAATCAAATACTTGTTCATTCCTGGTCTATAGATAAACTATCGGTTAAAAATCTATCCCGGCCTAAACAAAGAATTCTAGAAGTGCACTTACCTTTAAACAGAACCGATCTCGTAAAACAATTCCTGAAAGAATACATTAAAAATAATACAAAATATTTCATTTATTTCGAAGAAGAAGAACATAAGCGTCAGTTTGCACAAATGGTTATATACTGGTTTAAAAAGGAATCAGTACAATTCTTCGAATGCACTAAAAGAGTAATATTTATTGAAGATGAATCGGAACAAAAGGAAATCGTTAGTAAATATCATACTGGTAAAACATGCCACCGCGGTATTAAAGAAACTCTTACACACATCAAGCGCACTTACTTTTGGCATAAAATGGAACAAACTATTTCTAGCTTTATAAATTCATGCGAAACGTGCAAACGCATGAAATACGATAGAAAACCCTTAAAACCTACACTTCAAATGACGCATACTCAATCAAAACCCTTAGAAGAAGTTTTTATGGACCTATTTTCTATTGAAGGGCGCTATTATTTAACAGTAATAGATGCTTTCAGTAAACTGGGACAAGCATTGGAAATACCTAACAGATCAACCCCTGAGGTAGTCAGAGCCCTCATTAAATACTTCTCATTTTATGGCGTACCCCTCAAAATTAGTTCGGACTCGGGTTCAGAATTTAATAATGCTCTCTTAAAAGAACTTCTAACCCTGTATAAAGTAGACCTACATATTGCAACCCCTAACAACCCGAACTCTATGGGTCTTATAGAAAGATTCCATTCCACTATTATAGAAATTTAAGAAATTTATCGACTGGCCAAATACGAACACAAGTACAGCGATGCCGCAACTGTAATGAGTTATGCTATAATGGCTTATAACCACTCCATACACTCATCTACTGGTTTTACTCCCTTTGAAGTTTTGCTAGGACATACCGATTCTAAAAATGTATTTAATTTGGACTTTGAGAAACAATATATGCAACAATTAATTAAAGAACATGCGAACAGAACTAAATTTCTATATAAATATTTATCAGAACAAGCCATTAAACAGAAAGAGAAAATAATAGAGAAAAGAGGTGGAGAAACAGAATTTAAAGTAAATATAGGCGATACAATTTTTGCAAAAGAAGTAAATAAAAGAAGCAGTAAAGACAAACCACGCTATCAAAAGGCTTTAGTTTCTGATGAAATTGTTAGAAACATAGTTCCTATTCAAGTAAAGAATCGTAACACTAAGGTTCCACTAAAGAATGTTAAACGCCCTCCACAGGCACATCGCTCTGGCAGTAGCCATGGTGACCCAACTGCAGGCACTTCAACTTCAGGTGCTTGATAAAAACCCGGGAATCCTGCCCGTGAAAAATGGAATTGCCGTAATCAGTAGAGACAAATGGACAATTGCAAGAGTGTTGGATATTAACCCTTTAAAGGAAGATTTAACGTTTAACGTTCAACGACTCTCCGATTTAGATAAGTTAGTTAAGGTTAATTTTTATAAGAAATTTGCCGATAATTTGATAGATGTAAGAAGTCAAGTAGAGTACTTTAAAAACATAACTATAACTAAGTTTAACCAAATAATTCCAACGGTTCGAATTAAAAGAGGCCTTATTAACCCACTAGGGTCACTTATAAAAATGATTACTGGAAATCTTGATAATGACGATGCCATTAAATACGACAGATTAATTAATAATATTAAAATCAGAGATAACTACAATAATGAAAAGCTAACAGTGATCACTGAAATGGTTCAACTTTTGACGAATTCTACATTTGTATTAAATAATAATCTGGTTCAACTTAATAATAAAATAGGGATAATATCGAAAAATCTCGAAGAGTTAGAGCATTTAAGCATTCAGTTTATAAGCACATATAATCTGTTAATCCACAATTTTCAAGTGATCTACGCACAATTAGATGAGATAGAAACCAGTTTATCATTCAGTAGATTAGGAGTTCTACACCAATCCATAATAGAGTCAGATAAGCTTTTGCCTCTACTTGGACGTATTAATAAATTAGAAGAATTAGTTTTTACACCTAGCTTAGAAAACTTAGTTAAGATAGAACAGACCATTACATTGAAAGCTTATTTGAAAGAAAACCAAATAACTTACCTTTTGGAAATACCTGTTATTGAAAAATATACTTATATCTATTATAAATTAACACCCTTACCTGTGCTATCCCTCGACTCCACTGTTGTCATATTGCCCAAGTATCCTTACCTAATAGCGAAAGGGTTGAAGATCAGATTGCTCAGTCGCCCATGTGAAGAAATCGACGAGGCCAGCTTCCTCTGCACTGATGATGAAATGTCTCAGTTCATTAACGACCCCTGTGTAACCGATTTGATGACGTATGCTGAGAACGTGACGTCATGCACTCAAATTCCTATAACCATTGAAACGGTTCGAGTTCAGTTTCTGACGACAAATAGATGGATACTCTATAGTAGAGATGAAGAGCTACTTACAAGTACCTGCAATAACGAAATGTTTCGTTATAATGTTCATGGCACCTACATACTTACTTTGGACGATCTCTGCGAAGTGAAAATTCGAAACATTACGCTGAAAAGGCACCAAACGTATATTGAAAATGTAACATACTCGAACTTACCCATCGTAAACTTACCTTTGCTGTACTCACCTGAGAAAACTACATCTTCTACACCTGTAAACCTGGAAGGCGTCGACCTAGCGGATTTGAAGCTCCTGGCATTGGCGCTAAAGAAAAGTTATAGTGATAGTGAGAACAGTGAAAGTGAAAGGGCAATTATTGAAGTGCGTAGCATAAGCGTTTGGACTCTTGGAGTCTACATTCTTATTTTTGTAATTCTGTGTTTCTTATTATATAAATATCACTCAAGGTTATTTTCATGTGTTCGAAGTTCCCCTATAGAAGAGAACATCGAACTTAAGGAGGGAAGAGTTAAGTCGCTAGACTCAACGAATCACACATGTCAGCGTTCTATTTTCTAGCAACTGATAAACTGACTCAGCAGACTTTGCTGATAAGCTCATCCGCTCCCACGATAGTTTGATGTCTAGACACTAGATTTAATTTAGAATTAAGGCAGTCTTGTAATAGCTTTTGAAGACATTAAACGTCTTAAATAAAATAATTGTATTTTTAAAAGCTCCTCCCGCTCGCCCCCGACTTGACTAGCTTGTAATTATTTGTGTTACTTAATAAAACAAATTGTATGCCAGTTAATGGTGAAACATGTATAGATCTGTTAATTGTATTTATTAAGACCATCTTGTTAAAACCATGTTTCTTGCAATAAATTTCATTTCATTTCAAAGCACCTTTGTTCTATCTAATATTTTGGTGAATACTAGGTCTGACCAAAACATGTCTGATGAAACATGGATGCTAAGGCACCTCTGCTCTCGCTACTGACTAGGTCTGGTATATTTTTGTATAGATATAGTATTACTTGTTTTTCAAAGGTATTTTTGTTTTTTTTTTAGTTCAAAAGATGACGCTAAAACCGCAAGAGTACCAACCATGTCTAGGTACAAAGGAAGTGACACCAAAAACGAATGATGACAGCATCCTTATTTCCGGTATGTCCGGCCTCTTTTCAAAGGCAAAGAGCGTGAACGAATTTTCGAATATACTCTACAACAAGGTTAGTACATATTTTCATCACTTCTAAACCGTTAGCCGTTAATTTATGAGCCTATACCCATAAACAATTGTAAATAATAGGGGTTATGGTGTGAAATTTCCGTTTTATTATAATATGTACTTCGAATTAACAAAGAACTTTCATGGTTTGAGATTTTTGAGTGAATCACTTATCACCTATGAAGATTTTCTTTAAAAAAATATGCAACATTCGATTACCGACTTTCAGTGGTTTTTTTATTCCGCTTAGACAAGAAAGATGGCTGAATATTCGGGTGATTTATTTAATACGAGTTCTGACGCACAATTGACGCAGCAGAAACAGCTCGCAATATCAATGTTGAATTTGGAGAGGGGGTTGCTAATGAACACACCGTGCGATTTCGGTTTAAATGCTTTCGTCATAGAAACTTTGATTTGAAGAACGAACCACGTGGAAGACCGCACAGGTCACAGGCGAATAACAATGAATAAAAAGAGATGGTGGAAGCCTATCTGAGCCAATAGAATTAGCGTCATGGTTTAACGTTACCTTACCAACAATATTGTCTCATTTGCATCGAATCAATAAAAATAAAAATATGAAAAATGGGTGCCTCATGATTTGACTGATCTAGAGAAAGAAATGCGTGTTGATTTTTTTGTTGCATTAAAATTTGAATTTGGATTCATTAGTTGTAATATAATACAATATAATTGAAATGTCAATTATATTATAATATATTACAATTCACCGTAATAATGACGATATGCATAGAAATGTGTTTCTTATGTTTTGTGTATATTTTGATATGTTATTTTTTATATAATTTAAAACAAATATTTTCTGACTAGTTTTTGAATGAAACATCTTAAATATAAATCAAAATTTAAAAAATAGTCTATGCATGGCTTACAATTTGCAAATGCTTACTTAAATATGTAGGTGCATGTATGTATTTTAAAAAAATATTGTTTCATACTTTAAGCAGGCAAAAGTAGGCGAACGATACGTTGTTAGCATTAACATCTGTAGTGAAATCTTACCCTTGTCTATGTAAATAAAAAATAATTGAAATTTGAAAATAAGATGGCTGATCCCGGGTCAAACGCCGCAACAGTGTCTTAAATCAAAGCTTACCAATAAAAAAAATGGTAAGTGTTTGGTGGTGTTATTCACTATAGAATTTTCCGATCTGGTCAAGCAATAACTGCCAATGTCTACTGTGATGAATTCCGAACAATGACAACAAAACTTGCAGTGAAACTGCCCCGACTCATGAATCGATCTTCACCATTATTGCTCCATGATAACGCGAGACTTCATAAAAGCGTTTTAACTCTACTGAAATTGCAATTAGAAACTACATCATCGTCACCCTCCATAGTCACCAGACATTGTTCCAGCGGGCTACAATTTTTTCGTGATTTGGTCAATTTTCTACGCGATAAAAAGTTTTTTTCCCACGAGGCAGTACAAAATGTTTTTACACAGTTTGTCCAATCTAGATCACCAGAGTTCTATCGCAAAGGCATAAATGACCTTCTTGTTACATGGCCAATGTATAGATAATAATGGTAATTAATTTGATGAAAAAATATGTTATATTAAAAATAATCAATTTATCAGTACGAATCGCCAATTTCATACCTTAACCCCTAATATTATATAATTATTCAATCATAAGTATAATGAGTAATATCAGTTACAGTTATAATACAACGCAAGTTTTTTAAATTATTCGAAAAATGTTTTTCTT
This sequence comes from Plagodis dolabraria, assembly GCA_963854805.1. Classification (NCBI taxonomy): domain Eukaryota; kingdom Metazoa; phylum Arthropoda; class Insecta; order Lepidoptera; family Geometridae; genus Plagodis; species Plagodis dolabraria. The sequence goes on from OY978461.1 coordinate 23,940,148, forward strand.
GATATAATCGTAGATAAACCCAGTGACTTCACAAAATACAAACTGGACATTAAAGCATCCGGAACTTTCGGAACATGTGGGGAAAATACCGGAAATCGACCGTTTCGATGCTCAATTCTTCATGGTACACAATCGGCTAGCTGGCAACATGGATCCAATGGCGAGAAAAGTCCTTGAACAATCTTACCAAGCCATTTACGATGCTGGATTGTCTCCGAAACAGCTCTGTGGGAAAAATGTCGGAGTCTACATTGGGTCTGCTTTTTCCGATATGGAAAACACAGGAATTATTGATAAAGTATCGAGGACAGGTTATGGTATCACCGGGTATGTGTCGTTTAATTAATTAATTGGTTAAGTAATGTGTAAGACGTAGATTATACAGCTCATTAGAGCCACTCGGCATCTGACCCGCACCGCCTCGCCTCGTGCGGTTAGTATTCTTTATATGGACTTGTATGACTGTGCGCTCACCGTAAGCGGTCCACGCGCGGACGGCGAGTTGACTACTCGGTGATAACCCACTGGTCGCGCCTTGCGTTGCTGAGAATTGCCAACGCACAAGCAATTTTTTTTGATTCCTATAAGCGGTCTAATATTCACCCTCTTTTTTTTTCTAAGTGTAACCATTTCGTGCAACCAATAAGCTTTTTTTTTTTATCAAAAACTAACGAGATTTTCACTCATCTTAGTAGTAGTAATACGGGATAACTCACGTGAATTAATCACATAGCTCTGACTATAGTTTCAACTACATTCGATAGTCTTTCTCGATAGCAGCTCGTAGCGCGCGTGACGTCATAGGTTGGTGCGAGGGGTGGGTCGTAATCTTTCTTTTGTTGTTGCGATTTTCATTTTCGTATTCATTAGACAGCTATGAGAGCCAATTTACGGTTTTCAAAATTTTACTTAACCAAACACACGTGTACGTCTGGTGCCAACATTTGACAGACTAATCGGAAATTCGTGGACCCTGCGATTTGCACTTATTGACTACGTGAGGTCCACTGGTTCACCGCGTTTCCTAGAACTTTGAAAGCAGTTCAAAGTTCATATTTTTGTCAGTTGTGCTGTGATTCTAAATAATATTTTATTCTGTTCAATTTTATTTAGATTACTAGATAGAAAACATTTTATTGAGCCACCATTACAAAAACTTATAGCAATACAAAATATAATTGAGTGTTACAATAGGCGGTCTTATTGCTTAGATCAATTTCTTCCAGACGACCTATAACTGGAAGACATCATTTTACTAAAAATACACAGACGGTGTTCTTCATAATACTTCGTATATGTGCATATACACATGTAGATTATGTAGGTAGAATATAAGTCATTGCAAGAACAGAAATAAATCAGTGTGCTTTGGACCAGCTTGTTGTTACTTTAACCTACCCGCTATACAATACTGGCGACGAGTCGTGAAATTACCCACAATTATCGAAGAGAAAAATGTTCGCTGCGACTTCATCATTGGGAGCGATTTCTAATTTTGATCATCTTAATCAAGATCGGAAGATTTACAAAAGTCGTTTACGGCAATGGTTCATCGCAAATAACATTGACGAGACAACTGACAAAGCGGGAGTAAAGAGAAAAGCCGTGTTGTTAAGTGCACTCACAGAAAACACGTATCAGCTAGCGTGTAATCTTGCATTGCCGGAGGATTTGGATACGAGAAACTATGAAAGTATTGTTCAAACTCTTGATGATCATTTTACAACAAGGCGCTGCGGGTTCGCAGAGAGGTACAAATTTTATACAGCCGTCCAGCTCAGTGGTGAAACGCCCGTTCAGTGGGCTGCGCGATTACGTGGGCTTGCAGCTCATTGTGATTTTAAGAGCTTAGAAGATTCGCTGTTAGATAAATTTGTTATGGGAATGTTACCGGGGCATGAGCGTGATAAACTTTTTGCTCAGGATATCAAAGAGTTGACGTTAGGGAAAGCTGTTGATCTAGCGGAAAGTGTGCGGTGTGCGCGGGAAGGCGCTGCCGCCGCTCCGGCGCCGTCAGCGTCTAGAATTGTCGACGCTACCCAGGGTGCAGTTTTCAAGATAAATCAACGAAAGGAGACAAACACATCGAAGGAATACAGTGATAAGTGTTCGGTTTGCGGTTATAAAGGCCATTTTAAAGCTCAGTGTCGTTTTTCTAATTATAAGTGCAAGAAATGTAATCGTGTAGGTCATCTACAAAGAGTGTGTACCAATAGAAAAGTTAACTATTTGGAGCAGGGTAATTCCGATGATGAGGGAGATGATGGTGAGTCTTTTATAAAAATTAACTGTTTGAACGAAGTTCCCATGACCGATACTGTGAGCTTGGAGGGCAAACAAATTTTGTGCGAGTTTGATAGTGGTTCGCCTGTCTCAGTGATATCAGAGAAAATGTATAAATTGAGTTTTTCTGATGTACCGTTGTCACCACCTAGCAAACATTTATTCACATATACTAGTAATAAAATGCATGTACTGGGGTTTATGAAGATTACAGTTGGGTATTTAAACCATTCTACGCAGTTAGCTGTGTATGTTATACGTAATGGCGGCCCGCCTCTAATGGGAAGAGATTTCATGCGCGCTTTTAATTTACGTCTTGTGTCATCCTTAAATAAGCATGAATCTAATGTATACAACATATGTGATGATCTCACGAAAGAGTTTCCAAAAGTATTTTCAAACGAGTTAGGCTGTTTCAATAAATATGAAATTAAGTTACAGCTTAAAAAGGATTCTAAGCCGGTATTTTTCAAATCACGCCCGGTTCCTTTCGCGTTAAGAGATAAAGTTGACGCAGAAATAGATAGATTGGTATCAATAGGTATACTTAAACCCGTTGCCTACTCTGAGTTTGCTTCTCCTATTGTGCCAGTGCTAAAACGTGACGGTAGTGTCCGCATTTGTGTTGATTATTCTGTTTCAATCAACAAACAACTTTTAGTTGAAAAATATCCGTTACCTACAGCTCAAGAATTATTTACTAAATTGCATGGAGGGGAGGTATTTAGTAAACTTGATTTGTCTATGGCCTACAATCAATTGAAAATTCATGAAGACTCTCAAAATATTCTGTGCATAAATTCTTCGCGTGGTTTATTTCTTCCCACTCGCTTAAGTTTTGGTCTCGCTAGCGCACCTGCTATTTTTCAACGCGTTATCGAGTCAACAGTAGGGAATATGGAAGGAGTTATATGTTTCATGGATGACGTACTGATCAGTAGCAGTATGGATCAGCATAAAAGCAGATTAAAAGAAGTGTTACATCGGTTAGAAGAGGCTGGGTTCACGTTGCGCAAAGACAAGTGTTCATTTTTTCAAAGCGAAGTGTCGTACTTAGGTTATATTATAGATAAAAACGGCATACGGAAAAACCCACAAAAGGTTGAAGCAATTGTCCATGCCCCAGCTCCTAAGAATATCAGTGAGCTGCAGTCATTCTTGGGTTTGATAAACTACTACAGGACATTTGTTTCGAATGCAGCGGCTATATTAAATCCTTTGCATTTATTGTTACAAAAAGGCGTAAAATGGCATTGGTCGTCAGAACAAAGCCAAGCATTTAATGAAATAAAGAAGTGTTTGGCCTCGGATATGATTCTTGCGCATTTTGATAGCAATGCAAAACTCATCCTAACGGTAGATGCGTTACCCGCAGGACTCGGCGCTATTTTATCACAAGTAGGTAGTGATGGAATTGAGCGGCCGGTATCGTATGCATCGCGTTCGCTTAATCCGGCGGAGAAAAAGTATTCTCAAATACAGAAAAAAGCAACTGCTATTATTTTTGGGGTGAGAAAATTTCACCAATATCTGTACGGTAGGCAGGAACCATTTATATTACGCACAGATCACAAACCACTTACAGCAATTTTTGGAAAAAACCGTGGTATTCCAGAAGTATCGGCAAACCGTCTGCAGCGTTACGCGATATTTTTGAGCGCTTACAATTATACCATCGAGTATATTAAAAGTGCAGCAAATATTTCCGATTTCTTATCTCGTGCTATACCTACGTTTAATTGGACTACCTCGGTCCGTTCAGCTGATAACGATATGCAGGATGAGGTTGCCGCTTATGTTAATTTTGCTATAGAAGGATGTCTGCCCGTTACTAAGCGAGACTTGCAAAAAGAAACTGCAAACGATCCTATTTTAAAAAAAGTTGTCAGTTATGTAGCTGATGGGTGGCCACGCAAAATAGTAGATTCAGAAATTAAGCCATTCTTTTTGTGCCGTATGCAAATTTCATGCGAAAATGGAATTTTAATGAGAGGTCATAAGGTAATAATTCCAATGAAGTTACGTGATAAAATATTAAACGAATTACATAGTTCTCATTTTGGAATTATTAAAATGAAAGCGGAAGCCCGAGCTCGTGTTTGGTTTCCCGGCATAGATGCAGCTTTGGAAAGGCTGGCAGGTGGATGTAATATTTGTGTACAATTACGTTCATCACCGCCTCGCTCTCAGCTTGCACCGTGGCCCCACCCGGATACTGTATTTGATAGAATCCATCTCGATTTTTTGGGGCCGATATGCAACAAGATGTTTCTTGTTATTGTGGACGCGTACTCTAAGTGGGTTGAATGCTATATTATGAATAATAATATAACCACTAAGGCTGTTATATCAAAGTTGTGTGATTTTATGTCTAGGTTTGGTATACCTAATAGTATTGTGAGTGACAACGGTACTTCCTTTTCATCCCAAGATTTTGAAAATTTTTGTGTATTGAACAATATAACCCATTTATTTTCACCTGTTTACCATCCAATGAGCAATGGTCAAGCGGAATCTTTTGTGAAGATAATAAAAAAGGGTTTAAAAACTTTTCTTTTATCTGGCAGCAAGGTAGAAGATTTTCAAAACCACCTTTCTAAGTTTTTATTTGACTATCGTAATACTATCAACACCACTACAGAGACATCGCCAGCTCAATTGGTATTCGGTCACAAACTTCGTTCAAGGTTGGATTTACTTACTGATACCTGTATGCCCTCATCAACGGAGTTATCTAAGTTGGTCAACGCGAAACAGTGCTCACAGGTTAAATATTACGGCGGGAAGAAATATATTGATTTCAAGAAAGACGATCACGTATTTGTGAAGCAATACACAAACAAAAATAAATTTACGTGGGTTCATGGTACAATTTTGAAAAAAATTGGTAAAGTTTTGTATAAAATCAAGTTGCCAAATATTAACAAAGCAATTGTTCGACATAAAAATCAGCTCTATGCAAATAAAACAAATTTATATAAGGATGTAAATGATAATAAAATAACTCACAAGTGGGAAGTTACTTTACCTCAAGAGGAGGCGACTAGTTTAAAAACGGGGATGAGAGTACACGTTGGCACATCAAGCAAGGCATTGGAGCATATTCCCACAGTGCCACAGGAATTCAGCAGCCATGTTGAGGAACCAGTTAATAACGTCCCGGCTGTTGAATCAGCTACTCAAACTGTCGAAGACCCCAGTAACTGCGTTCCGTTTATCGAATCTCCTACTAGAACTCCAGTGACCACGATATCTAGTAGTACTCCTGAGTTTAGCACCCCACTTCAGCCTGCTACGCCGATTTCAGATGGATCCCATACGCCGTTACCAGGCCGACCGCGAAGGAACAGAAAGGTTGTAGATTATAAAATGCTGTTCTAATTTATTGTTGTCTTTAAAGGGGGAAAGATGTTGTATATGTGCATATACACATGTAGATTATGTAGGTAGAATATAAGTCATTGCAAGAACAGAAATAAATCAGTGTGCTTTGGACCAGCTTGTTGTTACTTTAACCTACCCGCTATACAATATCGTACAAACAAAATAATTACGTAGAAAGCGTCTAAAATTATGTACAATTATAAAAAAACATACAAACAATGAATAAACATTTTACACAATTTATTCATACTACATTATTAATAAAATAAAAAATATAGCTTATAGACAAACCTTTGCCCACTATCTCACCTGATGGTAAGTGATGATGTGGTCGAAGTTATTATTCAGGCTAGCCTAGAATTAATGGCTCTCAAAGACAGCTGCTGGATCACACCGTTAGGTGCTTGGCGACAGATTTTCTACCTGAGGGTGGTAGCTAGCCAGCCGGGCATTTGCAAAATATCCTACCACCATGCAAATATATAAAATTGGTTATTTTCCTAATAATTATTAACAATATCGCAATATGTACAGGTCACAAATCAACTATATAACAATGACGGTCGTTAATCATTTAAAATGTCTCTTAAATGCTGACGGTCTAAAAAAAACATTTAGATCCGGACATTTAGATCAATAGAAGACTGTCTCGCGTTGCAGCGAGATATAGATATGATTTATCGATGGAGTGTGGAGAATGAAATGGATTTCAACCCTGTAAAGTGTCACCAGATGACTCGGTCAAATGCACCTTCCAATTGAATTTCAATACAAGTTAGATCTGCGTGTTAAATGTGACCGAAAGCTCACTTTTAATGAAGACATCATGTTAGTTGTCAAAGAGTCGTATCAGCGTCTGGGTTCTGTGCTTTGGAACTCTCGGGATTTCCACAATATTGATGTGATCAAGCTTATACTTAGCACTTTGGTTTGAAGTAAACTGAAGGTTAGTTAGTGCCTATGTCTGGCATCCTCACGAGGCAAGCTATAACCGTATTTTGGATAAGGTTCTAAAGGCCTTTCTCAGATACCTATACAAGCGCATGTATGGGTACTACCCTAACATGTACCCTACAAAATTTTTGGTAGGTCGCTAGAAGTCCAAAGATGCATCGTGCTAAAAGAAAAGTCAAGAGATAGCATGCAAAATGCGCCATCATCGCGTCCCACTTGTGTTCCATGTCATGTCAAATAAGCATTATCTTTCTTTCTTCCTTTAGTTCTGAATAATCAATACTCACCTCTTTTCAATACTTATTTATATGACTGTACTTTATAATATATGAGCGCAGAAGTTGGCGATAGATTAATAAGCTCATTTTGCGAGTCATTGTATCTCTACAATGACACAACGAACAGTGATGTACAGTGAAGGAAGTAAAGTCTCCTCACTTCCTTCACTTGGACAACAATGAGGAATATCAGTCAAAACTAATTATATTTCGTTATAATTTTAATATCTTAAATTCAGGTGCAGCAAAACAATGTTCGCCAACCGAATCTCTTACTGGCTGAACACTAAAGGTCCGTCACTAAATGTGGACAACGCTTGCTGTGGTTCGATGGTGGCCTTGGAAGAGGCGTATTTAGCTATAAAGAGTGGAGTATGTGAATCAGCCATTGTCGGTGGCACTAACTTGTGCATAACTCCACACGCTCAGGTGCATTACAACAGGTAATTTCTTATATATCTTAAACTATAGTTTAGTTAATTTTTAGTTAGGTGTGTGGTTTTCATCATGACGTGCCTTACCGAGCCAAAATAATACTTTCCTTCAAGTTTTCTCTAAACTCACTAATAATCGTGTCCATTCTGGCAATACAACATAACCAACAATATATCTGCCACATTCAGTTTTAATTAAATCTTCTTGTTGCCTCATCGTCTTTATCTTTTTGATAGTATTATCCTATGCTATTTTTATCCTATGCAATGACAAAGTACTGTCACAATTTCATCCATTATTTCTTTATTATATTCTTATTATATTGCGTGGGCAATGCCATCATCATGTTTAATCGAAACACTACTAATCGCAACACTTTTATGGATATTAATGACAAATATTATAAAAACATTTTCAGAAAACATAAAATAATATTTTCACTTGTGTGTTTATATAAAAATCAAAAAAATGCTTAATTTTCCTGTTAATCCAACGTGCCGTCATAATCGTCGCGCAGCCAAACTAGAAGAGTTTTTGACGCGTTCCGATTCTACACGGAGCATCCTCAGTAGATTTTAT